>OY757915.1:30123106-30451646 GCA_963585895.1 Sepioteuthis lessoniana
CCATGCGTAACGAGCAATGCACACTTGCTGCAAGAATTACAGGTTGGTGAGTCCGTTCAGTTGTGGAACCAAGTTAGCCTTTAATCACACCTTTGGTACAAGACTGAAAGGATTATTGAATCTCTAAGGGACAGACAATACCGCGTGCGGTTATGCAGCTGCAATTGGGTTATACTGTATGGTTCTAAGCAGCTCATTTTAGTTTTACGCTGTTGTAAGTGACAACCTAGTTAGTCAATAAAGATACTCTAAAATAAATACTCGTATTCGACTCATTTTCCAACTATCATACAGGGTATGAAAAACAATTCTTAAATAACTTCATATCAGAAATGGGATTAGGTGTGTTCCTCGAACATCATTTAATTCAAAACTCTGTTTTCGTTGGATTTGTTGTATTTTGCACTTCGTTTCTCGCAACTTCGTCACTCACTAATTTGCTCATTATGGACAGAATACCTGCACTAAAATTTGACCGGGAAAAACTTATTTGAAGCCTGGAAGGGGTGAAATTAAAACTATTTTTGAGAGACAACAGAGGAAATCTTTGTAGATATGCTCCGTGCAAAACACTTCTCATAGATTGATGCAAATACTGGATTTTGATTAGGATAGTTCAAAACCACTCACCTTTAATACTCCCTTTGATCCTTATAGATTTACTTGTTTATCATACAGTATACATAGTGCAAGCGAGATATTTCAGATCAAAATTGGCCGTGACTTTGTGGGTATTGAGAGAACCAGAAATGTTCAAAATGATATAATCATATGGTCTCAGACTTACAAGAATACTACCAAACTCGTATTTGACCGTATCAGGCCACATGGGCTTAAGCTCGAAGGAAATGTATTCATCTCGCTACTGACCTGATCTACTTGTGATTTTAAATCATCTTAGGACTCAAACTCAACCCTTCAAAGATAGAAGCAATTGTAAAAATCCCCAACCCTAATAACAAAGAAGAGTTGCAACGTTTTTCTCTGCATAAGCAACTACGAATGTAGATTCATTTCCAACTACTCCAAAATCATACTGTGAAAAATAGCAACCGACAAGTCCCTAAAACTCCTCCCCAAATATATTCTTCATAGACGGCCCGAAAAACAAAAAGTAGAACCATCGGTAAAACCGTTCTACAATAGCAAAGATAACACCTCTAAGCAAAATGGAATACTTCTAGAAGGAAACAGAATAATCGTTCCAACTGACCTACATAGAGAAGTCTGAAATCTCATCCACTCGAAACATCAAGGCATTTAAAAGTGTATTGCCTGAGCATGAGAACCTATGAAATCCTTGAAATTATACCATGGACTAAAATTGACGAAGCCATCTCTGAACTCCATAAGAATCCTATATGATCACTGTTGATTATACCACCAAGTTTTCCGACATTCACTCTCAGACAGACAACCCTCCATTGTTATCATGCATCTTAAGCGGATGTTTGCAAAATTCGGCATTCCGCAGACTGTCATCAAGGAAAATTGTTCTGAATTCAAAGTTAATGAATTCAAAATATTTGTTAAAGAATAGGATTTCCAACATGACATATCCAGTACACTCAATCCACAATCCAATGGTCTTGTGGAACTCACTATCCAAACCATCAAATGCACTCTAAAGAAGACACTGAAAGCAATCAAGACCCATACGTAACTATTCTTATCCTACGACCAATTCAATTCAATGATGCACCATCACCAGCGACACAACTTATGTGTTAAAATCACCGAATGACCCTGCCTCATATCAAACATCACCACCGATCCAAACAAACAAAAATCCACCAATTCGACGCAAACTCTACTTGAACTCAAACCTGGCAATACACTGCAGATACACACAAAAAATAGATGCGGAGTACAGGGAGAGGTGCTTAACAAGCTAAGGTATCCTTGTTCCTATTTACTGGGGAAAAAATAAAGGTATTAAAGTTTGATGCAATCTGCACTACTTACTCAAAACTAGGGATGAAAGTCTTTATTAACTCAGATGCTGACTATGAAATCATCATCCCGTTAGAGGATATACCAGCCCTTCATGGTCAGCATCCTGAATTCCAACGGATAGACCGGGATCTATAAGCGCAGTAGCTTCATCGTACAACACGAAGTAGTAAACAAGTTACCATTTCCCAAAGATACAAATAATGGCTTTCCGAACTTCTTGAGACGTATTAGTGAACTTTTCTGTCATGTTTTCCTTCCCCTGCCCATTTTTTTTCTTTACTTCCGTTGTTGTGGAGCATGTTACGCACCCTATCTTCATTATCCCTCCTGCAACCACATAAACCCACATAATGACTATAATAAAGGAATAAATAATTTTCGATAAGTTTAGAAATGTCTTTTCTCATGAGTCGAAGACATTTTAAAAAATCCCCTTTCATGTAGAATTTTGAAAATTAAATGTATTATCAAATTAATCAAGATTCTGTAATCACAATTAAGAACATTTTTCTCCGAAATTTGGAATGGAAATATCTTTATTAGAAAAATAAAATAAAATGAATTTGAAAAACAAAAAGAATTTAAATTAAAAACTTTATCAAAATTTTTGTTTTAGATAAAAAAATTTTTTTATTTTTTTAAAAAAGCATTTACGAAAACTTTTTTAAAAACCTATAAAACTTTTTTAATCAATAAACAACTTAAAAACATTTTTAAAAAACTTAAAAAACTCACTTTTTATTTTGTAATTCAATAATTGATTTGGGATTTTTAATTGTTTTGGGGGTAAAAACTTTGCTATATTCATACCGCTCAAGTTACTTTTTAAACAAAATTTATGGTTTCTTTTAATAAAGTTTATATTATAATTTTCTCCAATCTTTTGTCTGGTTAATTCCACAAAAAATTGTATTTCTAATTTCCGAAAGTCATAACCAGCTCTTTTAAGAGATATTTCAGAAAGTCTTCTGAGGATCACCATTAATCTCCTTAATACACCCCTTGCAGATGTACGAGACGACGACGCAGCAGCCAGCCCTACTTGCAACAAACCTACTGTACCTATTCCGAATCACCAAGGAACAGACACCTGCAGACCAGCTCCGGCATCGCCAAGTAATAGACACCTGCATCACTCAGCAGCATACATCTGTATCACCCACCAGCAAACTAGTTCCTGCAACTCAGCACTTTGATACCTCCAGACTGGTAGCAGGATCTAAACCGATAGCAGACTAGTTGCACATGGCAACTCCCACTGCATCTTGGTCCTTGAGCAGACTAACAACCATTTCTTTGTTATCGTGGCTTGTTATCGAAATAAAAGCTTGGCTCTTCGAATTAACTCTCTTGTCTTTGTCATCCTTGCCTAGTTTGTCGTCAAACACTTATTTTACAAAATTTTGTGGGATCGACGTATCGATCGACCCTGCAACAGACGTGTGCACACTTTTCCTTTTTTTTTTTTTTTTACACAATATTTTTAAATCCGGGAAGTTGCACAGAAAACTTATACATATATATATATATATATATATATATATATATATATATATATATATATATTTACATATGTGTGTGTGTGTGTGTGTGTGTGTGTGTGTGTGTGTGTAAAAACAACAACAAAAAACGATAAACCATTTTATTTTCCTTAAAAACATGAAATTTTGTTCTTTATTTCAAAAAATCAACAATAAACAAAGTTAGCCGTTAGCAGCTATTTTTTAGAAAAATATATAAATTTCAATATTTTCAGATTCTCCCAGGACGAAATTGTTTTTGCCCATGAAATCATCTGGACATTGCTAAGATAAGAAAACTTCAAAAGAGAAAATGAATATTTTAATAACAGCACTAAATAATGCCATAAGAACTAATTATATCAAAGCAAAAATTGATAGCATACATTTGTTTTTCTTCCGTGTATCATGTAATGATTGAGAAGAAACAACCACACGATAAGCCAATTCAGCAAACTGGTACAAAAGTAATACGTGAATAGGCATAAGTGGTTGGGAACGGTGATTAACTGGGAACTGTGCTGGAGACAAAATTTTGACCGTGCTGACACAAAACAGAATCTGTCCGAGAAAGTAAGACACATAAATTTTCTGAGACTTACGGGACCCAAATTTGTAATGTTAAGAAATATATAGATATACAAAATAATAATAATAATAATAATAATAATAATAATAATAATAATAATAATAATAAATTGAAATTGTATAAAGAAACTTGCTGTCACTTGTTCTCTAGAAAAAGACACTAGTTTTTAACAGCATAAAATATATGATAGCTAATGTGACCACTCTTAGAACTAATTAAAGGGGTGTAGGCAATAAATAGATAAATTATCTGTCACATTCCGCCATCCCAAGGCAATTAGCACCATAGATCAAAGAACAACCCAATGATATTGTGGGATGCCGATCAGAAAAAATACTTTGTGTTTTAAAACGGACCAGACAATTATCGGAAAGAAATCTTAATTTATTACCCCCTATCACTGGTTCTTGTATCTTTGATTTTTCTTTGACTTTTGCAAAGTTAGTTACGCTTCCACTTCTGCCATGTAAACGTCGAGAAAACCAAAAGTAAAAAAGACAAAGAACTTTGAACGGAAGATATCCCTGCTCGATGTGAAATATAAATTCACGGGATTATAATCCTCTAAAGGACTTTGTGAGAACAAAATAGAATTTCTAAAAACAAACTTATTTCAAAATTTAAAAAAAACAACAAAACAGTTCACCTTTGTCAGTAAATCTTTTCATTGTAAAATAACTATTTCCGTTTTTTCCCATAAAGATTTGTATATTTACAAATGCTTTTATTGTTCGTTTTTGTGGCTGTTTTTATTGTTTTTGCTTTTTTATCAAAGGCCTAATAATTCTTATATTCTAATTTGTTCTTTTTGAATAAATATTGACTTTATTGTATTAGAAGGATTGTAAGCGGTGTCGATATCTCTGACTACGTTTAATATAAAAATATTTCTTGTTTAGAGATATCGAAATAAAATTCTGATAACCAAACCCATCTATTAATTTTGAGATACAATCCAGGCCAGAAGACCAGACCTTGTATTCATTAAGAAGAAAATAACTTATCATTTTGTGGATTTGTCCGTTCCAGCGAGCCACAGAGGGAAAAGAAAAGAAAGCGAAGAGTTGTACAAATACCTGAATCTTGCCAGAGATTTTTTTTAAGTGGATAATGGTGACGGTGATACCAGTTGTAGTTGGAGTCCTTGGAATTGTCTACAAAAGCCTGGAAAACTGAAGATCAGAGATTAAAACTGAGACGATCCAAATCACAATACTATTAATATCAGCTAAAATAAAACGTAAGAACAAAATGATAATTTTAACAAATGATTCATAATGATGATAAAGACCATTATAATTATAATACAAACTTCCCTATTCCTCATAATTTAGTCATTATTTTTATTTTATATTTTCATTTTTATTTTTATTTCTTAAATTTTTCCTTTTTTTTTTTTTTGAGACTTTTTTTATTTTTAATCTAAACCTAATCCTAAACCAGTCGATAACCTCACTCGTTTCTGTAGAGCAGCATGAATTTCTGTAATAATAAAGAATTACGAAGCGTTGTTTTAGGGTCGTAAAATATTTCAAAGGGAAGCTACTCTCGCATTGGTAAATATAATTTTGAGAGTTAGTTCCCTTAAAACATGTTGATTCATTTTGTTTTTGGTGTTTTTTTGTGACAAACGCAACCGACAAGTGAAAATTTTTCAAATTCAATTTTTATTTGCTAACAATTTTATGAGATTCTGTTATATCATTCATGTGTAAATTTCATAACTATACGCCAGTTAATGTGCTGGATAGACTAAAAAGTCATTATAATACAGAAAATTCATAATTTTACTTATAAACTGAATCGGTTATCCCACCACCTCGCATTCTCCTGTAGATCCTGGAAGTAAAATAAAATTTAAACCTATTAAACCTATACGTCTGATATTTTGGACTGAGTGCTATTTTACTATAGACCATAAGTCTCGGGTAAAGGCTTAATATAGCGAGTGCTCACAATCTTTCTTTTAATGGAGTAATGTGACAGCTTTAAATAGGGATATCTATGCCTTGAAGCGAAGAGTAAATGTGTTCTGTGCTCATTTTTCTTTTCTTTTTTCTTTCGTTTTTTCTAGTGCATTCAGGTACAGGATATCTGAGTGCCAAGAAGTGAAAGATTTCAGAGTGTTAACTAACGTAGGGATTCGAAAAGAAAAAAGGAAAATGAATAAATAAATAAAATAGAATAAAATAAATTCAAAAAATTTAGCAATTTCCAGAAGCCCTCTGACAGGAAGCAAGAATAATGCCTAAAGAAGTGGCCTTCCGAGCTCTGAAAAGAAATTCAAGCACTTCAGCCGTACCTCTGACACTGGACAGATTTCTTCTTCTAAGCTGCTGGCAGGTAGCGCACGTGTCTCGGACTTCGTGAAAGGTCGCGTCTCCTTTTAGCAACGGCCTCTCTTGAAGACACCTTCGGGACATACCAAAAACTTCATAAACCCACTGAAAAGATAGTATGGTACTATTTAACCCATAACTGGTAGGGAGATAAGGGATTTCATACCTTTCCTAAGAGTATTAATCCGAAAGTGAACGTATGGGATACACATTTTTTCTATTTTTAAAATAAGCAATAAAAACAGACTTAAGAACATTCTAGAAATTTAGGATCAAAACCGCATTTGCATTTAAGTTACATTTTTATATTTTTCAACCCATCAGCTAAAAACATAGAATAGAACATTCTAGAAAAATAGGATCAGAAGTCAACTAACAGAAAATATTTAGGCTTTAAAATAAAATAGTAAAATACAAATCTGATTGATCAATAAATGTCTACGCGCCAAAATTTTAGGACGATTCTTTGATCCGCTATTACGGTATAAATAACACACAGTTAGGGAGCCATTCCCGAAGGCTAAGCCACTAAGTCAGTAAAGCAGTAGCCGATACTCTGTCCGGCAAATTCCTTTTCTTCCATAGCCAAAGTTCATGACCTAGCTACAGATGGCCACGAATCACGTTCAAAAGAAAAAAAACGACAAACTTGCTTTTATCAACGCGACACGCTGTCGCCACAATCATAAAACAAGATATGAACTTAATATAAGTAAGAACGACTTATTTACGGACTCCGTTAACAACTAAACATACATACACGTGTAAACAAATTTATTTTCTTCTTGCCAAACTTAATTTTCCAAAAGGTCATTTACACATCATGTTTTTTATTTTTCACATTCTGTTTTATGTATATTAAATTGTTTGTTGTTTAATGTTCGTTGAGTTCTATTCCATTTCTTTTACGCGATTGTAAAGTTTTGTGTTGTATTTGTGGAGGAAATAATATGGAGAGCAATACCCGTAAAATACGGATGCATATCTACTGAAATAACTAAATACATATAACTCCCCACAAACGTAATAGCGCTTCTAGAGTTCGAACTTGCTTACTACGATGTCGCAGTCCAGCACATCAGCAACTATGCCACGGGGATTCTCTCCTCCCTAGCCTGAAGGTAAACAGCAAAAATGACTGAATATAGTCATTGATGTGTGTGTGCATGTGCGTGAGAGAGAGAGAAAGATGAAGAGCAAAGAAGACAAACAATTTGCAGTTCAAAATATATTTAAATATATTTGATTAACAAAAGCCGGAATATTAATCCAAAATTTAAATTTCAAATCAAAATAATTAAGAAAAGCATTACACACACACACACTCGCTTATATATAGAAAATGTTAGCGTTTTCTTTCTAGATTTTTCGGTGTTCTCGATGATGAAAAAAGTTTGGTTACGGGAGCTAAGTGTATTATTTTATTACTATTGGTTCAATTTAGAATTCTACAAAGACATAACCTGCTAAAGTCCGGCCAAGAAAATCTATTGAAGTAATGAAGCAGCAATTGCGGCTGACACGCCTTGTGTGGTGATTGACGTGAACTCCAGAAACAATGTGTCAATCTTTGGCCTTCCCCGTCACATATTGGACATAAGGTCAGTCAACGCGATTGATGAAGAGGAGAAACCCAGCGATGATGAATCCCGAAGGCGATCGCTTAGGGAGAGACGCCCTCCCGTATGGACCGAAGACTATATTATTACTTAATCTTTTGATCAGTGAAGTGTGTGTTTATGCTCAGAGTGAATCTCGCCGGAAAACGTGATGGTGCGAAAGTCCCGTGATGCATGCGCAACGACCCTTCTCGGAGGGGGGGGGCTGTTTTTTTTCCTTTTTGGTTCGAGAGGTGAAGAGAAGACACAGCGACAGATAGGAGGGAGTCGCGATTTTTCTCCCTTTGCACAGGTTTTCACGTGATTAATCGTTCACCATATATTTTCTTGTTTGGCCATTCAAGTCTATAGGGTAGCGACTGTGTGTTTGTTGTTCTCATGGCGGTATTGTAGGGAATAAATAAATGAATAAATAAAAATTTAAATTGAATTAAAATAATTATTAAAATATCCAGAAACTCCCAGAGGCCTCTGACAGGAAGAGGGGCAACGTATGCGCAAAGGAAAGGGACCGACCCGACAAAAGGAGGAGTTTCACTCTCTTTCAGCAGCTGTGCCATAGCCAGATACGGATATGCGAAATGGACATATAATGTTCATATATATATATATATATATACATAGAACATAGGAATCTCGAAACACGAAAAACACTTACAACTTCTCTGTTCAAGTACGAAACTTTATTACCTTTGAGTTTAAAGGTTCTTCGACATAAGGAGAGAGACACACATTCTTTCTATTCTGGCTTTTTCATCTGCCCCCAATCTCGTGCGAAGCCCGTAGCGCGCAAATTCGTCTGGCCTCTGCGAGCCACGAAAGTCGACCCTTCTCGTCCGGTGTCTAGTCTCAACGCAACTAACTTTCTTCAAAATTCCCCAAATCCTCCGCGCGCTTCCGGTGCGTGACGTCATTTGCACTTGCTGGCTGGCCCCATTTCTCATCTGGGCTATTGTGACATCTCTCGGTGACACGTCCGCTCCGCCCCCGCGCGCGTGTGAACACCTGCGCTAATGTTGCACCTAAGTAACCCATGCACCGTGCCGAAAGGCTCTCAGCCCAACTAAACCCAAAGGCATAAAACGAAATCCCTCAGCCATTATATTACACAGTGACCAGCGGAGTACAAACACCTTGCTAACTGGTGGGGGACGCCATGCGTCCGTTTTTAGACGATGCATTGGCTAACTCTTCCACTGGTAGTAGTCGTCTCTTTCACCACCAACACATGACTAAAACACCAGATTTAAACAAACTCCCAAAAGCGACTGATGCGTCACTAAAGCTTTATATACCGAACACGCTGTTAGAGCTTTAAATACCGAATAAGGACACATATATACCCAAGAAACGACTAACGCATTTTTAACCCCTTGACTGGAATATTCAACCATTTCATTTGTATTCTGGGAGAATTTCCTCATCCACTGAATGGTTGTTGAACCCAGAAATGAAGAAAAAATATAAAATATATTTTCATCTCCTATCTGTTACTATCTTCTTCTTTCATATAATTCTTTTATAGCCTTCTTATCCAAGAAGTTAAACTAGCAAAACAAAAGTGGGATAAGAATATAATAACCCAGAATGGAGTCTGATAACAAACGGCAATACAGTTTGCCCTGGGACCCCATAATATTTATGTGCGTTTGCTGTTCTAAGACATTAGGGGTATTTAGACGTGCGAAAGTCCAACCCAGAGTTTCAAAGTCTAGGAGGAAGAATGCTAAATTACGCTCTGAACCTTAATTGTTTTCATTGCAAGAAGGAAGAACTAAATTACTTGCTGTATTATTGCCTCCCTTCTTTTATTTAATTCACTACATATAGACCTTAACTCTTCAACGGCAGCCAAGAAATAGAAACACTGGTGTCGAACTTTAGACAATTTCACTTATCAGTGAAGAGAAAATTTGTTCCAACAAACTCAGAGACATGGTTAACAGTGTATCATATACTATTTACAAATACTTTGAAAAATTTGCTGATTTTGAAAATGTCATATGCGTAATAGAGGATATGTATGTGAAAATTCTACAAGATATTTGCAAGATCTCTCTTGGCAACAGCCTGGAGAGATCACAGGTGAGTTTTTTCGAAAGTTGTGTAAACTTAGTAAGGGCTGCAATTTCAAAACAGTTTCCAGCAGAACAGTACCACAAATAAATGGTCTATGATCAAATTTTAAATGGTTTCTCTTCTTTTGTTACGCGCCAGCGTCTTCTAGAATATAAAATACTTGATTTGTGGACTGCCTAGTCTTCAGACCTAACACAAGACAATGCAGATTTTTACTTAACTACTGGTGCTCAGATTGTCTGAAAGTAAAATTTCATCAGCTGCAATTGCTTCGGATACAACAAGGAAGAAATACAACTTCAGTGGTGGCCTTCTTCCCGTCAGAAACAAGTATCCAGCCCGCGATACAATCTGCAGTAAAAATGGACATTTTACGAAAGTTTACAGATCAAAGTTACTTTGCAGTATTACTGATACCTCATAAATCCTTCTCTGTTCACTATTACTTCTAAATGTATTCAAGATCTGACATGTTCTGTCATTATAGACAAGCATATGGTTGCAAGAGACAACAAACGAGAAGATTAGATTTAATTTCGTTTATTCTAAATAAATAGCAGTCGGTAGATTGGAAAAGATACAGACTCTCTTCTTCCACCAGATAAAAGTCAGGAGGTGAGGAGGTGTAAGTTGTTTTTGGCTGGCTGGCAGGCTGGTTGTGTGCAGCACGGTGGTATGGTATGAATCGTTGGCTACGAGCAGTCTTGGCCTTGTTGTGGAAATGCCGAGGACTTGGTTGCGTGGTGTTGATTATAGTGTGGGTTGGTTGGGCGTCAGCGGTCTTTGATTGTGTCCGAAATGTAACTTGGGACGATTCTCTCAGATAGCAGTCCTCGGTGTTGACTGCCTTTGAGACCTTTCGTTGACCGTTTTATAGCCATGTTTTGGAATTGAATTTGCTCTGAAAAACTTTGGGGGAAAGTTCATGATTGGATGAAAAAAAAAAGGACTTTTAATTGTGAATTTATTTTTACATTTCAACCGGATGGATGCGCGGAGCCTACTTGCGCGGCGACGTTTTATTCATTCTGTTATAAGCCATCGTTTAGACAGCATCCGGTTAATGTTACCTTTTTTCTAGTGAAACGTATGCTCGTGGTGTTTTTATTTGTTTATCTGTTTATTCATTTTGCTGGTGAGGGGACTGAAATGTATTTATAAATCAGAATAGATTTTTGTTATATAACAGAATTGAAATTGACTAAATGCCTTGTCCCCAAATTGTTCCTCATGGAGAATACAAATAGCTACCATCAGAAAAAGTTTTATCTATTTGTTTGTTTGTTTTTTTTGCTTTTGTTTTTTGTTGGGTTTATTTTATTTTGTTTTTTTTTTTGTTTTTGTTTTTTTTTTTTGTTTAACAGTCTGATTTTTTAGATAGAAATTCTTGTCTTTCATTTATCTTCTTTGATCAAAGATATAAAGTTGAGAACATTTCACAAAATGAGATAATACATTTTATGTTCACCAGTAAGTCAGCGGAACACTATTATACATCAGATATAAAGGAAGCAACTACTAAATATAATGTCGAACTAATTTTAACAATATTTCCATTAAAAAATTTAAAATTTAATCAAAAGATTCTTAGCTTGCGTCTTAATTAATGAGACAAATAAAAAATAAACGAAATGGAGCAAACCACAAAAAGCGAAAATAAAAAAGTATATATTCTGTTATAGAGAGAAATTCTATAACTCCGTTTTTGATATTATTAAAATTAATTATACTTGAACAAAATATGTTGTAGCCTTTCGCCGAGTGAAGATGGGTAGATGGGAAATAATATCATAGTCGTTAATTTGATTGGACAAAATTATCCAATCAAATTAAAGGAATTTATCGTCTGCAAAGTAACAAATTTTTCAGCGGCAAATTCTTTCTTTGACTTTTTCTTAGTTTCAGCTTGATGACCCCGAGCATTAAGTTTTGCTTTATTTTTTGTCAAGTAGTACAATTTCCGTTTCTAAACCGAGAAGTCACGAGAAAAAACATTATTGCAAGAGAAACTTTAAACTGACGATCTACAAAAAGTAAGTAAAGTTTACGATATGAAAGTATATTGTACAAAAACCTACACCTGCTAAAACACAGTTTGTTTGTTTTTGTTTTTTTTATTAATTACCCCAAAACTTGACAATTTACCGGAGTTAAAACAAAAAATAAGGTTTATTTTAGAAGACTCTTTCCTCAAAATTCTGAAAAGTTTTTTTTTTAATCGTTATTATTGTTTTGTTACATTGATTCCTTTAATGAAGGTGCAAGTAAATGATTTTTATGCGTTTTAAAAATATCTCCTTGGAGAGTTAGATTTTGTCTTCATTTTTTATGACTGTGTTTCTACCGTGTTCGTACGAATGCCTTATTTTGGAAGTTCAAAAAACAGTAAAAATAAGGTATTCTTCTATGCGTTTTTTTTTTTTTAATCTATTCATTAACTTATAAGGTTGCCTTGTCGGCTGGGGCTGTAGAATACACCGACTGCACCTCTGCATAGGGTTAAGACTCCCCTCCTCAATGAGTGTCCTGGATATGGCACTAAACAATCTGATGGTGAGGTTCCAGTGATGCTGGGGCTTTGGGGAATGTGGAGTACCCCTTCATTGCCATTGCTCCCAGGTCCACTCTGGCCCGGAATGGTAGCACCTGATAGGGCCCTATCTATGGGTTAAATAGAACTAACCGCATACTTATGCTAAACTGAATAGTTTGAAATAGAAATGTTTTTGACAATTAAACCATACTTACATTTAACCTGCGTGCTTATTCTAGACTGAATTATTTGAAATAGAACTGTTTTTTGACATTGAAACTGTACTTACCCTAAACTGAATTGTTTAATATAGACCTGTTTTGACATTCAACTGTGCGTAAACAAAATCTGTACTTATACTAAACTGAATTAGCTGAATTAGAACTGATTGACTAAACTGGATAGCTAGAAATAGAAATGTTTTTCACTATTAAACTGTACTTACAAATTCCCATAATATAAAATGGAAAATTAAATTACCGAAAAAAGTATCGACCTTGAATATGGAGTTTCAGATGTTTTAATTTCATACTGGTTGTCGTATACCTTGCTTGACATTACAATATACGCCAATCGTTTTAAACTGTAGTCGTAGACTTCTGAAGATTGATAAAAGCTAGTATTTTTTTCTCCAAATTTCGATAATTTTATCCGATATTTTTCATATTCATTATTTGAAATAAAGGTAGAAATATTTTATATAAAATTTCTATTTATAAAATCAAACTATAATTTGTATTTTTTAATATCATTTTACTTGTCTTCAATTCAACGATTTTACAAGTAATATTAATGTTGTTGATAATTTTGAGGAAGGTGATTGACATATAAAAAATTTGCAGACAATTAAATTCCTTCTCTGTTCATATAACCTTTCGACTGCTACATTTTCCATTTTTTAAATTTTTTTTTTTTTAAAGTTTAATATTCACCTCCATAAAGAAAGACTCTCCTTTTCCAAACAGTATCAGATTTTCTCTCGTAGAAAAATCCATTTCATGTCTCTTATTTTGTTGAGCTGAGGAAGCAACGAGTTAAATTACGATTGAAACTGTACTTACAATGGGATATTATTTTATTTATTTTACGAAAAAAGACCCAAGTTTATGATCAAGCATTTCATATTGGTATGACTTATTCATTTCAGTATTTGTCTCTCTGAAGAAATGTTTGCAGTAATATATTTAAAAAATAAAATTGTTTAAAATGAAGATTATATATGTTATATGACTGAAAGAGATCTTTTCTAATTTATCGTACACACAAAATAATGATTGCAACTAGCGACCACGAGAGCATTCACCGGATGTTATCGGTTGTGGGGTTTGAAAGGTTTTTTTGAAAGTCAGTGGCTAAGGGCAAGGCTGTGTTGCCGTAAGATATCTGACTCCATATTTTGGTTATTTTGTTTTACCCCACGTTGACGTGGCTGGCGCAATGCCTTGCCCAAAGAAAGTCCATAAGAAATATAAAAAAAGAGAAGATAAGAACAGATAGGAGACGAAAACATTTCTTTCATACTTTCCTTTATTTACCTGGTGAATGGACTAACCAACGCTACGTCCCAAGACACAGCGTGGTGCCCAAAGCACCAGATAGTAAAATCGGTGTTGTCGGTTCGACGTCACTACCCGAAAAGAGGTCGGTTCACAGAAAACCTGAGTATTTATCTCTCTTCACCGGCTCCAAATTCGCTACTCGAAAATCCTTCCAATTTTGGCGCGACCGCTTCTCATTGGCTACTTTACATTTTATTATTTTTCTTTTTTCTGATTTTAACCGGATGGATGCGTGGAGCCTTATGCGTGGCGACGCGTTTATACATTTTGTATCAGGCAGCCGACGAGTCAATATCCGGTTGGGAGTTTTTGTTAATTCCTAAATCGCCACACGGTGCTGAGACTTTCTTGAAAATGGAAAAAGGGACTTCTGCGCATAGGATCAGCGGATTGCGAAATGTCGATGAAATTTGTCAAAAAATTAAAATAATTAAAAGTAATTTTTCGGCCAATCCGTGACCTTCACGGTAAGAAACAAAAAAAATCCACTTGATCTGATCAGAAGAGAAAAAAGCTATAAAAGACCAATTTCTCGACAGCGGAACCAGATCCAAAGAAGGCTGACAACAACAACAGACTAGAAACTCCGAGAGAGAGAGAGAGAGAGAGAGACGAAACTCAAAACCACGCATCACCCACATTGCCTTTCCTCTTCTCCGCTTTGAAGGAAGCAACTAAGCCGTAAATCACTAAACACCTCTCTCCTCTCCGCACTCGTAACATCTGATTGACCGCGTGCGCGTAAGTCTAACAATCCTACCACTATTAAGCATAAGACATTTTTCTATTTTTTAATTCCATATTATAGTGAATTTTTTTTATTGCTTATTTGCAGAAGTGTAGCGAATTTAATAAAACGAAGGTAGGCAACAATACAACAAGTAATTTTAGTTCTTCCTTCAGACCTGGAAACTTGGGTGAGACCTTCGCACGCTTCTTTCACCGTGAGAACAACAAAACACACAGCTGCTACTCAATAAATTTGAATGGCCAAACAAGAAAAATATAAGGTTAACTACTCACGTTTAAACCAGTGCAGCAAGAGAAAAAATGCATTTTCAATTAGGCAGGTTCTACATCCCGAGGTTACCATGCATCCTTCCTCATTGTCTCTCTGCATCTTCTCCTCTTCACGTCTCAAACCCAAAAAGGAAGAAAACCCACTCCGAGAAGGTTCGTTGCGTATACGTCACGAACTCTCGCGCCCTTACGTTTAACGGTGAGATTCCCTCTGAGCATAAACACACACATCAACACGTTTATACAAACCCACTTATTTGAACTTTTTACTTATTTGTTTTCAATACAATTGTTAAAATTTTTACATGCCTTTGTGTTCTTTGTTATTGCAACTATGTTTTCGTTCTTTCTTGCAACCATACGCTGATATAACATATAGGAAGTTAATTCCTTGAATCTGTTCCTTATAAATATATAATTCCTAGTAATTCTAATTATTTCTGATACATAGACAACATCTTACTTATTTACCCACAAGAATTTGATTTAACAAAGATCCCTTACAGACTGGACAAAATCGAACTTACCATTAAGTTCACTTAACCTTTTTTCTGATATTTTGCTTATAAGAAATAATAACAAATTAGAATTTAAAACTCTTTTGTAAACCTACCTGTAAAAATGACCACATACACTTTTATTTACACCATAACACTGACACAAAAAGAGGAATTATCATAGGTTTTTACTTTAGGGCCCACCTATTTGCTCCCCTAAATACCTAGATGATGAATTTGATTATGTAGAAAATTCCTTTCTAAACCTTCTTTACCCTAAACCTTTTATACAATTTTGTGAAATCTAAAGCCCTCAAAATCCACAAAAGAAAATGATCTCAAACCGCCATCAATACACCTCCTAAAATAATAAGACTTCTCCATAAACACGTTATTTTACCTAGTAATTCTTCCCCTAAATTTATAGAAAATAATTTAAATAACTTTGGTATTAAAACTGTCAGTCCATCTTCTAAAACTATTCGTGACTTACTTAACACGAAATCTCATCTACATATTAAATCTAATGCTGGTGTCTATTCTATTCCTTACAATGACTGTAAAATGAAATATATTGGTGAGACTTTCAGAAACCTTAAAAAATGTCTATATGAGCACAAGCGTGATATTAGATTAGGCAATTTTAATAACGCACTTTTCCTACATATATCTGAAATTAATCACAACTTTAATTTCGATGCAGCTACGATGTTAGCTCATATCCATAACAAAAGATTGAGACAAATTTTTGAAGCCAGAGCTATTTCGCTTTTATGCTCTGTTAACTCACATTCCGGGTTTTTCAATTTTTTCTTAGGTAAATTAGCTAAATTGCTACTACATATCAAATTTTAATTAATTATCTCTCCTAACGTATTTATATTTCCTTGAGCCTCATGAATTAAATTTAGATTTATTCCAAATTCTATCCTCTTACGTATCCTCATGAACAATATGTTCATATTCATTTTCTCTTCCTTTCCTTCCACTTTTTAAAAAAATATTCTAACAATCAATGATTTTATCTTCTTCCGTTGCATCTATTAAACATCATTCCTCATGTCCTCGTGGTGTAATGGTTAAAGCGATGAACTGCGGAATCGTAGTCCAGTCGTGCTATTATGTTCACTTTCGGGCAAATACCCTTGGGAAAGGTATGAACCCCCTTATCCTCCCAGCAATAGTGGTACTATTTAGTACCACTATTGTTCTTCTTGGAAAATGGCTTTGGCATTAAATAACCTAAAAAGAGTTGATATGCTATTAAACAAAGAAACCAAACCTTGTTATTTCAACAAACATTCATCGTTGTTTAAAGATTTTTCATGATTCTGAAGAAGGTTATTAAAACCAAAACCTTTAACATTGGCTTTCATAATAAATTCATCAAATTGGATTATTTTGCTTTTTCTACTTTCTTCATACTGTCGACTTTATTTCCATATTTACTTCCATAACTACATTATCTAGATAAGATTTTATTCTTTATTATTGTGAAGTTATATTTAAAAACTAAGTATTGACTAGTTACAATTCACTCACCTATTATACTTCTTTCATGTTTCCTTCCACCAAAACCTAAGATCTTGACTTACAGTTGAATGTCAATATATAATTTTTGGGACTAATGTTCAGTTAAAAAAATTGAAACTTACTCATTTGTGGATGATGAATTTAAATATATATATATATATATATATATACACATTATTTAGTAGTAAGTTGACCGACTGTCGTCGAGGGCTCCCTTTTCAATAGCTACTACACCAAGGTGTAGAGGAGAGCGCTACTCATTTCCTTGGATTGCTCCACTTACCCTACCTTATAATGCTGTGTTAAGCAAGGAGGCATCAAGTACTATTTTTTAAGTCTTTGGTGTGATTCGACCTGAAAATGAATCCCCGTCTCCTGGACCATTGACGAATACTCTACCCACTATACCAAAGGGCTGAGTGTGTGTGTATATATATATATATATATATATATACACACACACACACACACACACACACACACGCACACCACACTGGAATGAAAAAACACAAGGTTTTCAGAAGGTGATTTTATTTATTGAATTATTTACCAACGTTAAGTGTCTCGGTTTTTAGACCTTCATCAGGGCGTGTGAATTAAATGTAGTGAAAAACATGAGAAAGTTTTAAAACATTCTATTTTCGTTTGTAGCGTTATGTGATGTAATTAGCATTCTTATAGTATTGTAGCAGAAAGAATAACAAATTATTATTTAGTGCGGGAATTGCTTTGGCGGTTGGAGTCTGAAATTATACATTTCATCCAATGAGAATGACCGATGCTACTCTGCCTGGGCACACCACCCCAGGCACCATAGAAGGCAGTGCTAATCATGCTCGACCTCTCTTTTCCCTTCTTCCTTGCAGGCTGCAAGTTGAGACCAGCCGACATGAGAGAGAATATTCTCTCTCTATCCTGAGACGATTCCAAACAGCAGACAGAGGGACTTTTCGTCTCGAGAGAGCACATTTCAACATTTGTTCCTCTGCTTCCATTAAGAGATCATTCCTTGTCAATTATTTCTCCCTCCTAAATCAAATGGACCCCGAGGCTTCTGGTTGAGTATTAAATTCCTGCACTGCCATCTACAACTGTCTTACTCCCTTCTGTACTCACAGCACAAAGGAAAACTTTGTCTCGAGCTGTCATTAAACTTCTAAATTGAAAACCATCAATATCAATGCCTTCATTATTTATTTTCTTTCTTTTAATATAACAAGAGGTGACAGAACTCTACAACGTCAACTGCCATTTATGTTTAAACGGTGATATCATCTGCCCAGATGTTATAGTATCAACTCATGAGTGAATTTAAAAAATGAAACACAAATAACGGTTTGGTCAATCATAATTTAGAAACTAATCACAACTTTAATTTTAAAGATTCCAAGATATTAGTTTATGTACATAATAAAAAAACGCCGAAAAATTGTTGAATCTAGTATCATTTCAAACCACAATACTATCCGAGACTGGCCTTTTCTGTTTGTCTCCGTATTTGGTCAGATTAGTGCGGAAAAGTTACAAAATTCCATATTTAAAATAATTTAGCTTCATAGTTTATATATACTTAAATACATAAACAGTTGAATTGAACAGATAGAAAGAAGTCTGACATTGTTAAAGACAGATGTTATGGAATGTTAATAGTTGGTAGATAAGAATTAAATAATATAAATGTTAACAGACTGATGTTTTATTGATTTTTTTTTTAATGAATTTTGGAATGGTAATTAAATCGTGTAAATTTGAAACAGAACGCTACAAACAGAAATACAATGTTTCTTAATTTTCATCTTTTTCGTTTTATTTAATAACTCAAATGCTCTGATGAATCTCTAAAAACTGGAACATTTAACACTGCAAATAATTCTATAAATAAAATTGTGTGTGTGTGTATTACTGCCAACATTTCCTCAGCAGGATATTCTTGATGACTACCCACAATTTTTCCTTTTTTTTTTTTTTTCTTTTCCCTCTGAGTGTCAGAAAGAAAATGAAAACAAGGAGGGTCAATTAGATTTATTAAGGTAATGTAAAATTATTTAGAAGAAAATGAATATTGTGATTCTTTTAAATTTATTTCAAAACAACTTATTTTTGCTTAAGCTCTTGATTTATGAGTGTTTTGGGTTTTTTTTTTTAAAATAAAACAATTAAAAAATATATGAACTGAAGCAAAAATAGATTTTTTAACTAAGTTTGAACGAATTACAACATTCATTTTCTTGTAAATAATTTTTGACTCACTGATTCAACTCTACTCTCAATTGTCCGGAATTTGAAAATTTTCATGCAAAAACCATCAATTTACTTTGATAGCTATACTTAAAATTAGTTCCTTTAGAAATAGCGTGTACAAGTGGTGTGCTAACACGTTAGCAGGTATAGGAAGAGTAGCCACACAAGATGGTATCAAAAAGTGATTAGTACCATTTTTTAGAATACTGTATACATGAACAAGGAGATTGATTTAAAAGAGACAGTGGAAATTATTTTCTTGAGAAAACCTAGTAAGATCAGATTATTCTATAATAAATCATTGCGCTATCAGCATGGCTTAGAATATGCTGACTATATCACCTGTAGAGAGGTAAGAAGCAAAAACATATGGTGTTTTGTGTATGACACTGAACTGCATCTGATGGTGAGATTCCAGCTCTGGGGAGTGTGAAGTACCCTTTCATTACTATTACTCCTGGGACCATTCTGACTTTTGCTTAAGTTAGGGTCCCATCTTTGGGTCAAATAGATCTGTTGGCAAATTATTAGTATTTGATAATACTATGGAAATTTAAAAAAAAATCTTAAGAAACAACTACACAAAATATGTAAATATGAACATAAAATAAATGCAATTTCCTAACCTCCTGGCATAAAATAACCCTAGATGGGTTGACATACTATTAAAATCAATCAAGCAATCTTTGTTCTAATATCAACACATTCTGTGAGATTCTTCTCAAAATTATCTAGCAGTATTCATCAACCTATCTATCTAAAAGGTAATAATCGTTTTAGACACTTTTAAACTGAAATGAAGACAAAAACCATTAAAATGAATTTGTAATAAAACAGTCAAAACAACAAAATTATTTTTATTTCATCATTTTTTATACATTTTTTTTAAACCTTCAAATTTTATTTTCCATTTTTTTCTCCATATTCCTTCAGTTTATCACTGTCATTTTTAACAAGCAACAGGAATAATGATTCTTTGTAGGGGGTATAAGGAGGCAAGGAAAAAAGGGAGGGATGATAAATACATGTATATAATTTCAAAGAAATCGAAATAGTTATACATTTAAGTCAATAAAAACAAAACATACAAATAAAAACAATAAAAGGCAATTTAGCCAAAATTCAAGAGTTACTATTTCACCAGGATTTTAAAAACCTAGAAAAAATTCTGTAAAAAATGTTACTCCTTGTTTTTTGATCATTTTTTTTATTTCAACCAAATGACATTAATACATTACTACTTAGTTTTCATCTTTTTTTTTTTGTGATATTCATGAAGATGATAAGATATATAGACAAATATAAGTTGCATGAAAAGTAATCCACTATTTATAAATTTTTGTATAGAAATTTAAAACAGTTTCATATAAAATACTACAATAAAATTTATGCAGATTTTTATAAATTGTGTGAAGCTTCTTAGATCATGTATGTTTTAAGTGCCAAGCTTTATTTCTTGAAAAAACTTGCACTAATCTCAACAAAAGCTTAATGTATTATCCAAGCCTGCATTATAAGGAATTTAAAAAACACTGAATTATTTTTAAAGAAAAAAATAGATATACATCAACTTGTTTTTAAATAAGCAAAGCCTTGAATTAACTAGAACACAAATAATATCTTGAAGAGTATTTATCACCCCAAGAGTTTTCAGACTATTAATCTCATTCTTTGTGTTGCTTTTGGTTTGGTTTGGTTTGGTTTGGTTCCTTTGTTTAATGGTATATCAACCTTCCTGAGTTATTTAATACCAAAGCATCCTTGTAGAAGGACAGTAGTGGTACTATTTAACCCATAGCTAGGGATGGTATAAGGGAGTTCATGCCTTTCCCAAGGATATTAGTCCATAAGTCAATGTTATAATGCTCTGGAGTTTGAACTCACTACAATGTTGCAGTCCAGCACATTATCCTCGACACCTCAGGTGCCATTTTTATTGTATCTACATTTCAACCAAGACATTCTCCAGGCTTATTCAAGAGTACAAATAGTAAGGAGTATCAAATAGAAAAAAAAAGTCTGTTGACATTACAACATTAGAGTGGTTTCCATTAACACAACTACTCTTAGCTGTCTATTTACAAGTTGGTCCCTCATAAGAGAAGGGTTTAACAAAAGATTGCATTTATGGCCTTCCATGTTGTAAAGAATAGAAGAGGGAAAACTAGCTGTCTCCTGAAAATCAGACTAAAGGTAATATAAGACCATATCAGAATGAGTTTAGAAAAATATGGTATGTCAGACCATATCTCATGAGAGGAGGGTTCTCATTACTCTCTCTGAGGTCTAAATAATATCTAGAGTACATCACTTTAGAATGAAGAAACTGAAGGAAGCTAAATACATTAAGCTTGCCATTCAAATGGATAAAACTGGCTAGTGTGCATTTCAACATAGTGTTGTTTTCTTTGCTCAGTAGGGAGGGAATTGGGGAACATCCCCATGTGTTAATATAGAATTATCAATGTTATACAGGTTGTTCAGAATGGTATTATCTGTATGATTCACAATGTTGAAAATGAGCCAAGCTGGTCAATATATTAACCATCATTTCTTTTCTGTTTTTCAACTTAAAAGAAAAAAACTATTTCCCTATAGATTATATGCCTGAAAAAGCTGAAGAATCAATCATCAAAAGTAGTGTAACAAAAGAAACACAAAAAATGAGTTTGATAGTCTTAACTATTGAATAAAACACAAATAGATTTATAATGTAAGTTTTTTAGAATTATTCACAGATCTATATTCTAAAATATTTTATATAATTATTCATATGAATAGGTATCAATCCAAAATGTTAATACTTTTTAATATCAGCTTATTATTGCCTTTTGTATAATGGTGTATCAACTGTTGTTGCCCTCACAGTTAATTACCAAATTTTTCATTCCTAAATAAAACAATTCAATTTACCTGAGCAGTATTTTGAAGTACTGAGGAAAAAATTGACCTAGAAATGTTCAAGAGAAATTTAGTATTTAACTTTTACACGTGGCATGGTTACAAAAGTTTCTTTCTTTTTTTTTTTTTCTTTTTTTTTTACAAAGATAATTATATCAAAATTTAAAAACAGAGAACTGCTTTTCATACATCATATAAATTAGCCACCTATCAGATTTAAACCCATGATCAAACTATTGTTAGATAGAATGATGTACTATTTAACTTAACCTTAAAGTTACTTCATGAGACATCTTCCTTGACTAACATGTCTAACTGTTCAACATCAGCTGCTTTTTACTTCTTTGACACCATTTGGCAGCTTACACTTTGTGTATGTTTATCTTTAACTACATCCCCTCATGCACAGTTTGCAGTATATGGCCAGTTTAATAGGTGAGGTGTAGTGGGGGGGGGTTAAGAGTAAAAATTATCTGGTCCTCAAAACCATTGTCATACTACTCAAACCCTTCTCTTTAATGCAGTAGAAAGGTTCTGCTATTGTGTTGAAATCCCCAGGACCGGGCATGCTTTGTTTTGTTATATCCTGCCAAAAGATAAAAACACAGTTGAGGGAGATAAGATACTACACTTTAACTCAATACTTGCCACATGGGAAAATTTTTAACTTTTCTTTTATGATTAATGTGGAGTATCTCCAAAAATAATGTATTCATGATTTTAAGATTGGAATGGTTTTTTTTATTATATGTAAAAAGTTCCATTCCATTTATGGGACATTGGTGGGAACTAAAATGTAAATGTTGCAATTTTTATGAATGGGACAATAGTGCCCTTTGGGTTGATCACAGCCTGAAAGTTGGGAAAAGTGGGGTTTTAACTATCTCCCCTTGGGGATAGTTTTGACTCTTGGTCAGTTTAATAAGGGAGGGGGCTCATATGCATGGCCAAGGCTAAAAATAGGGCCTGTCACTGCAACCAGTCACAAAATCCAATCTTGTCTTTTTTTATTTTCCACATCCTGCCTGAAAACAAACATGGCTGATGGAGATGAACAGACACTACTCTTTAATCTCAGTTGAAGAAAGTGTGTGATGTAAGAATCTTAGTTGCTTTACAGAGATTAAATACCACCAGAACCAAGGCTTTACTCATGGGTTCAAATCACACCAAAGACTAATGTATTCAGCATTCATTTAGATACTTAAAGCCTTTTTTTGTAAATGAAAAATAAGGTTGTTTGAAATCATCTAGAAAGCAAAAATTGAATCAATCTTTTACTAATTCCATATTACTGAAACTTTTTAAGATTTCTAACAGTATCTATTTTTAAAGACTTGCGGAAGAAGACTCAAAATACTTTCAAAAAATTTTGATAAAAAGGGAAAAAAATCACTTAAACCCTTTATAATGATCAGTTTCAAAACAGCATTTAAATCAAACTTTATTATTAATCTCTAGGAAGAGAAGATGCAGTTTCAGTCATATAACTGTTTCCAAAAGTTGTTATGTGGAAAAGCTGCCCTTTTGCTATTGACTGAGCAATTCTTAAATATTTTTATAGATTAAATCATTGTAAAAAAACTACCATTATTTTTCTTTTAATTTAAAAAAAATATTTTTATAATACAAATCAAAAGTTGATCAAGAAATTTTAGAAATATGTGGCCCTTTGCATGAATGGCAGAAGGCCACATGAGTGGAAGGAAAAAAAGACTGTGTTGCACAAATTTTCTAAAAGGTAAGGACCAACCTGCCTTGAAAATCTGCAGTTGAAATCCAAGCTTTTTACTTGGGTTCCAACATTGACCACTGGTACAGGTGGTTAAATACACAACTACTTTAACTACCAAGCAGAGTAACAATTTAAAAGTTCCAGCTTATAATCATTTTGCAAAAGAGATAATTTTTTAACCGCATTGTAAAATGCTTTTTAGTATTTTTGTAGCATTCTATTTAAAAAAATGGTCATCATATCAACCAAATTTGATTTACTATATTTGATGACATATTTGATCCCTTTTTTCCCTTAGATGTCTTTAAAAATATCTCTAAGGTTATATATATGAAGTTGAATTATTTGGTAGGTTAATATTTACCCAGACTACTCCTACTTATACCTAGCCTAACTCCATAATATTGTTATCCATCTTACAGGCAAGATATTAATCTCATTGAATATAAAAACAAAAAAATAATTTTTAGAATCCTAACAATAGAACATGGGGATTTGATATTTATAGACTGTCACAACATTCTACCAAGCTACCAATTGCGTTAATATATCTGGTTGTGAAAATTTGAGGTTTGCTTTTCAAGTATTGTTAAATTTTATGGAATTTAAAAAAATGAAGCAGTTATTACTTACAATTTTAATACTGATAGAGTATTTCTACAAAACTGAGAAAACATGATGGAAAGTGATTGGCTGAGCCATGTATCAAGACAAAATTGTCATGGAACAAGCTCATATGCTAAGAATTATTTTCATAACCTGCTTTGCTAGTTGATCTATGTAGTAAACATTTATGTGCCTAGGTATGGGGTAGAGGTTTAACTTAGCTAAGTCTATCTATCCCTTCCCTATTTAACAGTAGGGAAGTAGTTGATATTAATATATAAATGGATCAGAGGATCTTATATGGCATCAAATACAGTATATTTGAATATATATATTATAATACTGTAACATCAGTTTTATCTGTAAAACTGCTTATGTTGTGACCCATCACAAAGTTGAAAAACTTTCTCAATAACTTAGTAGAATTTTCAGTTTTAATTCTTGTAATTAATCTTTATTTTTTCATATAATAATAACTATAATAATACCTGTCCAATAATGATTTTTTAATTTAGTGTATGAAATTTATATGCAAATATAACAACTATTATTGGATAGAGTATTAGTTTTCTAAAATCACTAAATATACTATTAAATATTTATTCAGAAAACTTATTATAAATTATAATTGTGAAAATTTTGAAGAGTGACAGAATGCAGAAATTTATTTTTTCATATGAAAAATTTAATGATTTTAAACTTATATTTTCAATCAGTTATTTTGTATTTTTGTCAAACTTTTAAAATATTTTCTTTGATTTAAAAAGAATGATTCAGTTTATAAATAAAACTATACATGTTGCTTTTTTGCATTTTAAAAAATGTTTTAAAATATTCAGTTGATTTGGGGAAAAATCAAAATATTAGATGAATTTTGCATGTCTGAAAGAACATTAAGAACAATATTTAGTTCTTATATGAAATCATTGAGAAAAAATATACTAAATGTATTTTTAGTTAGCTCTGTTTTTTTGTCTTTAGTGGCAGCTGTTGTAAAAAAAAAAAAAAAAAAGCTTTAGTTTAATGTTACAATTATTGTATAAAATTTATATTGCACTGAGGACATTGATGTTGAAGAGCAACAGCATTGAATCTGTCAGTGTGTGTATGGATTATAATAAGCAAAATAAAAATAGTATGGTTTTCTTAGTATATCTTTATCTAAGCTCTAAGTAGAATAAGTAACTAAGTAAACTACTTTTATATAAAACAAATCATAACATACAGAATGTCATGCAACCTGGTCTCACTACTGAATAATAAAATTTTCATTTGTTATGGTAACATAAATGTGTTATGGACTCTTCTAATGATATAGAAATAAAATTTGTTTTATGTTAGAATAAATAAAATTCTATATTCATTCAGTGGTAAATAAAATGTTATTTGTCAATTTTGAGAGGCAATATATGTTTTATCTAAGAAGCCAACATGTATACAAGAAATATACATTACATTTATATGTGTGTATAATATATGTATCATATTGAAAGAATACTTAAATTTCCATTGGTTCTTTAGATAAATAAACTTTTAAAGTAAGATATGGTTGTATAATAAAATTAATTTCATGTATGATAATTGATCTCATTTTTTGCAAGAAGACAAGGCCCAGAATCAATTATTAATTTTACCTTTAGTTTTTAAATTTAGAATATCATTGAACATAAACAAGAAAATATTGATCAGTATAAAGTTCTTGATATTCTATATGTACAATCTAATTGCTAAATTAGTTAAGTATTGCTATCATTTTTAATGATACTGATAAACTAGTTGTAATTATGATTTATTTCTTAAAATTCATACAATAGCTGAGGACAACACTACATAATACAAAACTCTTAAAAAGTGTGTGTATGAGAATATCACACTGTATATTAAACTTTATCTGCTTTTTGAATTTGTTAGAATTACAGACTGCTGTACTAAATCCAATTTTTTGTTAATTTATGGAAAGCTTTTTATAAGGTTTATTACTTATTCATGTCACCTATTTTGCGTTTTTAATTTTTAAGTTACTACTAATAGAACCTGAATTTTCTAACATCTAGAGGTGGATTGGGAGCCTAAAATGACCAGTGCAAATATCTAAAATCATCCCATTCATGTAGGCTATTTTACTTCTGGTAAGCATTGTAAGCCAATATAGTGGAGATGTCATTCCTTTCTAAAGAGGGAAAATGTGTAAGATATAAAGTATATTGTACAATTAATACAACCAAGCAGTGCATTTTAGAGAAAGTAGAACACAATAATATGTTTAGAATGGTTATATAATGTTCCTATATAAAACTCTGCTTTTTTTACTGCTTGAGTAGTTTTTCAAATAACAATAAAAGCAATATACCTATGGAAAATAATTATGATTGTGTAGCAAGTTGAAAATTAAACTATGGGGGCTTTGATTATACATTTGATAACTTGTGATAAAAATGCATATATACAGATACCTAAAAACCAGCGTAGAGTGCAGTTGGTTGAAACTTAAGAAGCCAATCAAGTTATCGGTCTACTGACTAAGCACTGGACTCATCAGGATTATTCCCAGTATTCTGGCAATCTAGTCCACCTCTGCCTCTATTATATTAGGATAGCAAAGTTGATATTTAAACTACAACTAAATTGAAAGCCAAGTTATTAATTTGATTATAAACATGATACCTTCCAATATAAAATTACAAATACCTACAACTAATACAAAGTGCAATAGACTACCCAGTAGAACATTATAGTATTGAAAGTAGAGAGGCTAATCAGATTATCTCTTTATTGGTGTGCACCAAGCTCGAAGAAAGTAATACAAACTGTTTAGAAATTAAAATACATATAAAGATTCTTAAACACTATGGAACACCAAAACTATAACTATATATGATTAAAATAACAAAAATTTTATCAATGTTCTATTAATGGTTGAATTTATTTGAAAATTGAAAGAAATAAGTAACTTTTATACTTTCCAAGGGTGGTCATAGTACAATGGTTATCAACATAGGAAATGGACAAGACAACCCGAGTTCAAATCCTGCATGAGGCTGTTTGCATTTTGCATAGTACTAATACACTTGGAAAAGGTATGCATCCAACTATTCTCTCTCCAACTATGTGTAAATAATAGGACAGACTGGGTTCTTTAATCTTTGTATAGTAAACAGTCTTCAAACTTGTTAAAGTCTGTTTAAAAACTGACCCTATGTCACATCTTGCTCATGCAGAGGGATTGGTAAAATACATATATACTTTAAAATTTTGTTATATAATTTTACATTTATGGTAAAGAAGAGTCCACACCCTGAAATCAAGAATATTTTTCCTCTAAGAAGAGTAAAACAATGCACTCAAAGACCAGATTCAAAAGTAACTAATATTACTATCATCATTGCATTCTTTTTCCTATTAATACAAACAAACTTATACCATGTTTGTGGACCTTGTAAATACATGACTAATTACAGAGAATACAGGAAGAGAAAAAATATGTCCAGTTTGAACCAACTGTTTAGATGATCTCCAAACTTTGCTAGGTAGGTTGAATATTATATATCATAATTTATGAGAGAAATTAGGAGTAGTTTTATCATTAAAATCAAATTGTAAATTATTTATCACAGAAATACTAATAACTGAAAAGGCTGTAAATGAATAAATGATATTCACATGGCAATGAGACTGAGAAAAATGCTAAAAGTAACATTAGCTATTCTATGTGTGTTTATATGTACTAAACAAAAAAAAATTGCTTACTTAGGAGTTACTTTATCTTAGATTTAAGAGTAAAAATGCATTAGTAAATTCTTAAGTTATTCATGCCTAAAAAAAGATATAAGAATAAAAGATATATAAATATGTTAAAAGGAAATTGACACCAGTTATACATGTTAAGAGGGTTTTTTTGTTATCCTTTTTTGTTTTTCTTTTTTCAGGTTAAACAACTAAAAATTCAAATTAACCTATGAGCTAGCAGATTATCAAGATACCATACTGGGTTCTCCATGGCTTTTCTCAAAGTGCCAGTCTTCTCTCCAAGTAACACATAATAAATTGTGTTACATTGTACCAATAGGAGTAATACCTTTCTTAAGGACATCAGTGAAGAATAAATGAACACTCTCAGAATTTAAACTAAGTTCACTAATGCTATTTACTGAAATATTAATTGTTACATCAACTCCACACTTCAAAACAATACTAATATCGATGAAAATAACAAAAGAACAATAAAGAATCTTTTTAAAATTAGGATATCAATAATAATGATAAAATTTATTTGTTGAAATACTCATCAAGCATTCTTATGAAACTTTCTCCAGAATGGAAGAAAAAAAAAATTCCTTTCATAAATTGCAACTCAAAAAAGCAAGGCTTACTCAAAACAGATTTTACAAAAATATCACCATAACTAAAAATGAAATTTGTTTTTTCTTACTATTTAACCCAACATAAGTTTAATGAAAAACATAAAAACTTGGGAAAACTTAGATCTTCAAATTCATTTATTTTCACTCTTGGTGATAACTGAGTTTAATGCTAAGTAATTTGCTATCAATAGAATTTATATTGTAATTGTAAATACATAAGGGAAAACATTCAATAATTAGCATTTAATAGCAATCTTTTAAAATTATGATGGTGGCATGTGTGAATTTGGAATCCACACAATATATTATCAAGTTGCAAATTGAATTAGAAACTGCTTTATTTCATAAGAGCATTTTATAGCATTTGCACTAAAAGAAACCTTTATACAATGTTCCATTTTTGCTGCACTATGATTGCATACAACAACTGGATAATTTCAACAGACTGTAGTTTTTTCTGAAATAACTGGGATAGAGTAAAAAGGCAATTTAAAAAATCTTGTATTAGTTTTTATTTTGAAATAAATCCAAGTTTTTTGTAGGGTGGGTTTAACTACTCATGGCCATTTTCAAGGAGATAGCACAAATCCTTAGAAATTGATTGCACTTAAGAAGCAATTGATATCTTTTAAATTATATAAAATGTAAGATGATTATTTTTTGAATAGAGATATATATATATATATTACACACACACAAACATCTGCGGTTCAATTCTTCCCTAGTCATCTCTGACTTTCCCTGTCACACAAGTCGTACACCAGGTGGAACTACCTTGCTCTATTGGGATTGCCTATAAAACAAAAGTTGTTCTGGAAGAAGCCCTAAAATGATATTGAGGTTCCAACTGAGAAGTGTTGACAAGTACTATGTGGTTTCATCTCCTGTACAAAAGAACCTTAAGCATGTATGTGTGAGGGAATGAATATGGGTATTTTCTAATCTTAGCTTAACTTGGCACAAGGCCACAAGAATGAGTCTCTAATGAGACAGGCTCACTATACAGTAGTAATGGTCTGCTAAACAAGCTTTTCATCATTCCTATATGGCAAGGCACTCATCGCAATAGATTTATAAGATCTGAATTAGAGCTTCTCAAACTTCATCATGGTACATTATTATGCTGAGACTATCTCTTGAGTGTGCTATATAAATTTTTTAAAATAAGCAAAGATGTATTTCAAACCTTGAACATATCTAGTACAACATTTTCTCTCTCTCTCTCTCTCTCACTTATATCTCCTAATGGAGTAAAATTTTGGTGTGTCAAATAAGTTAAATATATTTTTAAGTGTGCTGTGTGTTCTCAGTCAACTGTTTGAAAAGAGAGCTTTCAAGCAGTTTTTTTCTTGTTTTGTCTTTTTTTTAAGTATAAGATTAACCACCCAGAGGTGATGTATTTTTCAATGGTCAGTACTTTTCTCAACTGCACACCACACCAATACTTTATTTGTGTTACAGGGATAAAAATAACCACGTATAACAAATACCAAGTTTAGTCAACCTTAGTGGGTGAAGAATCCTGAAAGGATCTTAGCTATATATACACCAAGACAAGGCAGCTCTAAAATTACAATATGAAACAAATTTATTATAATAAAATGGTTGTAGAATGGCCAATGATTATCTGTCTAGTGGTTAAATAGAAAGTCAATATTTCTTGATTTATTCTGGCATGTAGTAGTAAAAGGTCAAACTAAAGATGAAATTTCTGCATAACTGTCAGTCAAACAAAGGTCAAGCTCTCTTTCATGTGTATAACAATTTTATCTAATAGTATTAATGTGGTAACACTGTACTCATAGACAAGTCTATTTAGCAGTTGAAATGATTGTATCATGTGCTAGCTTAATTTGAGCAGCTATTCCTTTGTGTTATGTCACCTATGTAATTTTCCCTAAGATGAACACAAGTTCATTCTTGAAATTTATTTTACATATAAGTCTTACATTCATGTGAGAAATACTCTTAGAACTACCAAATTTGGTATGTAGAGTATTTGGTTTCGGTTTCTTTGTTTAATGGCATATCAACCTTTGTTATTTAATGCCAAAGCCATTGTCCTAGAAGAACAATAGTGGTACTATTGAAACTCATAGCTGGGAGGATAAAGGGGTTCATACCTTTCCCAAGGGTATTTGCCCGAAAGTGAACGTAATAGCATGACTGGAGTACAAACTCACATACTACGATTCCGCAGTCCATCACTTTAACCATTACACCACGAGGACACCCCCCGTAGAGTATTTGGATTCAGGGTATGGTTTCAATGGAGAAAAAACTTTAAATACAAGTTATCAAAAAGATAGTTGCTGGTTTTTTTAATGTGTGTGTAATACATGTGAATATCATTAAGTCCTGATGAAAAAAGCATTTATTTTACAACAAAAAATATTTACTTAAGTCTTCTTCATCAATACATTTTAGTAGTGAATATTAATCCCACAGATTGAACATTGATACAGTGAAAATTTCAGTTCAAAATTCAGCTAACTTCAGGTCAAGTTAGAACCTAATTGACCTATCCTTGCATATAATGGATATTTGTTGGATAAAGCCAGTTTTGTTAAAGGAACACATTCATAGACCATTATATAAGGACATTAATAATAATATCATCAGCATACTAACTTATATTAATCAGAATGAAGATGGATAAACTGGGACTGAGGAAAAAAGTAGGAACTAAAAATTTACCATTCTAGAATACTGATTATTTTTTAATATTATGCAATAGAAATTGTTGATATTTTCAATTTGAGCAGGTATTTATAAGACCACTCTATGAAAATGTTTTGAACAGCAAAATTAGTCTATGACATCTATAACCATTGAAAAATTTCAAAAAAATATAGCTTTTAAATATCATTTTTAGTTAATAAAATTTATTCTTGAAGAAGTGTATATATATATATATATATATATATCACACATACACACTTGGGATGTTTCATAAAGGACATAATCCTAAAGATAAGAGGGAAGAATTTATTTACATGTAGATTTTATGCTACAGTATTCATGTGGCAACAATATCTTCAATGATTATTTTGTAGTTAAAATCATTGCCACATGCTAATATGTGTTGAATCAGCTATGTCATTTTCTAAGGATTTTGTGCATAAATCTTACAAAGTGTGAGAGATAAATTTAATTAAAAATTGTTCTGAACAAAAAAAAAAATATATAAGCAATTTTTGATTTGATTAAATTTTGGGGACTGAGAGTGTTCAGACTCAAAAGAACTAAGGTAGCCTGACTTTGTTAACTGATTAAGTTGTTAATGCTATGTGGAAGTGGTTAACTTGTTCACTCCAAAAATATCTTAAAAAGCTATATTTGCTTATTGGGCTATCCACATCTACAGTTTTCGAGGTCATGAAGAATGTTAGAGAGTTTAGATAAAAGATGATCACTCTTTTTTGAAACACAGACAATATATATATATATATATATATATAAGACAGTATTTAATCCAGTAAATCCAGAGTTGGAAACAATTCCAAGCAGGACAATTAAAATATTTAAAAATAGAATATTAAATTCAAGTAGTCCTAGTCAAGAGCTCAATGCAAATAAAATCCACAGAGCAAATTATTTAAAAAAAAAAAAAACAACAATCAGTCACATTAAGATAATAAATTTATTTCCATCCTGTTAAAAAGCATTGATATAAATCAATGCTCCAAAAATTAACAGGACTTCTTCAGATCAAGTAAAAAAAATAGATGAAAATAACTTTTCTAATTTAAGACCAGACTAGACACAAAAAAATCCCTTTATTTTGCCTACATGAACCTAACCTAATACTAACCTAGTAGCCTTTGTGTATCAATTTATTTTGGCACGTATGGAACAACATCCAGTTTCATCACACTTCAAATTTAACAGAGGAAAATTTTCAGCTGTAAAAGTACATATGCCTTACTATCAAAAATTACATAAAAAATATTATTCAGACATATCTTATTTTAGTACATCAAATTTTAATCATTTAAATGAAATAATTATTTGGTCTGTAGATTTTATTTGCATTGAGCTCTTGACCAGGATGATTTAACTTTAATACTCTATATTTAAAAATTAAATAGTCCTGCTTGGAATTGTTCCCAACTCTGGATTAACTGTATTGATTACTGACTTATATATATATAATATACCATCCTATTCACCAAATAAAAAGCTTTTTTTCTGATGATAGAAAAGAAAAAATAACCTTTTAAAACTGACTTTTGCACACTTTTAGCATTATATATATATATATATATATATATATTAATGAGTTCATTAGACCTTCAATCAGTACTATTAAGATTCAATCATGGGCATTCCCAGACACTTTTTCAGGTAGAAGGCAAAAGGATTTATTATGAATATATTTTACAGGCAACTCTGTTACATAATAGACATACCACCTGAAAAGGTGTGGTACTATTCTTAGTGACCTCTTGATCCCTGGCCACTCTAAATATAAAGTCTTTATCCAGGGGACTGCAAATGACCTGTTTTCAAACCAAACTGATGTCCATAGATCCAGGGTATTTTTAAACACCAGAATGTTCCAAAAGTATAATCAAATAAACACCTGGGATTATTTACAGAAATTAAAACTGGTAAATTTTAATAGATATTTTCTTGTAGTACATATATATATCCCATTAAAATCAAAATGTTAATTTAAATTTCCATTGAGCAAAAACATTTATATCATAATCTGATTAGTTGTGCATGTTAAAATTATATATAGAAAAAATGTTTCTATTAAAATGCAATGTAACATTTGTTTCTAATAAGAGAATATTTTTTTCACATTATTCCATAAATTATTCAAAATGGTATCTTGATTTTTATTGCCTTTATCACATTTGAGCTGATACATTCACCAGGTATGTATTACACTTGATATTTTCTGAATGTCAACCAGTATATGTTTTTGTAATCCTCACTTTATAAAAAAAGATGTAAATAAGGTTTTCACAGATAATTATCCAAATAATTTATAGAACAGTAACCATGTTTCATGTCAATTTCACAACCAAAAAAATTTAAAAAGAAAAAATATTACTTAACTAATATAAATATATTGGAGGTGTGAGTGACATAATAGTTATCTTATCAGTCAAATGGAATTTTGGTTGGGGCTGTTTACATTCAATTCCCATTAATACACTTGAAAAGGTATGAATCTACTTCTTCCTTTGGCTATGGGCAAAATAACAAATTGGGCTTTTTAGCCTTGGTGGTAGCAACCAATCTAGAAGGAAAACTGAAGCCAAAACTGTTGAGAAGTCAATGGAAAACTACTCCCAAGAACAGTCATGATAATGCACAGTTTATTAATAAAGGAAGCTGTGGAAATCTATCATCACCTTAGATAGGACATGGCATTTTCCAAAAATTAAATGTAGACAGTTTATCTCAGTTTTTATGCTGGAGGGCAAAAATTTTTTTGGTGTTTATTTGGCTCCTCACAAGGCCAAAATGTGACACAAAGTCAGTTTAGTGTGAGCATTGTGTAGGAAGAAAACCTCCGGTGGGGCAGTTTAAAAATTCCATTGGCATTCCTTTTCAGGGGTATTTCAGGCCCCATCAATAAACCCCAAGATGAAAATCTTGATTGATCTTTCACAAAAAATATCCAATTGATATCGAAATGAAGTTAGCTCATCAGTCAATAATTATCAAAACAATATCTATGCAAATTTGCCAACCATTATCAATATAACAGCTATACAAATTAGAATTAGCTTCCAATACCACTTTCTCTTGACAAATTCCAAATCAACTTTTAATAAGGAAGCAATTCACAATCAACATTCAGTCATATATTAAAAATAACTATAAAAAAGACAAAGTAAACTACATAACAGAAAGATTTTTAAACACCAATATGAAGTAACTAACAAATGCAAACTTTTCCTGTAGTCTGTGTTTCTTACAATACCTATTAAGATAAAAATCATCACAGCTGCTACATGATATTATATATTTCATATTACTGATTACAACAGTGATAAAGAAAGATTAAATATTCAAAATTAAATGACAAAAGTGTTTGGCAAATGATAACTTTAACAGAAGATAATTTTTTTCAAGTTCACTCCCAGCAGACAACTTTTGTTTACTTCTAAAGAACATAATAAAACCATCCAGAAAAAAGAAATTATATTCAGGAAGTTTTTTTTCATCACACCAACTATTTTTAATATGATAAAAATATACAATAAGAACTACAGAGATATTCTGTTGAGACTCTACAGTTGGCCCTCCACATTTGTAGTGGTTATTAGGGCATAGGACCAGCTCAAAAGTGAAAAAACTGAATATCTCAAGCACATCAATTCTTAATACAGCTGATCAAATTTAACACAAAATTTTAAAAAAAAAAATGTAATGTAACACTTCATTTTATAAATTTGAATTAACAGTATTAACAATGTAGGTGAATACAGAAAAAATACAGTACAGTAGTTGTTTACTAAGCTTAGCTTGCCACAAGACCGGAAGTATGGGGCTTCTAGTAAGAATCAGACACAATACCAATAGTCTGCTAGCCTAGTTTCATAACTATTACAACACACAATGTGCCCATACATGTATAGAATATATATTTATGGTAGTAAATTATGAAAATAGATTTATAATACATATTTTATCTAAGAATTTTTTCTTTACATTTTTTAGTTAATGTGCATCCTCTGCTGTTCCCTGCAGCAGGTCACAAAATTAAAAAGAATTTTTTTCCTCTTAATAGTTGATGGTAAACTCATACACAATCAAATTTGTCAAAACCTTTGAAAGTCAAGATTTGTCAATAGTACTTGGCTTTATCAGTCTTGAAAAGTTCAATAGTTTCAGATTCTTAACCCATTGTATACAAAAAATTCCTTATCTGTGTTGATAGAGATTTCAATTTCAATTTTTTTTCAACTTTATCTTCCTTTTTCTTTTATAAGAACAATTCATTCTTTTCTTTGTGAGTATATTTTACAGCTATCATGCTTTACACTGCCAAAAAAGAAACCCTCTCTTTCCATACAGAACAGCTGAAGAAGAATCATCTAAACATTGTTACAACAATATCATGGACACAAAGACATCGTTTATTACTGTTTTTGATACAAATTGTTCTTCACTGCCACAGAAATAACAACCTGAGTGAATTGTGATATAAAACAACTAGATGTTTTAAAATACTAATCAAAATTAATAAAAAATTATTGATAATACTTCATCTAAAAAATGTAAAAAAAAAATGCTTTTAGCACTTCTAGTGTAAAAGCAACAACAAAGATGGCATTAACAGATTGGATACAAAATAGATGAGTTGTAGGTGTAATTTAGACTTCTACAATACCAATGGTTCTCATAGCTTAGTTGGCAAAGCAACTGGTATAGATAACCAGATTTCCCTGCAGCAAAAAGAATAAGAGTTTTAATCTTATTCTTTATTATCTTCTTTCAGATCACACTGTTGTAGAAATAACAACCTCAGTAAGTTACATGAAAAAAAACAACTAAAAGATAAAGTTTAGTTTGTTTTGTTTTGTTTAATGGTATATCAACCTTCATGAGATATTTTAATGCCAAAACCATCCTTGTAGAACAGTTATGGTACTATTTCATCCATAGCTGGGGTGAATAAAGGAGTTCATACCTTTCCCAAGGGTATTAGTCTGAAAGTCAACATAATGACTGGAGTTCAAACTCACTCACAACAATGTCACAGTCCAGCATATTAGCCACTACACCACAGGGACTCCATCTTTAAAAGATGAAAGAAAATTGTCAAACTAATAAGAATGAAGAGACTGAATTGACAGCAGAAAAAATTTGGAATATCAAAGAGTCTTTTCAAAATTATAGATAATTAATTTGACATTATTTTTCAAGTATTACTAAAGTTGAACAAAGCCTAAATTCTCTTCTAAGCAGGAAATAATGAATACAATATCTTAAAAGGAACATATAATAAAAGTTTAGTTCAAAGAACTTCCAAGTATCATGCATGAATATAAACCTTATTTTTAATGATTTCAAATGAATATGTTATTAATTATGTGAAGTAATAAAATATCTAAAAAATTTTTTTTAATTTTTAGTAATAACAAAATGATTAAAACAAGGATAGTCTATTCCCATATATACAAACAGATACATCTAATTGATTTAGACTGTAATGTTAGTGTAGTTGAGAATTTAAGTACTGCAAATGATTTTATTCTTCACAGTGGTGAGCAAAAATGAGGTACCTTGCTAAAACATTGTTTAATTTTTTCTAAGAAATTGTATTGCTCCTTGTACTGTGCACAACTTGCACAAATGCTACTTCTGAAAGCATGTTGTTAGACATTTAGTAAAAAATTAGATACACACACACACACACATACATATATGTATGTATATGTATGTATGTATGTATTTTTAGGTAGTTTGCTCACATTTTTTGCCTGCAACTATATTTGTATGAATCCAGACCAGAGATCCTTTCAACTTATACAGTGACTTTTATTTCATCTTTGCTCTTTTTCAACATAGGTTTAACCTGTTACTTACTTAGTGTGTGGATGTCAAATGTATCTCCACAACTAGGCTGAAAAATATTCTCTGTATCTTTGCCTGCTAGAACATTGCAAATACTTCAAATCATAATACAATGATAATTTCATTGACTATAGCAGACCTCTTTGCCACAGTATTTTCCACCAATATGTGAAAGTGAATCTACTCAGGATCAGTGGGTAAGCATTCAAGCAAAAATAAGACATGAGAGACCAGTGACATCAATATATTACAGAAACATGGTCAAGATTCAAAATAGTTGAATGTATGAGACTTATAATTATTATAAGGAATAGGAGAGATCAGATTGCATGAAGGCAAATCAACAGTATAGTTAAGACTCAGAATAATTACATCAACTGTCCAAATTATGTCTGTGTGACCTATTTCTAGATTAATAATAATAATTATTCTTAACTACTTACCTACAGAGTGCATGGTATCAAATACACTCCCACATCCAGGCTGAAAACCATACTCTGCATCCTTTGCAAGACAAAACATTAGAAAAAACACTTCAAATTATGAATGATACAATAATAGTTTCAGTGAAGACAGATACAACAGACCCCTTTGCCACATTTTTCACCAATGCTTGAAAGCAAATATACTAACAATCTGTTGGTAAGAGATTAAAGAAAAGAAAATGGTGGATATGACAAAAGCTGTATTCAAGAAGAGAATATCTTCATTATTCCTTTTGATTGTGTTAGTTACTGAGTGACTCAAATTCAGATATATATACACACACACACCAAGTCTAAACATAAGACTATTGTTTCACTCCAATCAATATCAATGCCAGATTTGGTTAGGTTACTCTATAATAATTAGAGTGAATGAATATTTTGATGTATTTGTTAGATATAATTTACCAAATATCTTTTTGTGGGGTCTATTATTGAATAGCCCAAGAACAGTTATGGCCATCAAATTTTCTTATGGCTATTGAGACTACTAGGCATGTTTTACATGTTTTTGAAAATTTTAAATATTTTAATTCTTAGCAAGGAGTTTAATACAATTTAAGTATTATTCTAAACTGAGCCCTTATTTTGTATCCATCAAGTTTAACTATACAATTTAGACATCTAGCTGAAAATTTCCTAGCCATAATAAACCAAGGTTATAATCAAGATTTTTAAAAAAATTCTGTTCTATCACCATTTTTATCATGAACAACAATTACCATGGTACTATAAACATTAACCCTTCAATGTTGTTTTTAAGTCCTTACAAAAAATTAATTCAAAGTCACTAGCTTAAAAATCACATGCTTTGAGTGGGTTTTCAGCTAGTAATGTCCTACTATTTAGTATTTATTGTATCACTATTCACGTAATCATTTGGGTGAACGAGTTTCCATGTGTTTGTTTAATAAATTCTACCCACAATGTAGTTAATATAAGTGATAATAAATAGCAAATTTCATATTTTAAAAAATCTGTTTGAATTAACAAGTGATTCACTATTTCAACTATAATAAAGTTTTCTCAATATGACCAATCTAGAAAAGAGAAATTAATATTTGAGTATCAAGAATGAATTTCAGTGTTTATTCACCATCCTCAGAATATTATGAATGAAGTTAGAGAAATACACTGACAGTCAAGTAGCAGGTAAATGTTATCAGTTAATATTAACAATTTTATTAATATACTAATTCTAGCCATGATTTTTAAAAAATATGGTGGGAGCTAAAAATAATCTAAGATATAAATAAATAAAAACAATAGATTATTTTGATTATATACCCAGAAAAATAGAATACATAAAGATGGGCAAATCGCCTACTGTCACATTATTTTTCTGTAAAAATGATCAAGTGTTTCTAGTTTACCAGAAGAATTCACTACATAGATGAATAATTGCTCACATATGTGTATTTATTTAATGGCATATCAACTCCTTATGGGTTAGTTAATGCTAAAATTTGATACTAATGATTTATACACAATCATGGTTTCAAGTAACTATTTAATAATTTGTACACAGTTATATGGTTTCAAGCATTCCTCTATATTACTAATAATTTTCAAACATTTTACCTACAGATGGGACCCTATAACATACTACCACTCTGGATCAGGGAGTAATGGTAATAAAGGGGTACTCCATACTCTCCAGAACTGGCACCTCATCACCACTTGTAGTTTAGTATCACATGCTCGACCCATATTTGCTTTGAAATTTTATACTATTTTTTTTTCATTCTTTATTTTTGTATGTATTCTCACAAACAGTTAAAATCAATTCCATTCATTTCATAAAAATGATCTGAATAAATATTAAAACTAACACTTTAGTTAATCAAACACTGATTACATACTTATACATTTCAGTTATCTTCACCCTTTTTGCCAGGACACTTTCCAGACACTATCCTTTTTTTGATAACTTAATCTAAAACTATGAATTTGTCCTAAAATTTGTTTCAGATCGGTATCAAATTTGAGTTACCTTATGCTTTGAACCTTTAGCTCTTGGGCTCTCAGACACCCTGTACTTGAGCTTAGAAAATTCACAAAAACAATCGTGCAGAAAACAAACTTCATTCCACCTTACAGAAACCCATCATTTTGTTAAAAGAAAAGCTGTCAATGATTGCTGCATATTAAGCCTTTTATTGGCAGTATTTGACATGATCTCTATAAGCCTGAAATATAGGACAATGTTTAACAAAATAGTGCTAAGCTCAAAATATCAGGCTTATGAGCTCAAAGTTAAAACTGGTAAAATTTAGAAATAAATTCAGTTTGGAAAGATTTTATTTTTTACACTTTAAACAATCATTTGAGTTATTCAGTTCTTGCACATAGCCCTTGATGAAAATAGTTAAAAACTCCCTGAATCTTAACAAGACTTCCATGGGTGGAAAAAAAATTGAAAAAGTTATACACAATTTTGAATCCCAGAAGAAAGATTGTCTGAACTGCAGAAAAGCACCAGAAGCTTTAAAAATATCTTTTTTTAATCCATTTTCTTATAAATCAAAATTCAGCAAGCCTATATAAAAATATAATGTTCAGGAAGGTTTAAAAAGACAAACTCATTGATTAAAAAAAAAAAAAAAAAAAATGGGTACATACATGTATAATCAATTATCCCAGGTAGGTTGAGATTTAAAAATCCTCACACCTACAACATACAATAGCAAGTCAAAGATTAACAAAAATAAAAAATTGTGCAATGTTTTTTTTTCTATTATGTAACTTATTAGGTTCAATGTTTAAATGTTACAATATAGCAAAAAAAATTGTCAATTGAATTTTAATAGCTTTTTATAAGCACCTTTTTTTCAATCACTTCACTCAGAGAATATATAATAATAAAAGTACTACTTATGTCTTATAATAATTGTTACACTTAGTGTGTGAAATCTATATATACAAATGTAACAACTATTATAGGACTGAGTAAGTAATAAGATAAAAACAAACCATTTTCAGAGAACTGGAATTACATTTTGACATTAGACAAAATACATGTATACTTAAAATTATATTAAACTGGATTCTTTCCAACTCCAAAGTTTGACACGGGGTAGTTTTAATATTTTTCAATATCATTTGCTTCTGTCACCCAGATAAAATCTCCAAATGCCAGATATTAACCTGACTTCCTGGTGGTATCATTAGGACCTTCAGTGTCAAAGTTATTAATAATGAAACACTTAACCAAAATAGATGGGTCCCATTATATAAATAAATACATGCTCATCTCTTTGCTTTATAATGCAAATGAGACATCTCTCAATGCAATATATGAGTTGGGCCAAACTTTTGATGCAGACCAAAACTTAATGAAAATTAAGTTAAAAATGTTATGGATGTAGGGGGAATTTTTTTAGGAGAGGAGGCAACCCATATCACACCCCCATGTAACAAGCGGTCATTAATGCTGCCATTAAAATATAAATAAATTAAATTAAAGTTACTACCTTTGTCTGATAATAAGTTGTATTTGCATATTTCATGCATTAAATATAACAACTCTTATAAGACAGAAGTAGAAAAAATAGATTGGTTTTCATTATTACAATAAATAAAAATATATCAGAAATACTGAATGACATAATTATTCAAAAGATGTTTTAAAAGGTTTACAAAATTAAATACTATACCAATAAGATACAATCATTTAAAGTGAAAATACAAAAATCAAATTATACTACTTCTATCTCATAATAGTTATCACATTTAGTGTATGAAATTTATATGCCATCATCATAACCATTATAGGCCAAAGGAATCTTTAGCTTTTAATATGCATTATTGTTTGTATGATTGATATACTTCTTCAACTCAACAATATATTTGAAATTTGTTTTGCAATACAGTACACTGAAACATTTTTTTAAAAGAGGAATAGTAACACAAACTATCAGTACTTTCACATGTAATCTTATAAATACTATCATAAAATATTATAAATATATAAGCACAATTCCTAGTGTGTGGCTGTCTGAGACTAATGAATAAAGGGAGACCCCTAAAAAATAATATAGAGAAATTCCTAAATATTAGTTCAAACCTTACTAAAAGTTTATACTTTATTTCTGCTCTGTAATGTTCACAGTGAACATATCAAAGTTTTGATAAGAAGTAATAGTAATAAGATGTTAAAAATTAGAAGAAAAAAAGAAAAAGATAGACAGGTTCAAAAATTAATGATAATTGAATGTTAACATTTGGATATAAAATACAAAAAGAATAGTTTTCATAAAATGTTTAATTTCAAGTCTTTCTTGTAATTATCAGAAAAATAATTCCAAATAAAACTGAATACTAAAATAAATACCTGATATAATTACTACCAAAATTATTCCAAGAAACCTATTTTAATTATATAATCATAAACTGATTTTTGTATGTTACTGTAATACAACAAAAATGATATATTGTAGAAAATTTATATTGTAATAACATTAAAATACTATGTTAGAGAATAAAGCAATTTTTTGTCCAATTTGCAACTTAATCATGTTAGAGCAACATTAGCAATCACCCCTAGCATAGTTTCTTAATCAAAATAACTTTTAAATGTTAATCATAGTGCTTACTTTTATTCATTTTATTTGTAATTAGAATATAAATTCTATAAATAGCATATAATTTGACAGCTTTAATGGCTGATAAACATAATTTTTAAATGAGTATTTTTGAAAATGTTTTTGGCTCAGCAATACCTTTCTTATTTCTAATGATCTACTAAGGAAATTAAAATTCATTTTCTATAAATTTTTTTACTAAAGAAGTTTGTTTATCTTTGTCAAAAATCATATATTTTAATGTGTTGTAATTATCAAAAAGACAAAAAAATACTATACCAATAAAACTGAGGATACTATCATCTTAAGAAAAAATACAAAAATTAAATTATATGATCTAGTTCATCAGTTTTTACATTAATCTAGGAAATTTATATACAAATGTAACAACAGTTATTAGACAAAAATAGGAATTATTTCTATTTTGAAATATTTTTTCTTTATTCATTATATTCAAGTACAAATAGGAAAAAAAGCTTACTCTCATATTTTATAGTTTGTTGTCCACACTATAAATTCTGAATCCTGACCTTGTACAAAATAGAATGCTAAAAGTTAGAGCTAAGACCCTTAAAATTTAAGCACATAAGTAAAAATCAAATTGGTGGGGTGGAGAGTATTAAGATTTAACATGCAGATTATTAGTTTTATTCAACATGGACATTTTTTTAACAATTTCCCTGAATACTGAATCAATTTTTTATAAAACTTTTCTACCTAGAATTCAATTTCAAAATCTTGATTTATAATCATGAATGCAAATTGATATAAAATAGCAACTTCATAATATGCAGAGCATACCAAAAACATGCCAATTATTTGTATTTTTAGTTGATATTGGGAGAGAACAGTTTTCAACCTGGAAAACAGAATTAACAAGTTATGTTCAAATTCTGGTTGGGATTTATATTATTTTAGGGCAAATACCTTTGCAGAATGCAGGGATTTACATTGGTTACTAGTCCCACAATCATAGTTATCTTGCCTTTCATCATATGACATGACACATTGGTAGACAAGAAAGAAAAATTTGTGTGTGTAAGCACATAGCCAACTAACTCCTACAAAATTGTCATCTTCTTGGGTAATGCTAGATAAGCTGTTAACTTTCACAAATAGAAACTTGTGAAATTAACAAAGATATTTAAATATTTCAATATAATCTTGAGATTGAAAGAAATAAAAATTCAAAGTTGGATAGGAATTTATGAAACTCAACCTCCTTTTATCATTGATAATAATTAAGTTGGGTTTAGCAAATGAAATTAAGAGAAACCTGCCAACTTTGTAAAACAGCTTTTGAAATTCTAGCTTCAGCACAAACCAGTCACTTATCTTAGCCATAAAGAAAGCCACAATCTGTTTATTAAATACTGAAAGTTTTGTGATTACATGAAAATACATAAACTGATAACATTTTTAAACCATAGTAAATTTCTTTGATTTTTATTAGGCAAGTGTCCTCATGTAGTTGATATAGTCATGATTCAGTTGTCGTATCTTCTGGCCTTTTGGTGTTGGTATCCTGAGAATTTTAAAATGGACCATTTATTCAATTCACCAAGGTAGATTTTCATCATTTCCTTGTCCATATTTAAAAGATATCAGTTAATTCATCTTTCATTTAGTAGACCATAGTATATCATTTTTTCCACTGCCCAACCTAGAGATTGAACTCATAACTACCAGAGACAACACTTTTTTTCACTAAATTGTCATTAAAAAAAATCAGTGATTGGAAACTCCAAACTTTAAAAGCTCATGTCACTTATTTGCCTCTTCCATAGAACCAAAGTATACAATATATTTCTACAAACCATTGTGTAATCAGGTGGTCTAATTTGTTTTTAATCTTAGGCCTAATTTCAGATGGAGGAAAAAGTTATACACTCTGCTCCAGTTGCTTAAATGCTAGTTAAGCAACACATAGAATATCTCAACAGTTAATTCTAAGCATGGACAGTCAAAATGAGAACAATCTACCTGGATTGAATAAAAGGTTTTTAGTTTGAAATTCCCAGGTTACTAACTATGACAGACACTTGAAGGCCAGAGGGTACAATGGCTGAATCATGACTAAAACCACTACATGAGATCACTATTCTAAGTAAATCAGTGTATCTCATCTCACTGGTCTCATAACCTGGATTGGTCATGAGGGTGCTACTCCTCTATTACGTCTTGTGTCGGAATATCCTAAGGGAGCCCATCCATCTCTACGTCAAATCAGTGAATACTTCATCTTAAAAAGTTCAGGTAAAAATTAGGCTATAACTATGTTTATTTTTAAATCTTAAAATTACTTCAGTTATATAGGATGTCTTGTTATTTCATTAGTATCACTTCATTTTTTTATTTTTAATATCACAATGCTATAAGCATATATTGCAGGTCTTCTATTAAGTGGTTGATATTTGGAAATGCAAGGTTTTAGCTGAGGCTGCAAATGTCAAATACCCACTTGGCACATCATCATGTCACACCACTAGCACGAATCTCCCTGACCCTCTCTTGCCACCCATCTCTATCATCTATTGCTCCCGGGAGGTTTTCAAGGCTATATCAGCAGAGCTGTTATATATAGGTTCTAGCTGGTCATCTTGCTTTTGCTCATCCATGTGAAGGGGTCCACAAGAGCATATCGCTTATGAGTTCATCCTAACTTCTCAAGCAGTGTCCCACATGTCTGGCTCATCTAACTTTGATAGTTTTCATGATTGGTGCTAGGTAGCCATATAGCTGCTGTTTTGTGGGGGTGTTACTCCAGGACCTGTTCAATATTGCTTGCAGCATTCTTGTGTAATTGCTGTCAAGCTTTTTCTCCATACATTTAGTTAGTGTCCATGTAGTGCATCCATATAGCAGTATCAACAAGATTGCTGCTTGGAAAAAACTGTTTTATTTTATTGATCAGATCTAACTTCCATATGACCGATAGCTGTCCATGCCTTTGCTAGTCGCGTGTTGATGTCTTTCTCAGTTGATGAGACACTGCTTCCTAGGTACGGGAACTTGTTCACTAGTTTCAAAAGGCCCACCCTTCAGTGTGGAGATGTCACCTGTTTGATTAAAGCACATGTATTCCTTTTGTCTGCATTGACATGGAGGCTTATTCCACCAGCTGCTCGTTCCAGACTAGGTAGCAGGGTTTGGGCTTGAGCAGGTGTATTTGCCAGAAGTGCTATGTCATCTGCATAGTCTGCATCCATATTTGTTCATGCAGGGTATCTTCTGCTTCTTTAGTTTCCCAGCTTGAAACTGTTTTCTTTCATTAAATCAATAGACATTCTAAGCACATAGTCGACTCCATACATAGAGGGAAGATGGAGCAAATACTTCTCACCTACGGCTTACTCAAAGAAACTGTCGCAGCCATAATGATGCTATATATATATTTTTAAATTAAAAAAAAAAAAACAACACGAAAGTAAAAGTCTGCTCTCTGGATGAAGACACAGACTACTTCAACATTGTAGCAGGTGTGCTACAAGGAGACAGAGACACAATAGCCCCATACCTGTTTATTATTGGTACAAAAGGCATAAAACTATATTCCTTATACTCTACCTTAAGTACATGAAAATTTCTTTTAGTCTGGAGATTTTTTTTTTTTAGATTGTTATACTAGTATCTCCAGCTTGATATTGCAATACTAGCCATTTATAGCAAATCTTGTCAAACATTGTTAAAAGCACAACCATGTGTTTCATTTATTTTATTTTAAAAAATCTTAAAAATGAGTAAATGTCACTTGAACTATTTAAAAGAGTATCATGTAATTAATTTAGAAGAAATTATAAAAATGTAAAGATCATAAGGCTTTGGGTGGGTATGAGGGCGCGAGGGCAAAGAAATATATGACAACAAAGAAAGGATTTAGCAAAATATATCAAGTGCATATTTTATATCGATGCCTTATGAAATATTCAATGGCAAAGTTTTAATGGCAGATCTGTCATTTTATTTTACATTCTAAGCATTTATTTTTTAAAATCATTCATTAAAGACTTTTTGTTTATAAGAGCAAAAATATTTTTATATGCATGCAAACATTTGTGAATTTTCATCTTGACAGTTTTGATATTTGCAAATATTTTCTGCATAAATACATGTGGCCTGGATTAACTTTAATGACTGTATAAAAAAAATTTAAAAAATGGAAGGATGAAAGACTTGCTTAAGGAATAGGTGGCTGCTCATGGGAATAAATCTTAACTTAAATACTGAAAGAACTACCTTTTATATAAGAGTAAAGGTTACCCAGAAATAATCTTTAGTTGAGTATTCCACATTTTATAAGTACATAAAAAATATTGGCCATAAAGGACCTAGAAATACCATGATTTTAGTAATTTGGGCACAGGAAGAACAAACATTTACAAAAACATTAGTCCCCATATTAGAACAAATGTATTATGCATCAAATTATTCAAAACTTTACAAATACATGAATGTAGAGATCATAAAACTAGAAGCATAAAAAACATACACAAACATTAGATATATCTCTTTGATTGGGATTCATTGGCTAGGAAAAATATTACTATCTTTGTCCTATAATAGTTATTAGATTTAGTGTATAAAATTCATATTTAAATATAACAACTATTATGGGATAGATGTAGTATAATTTTACCAACTAAGCTAGAGCACAAGAATGTTTTTTTTTTCTTTCTTTTTAAATACAAGTATACAAACATAATGCCCACCACCCAATGAGCATAGAATTAAGAATGAAAGACTTTCCCCCAAAACCAACATGGCTGTAGAAAGTGGAGAAGAAAAAAAGTTACCCACCTTTACCAGAAATTGCTGATATAAAATCATGTGTGCGGAGAAAAAAAAAAAAAAAAAAAAAAAAAAAACAAACATCTTTTGTAATTATGTGTGAGTAATAAATTTTTTTAAATACTAAAAAAAAATTTTTTCTTAATTTTTAAACATTTTCAACACAAAATAGAAATTAGAATTAACCTCACAATGTTTTTCAGAAGGAAATGAGGTTTTTTTTTTTCAAATTAGTGGAAAGAAAGAAATAGATAAAATAAAGGAACCAAAAAAGGAATCAACAAAAAAAATAAATAAATAAAATAAAGACAACAAAATGTTTACTTTTTTGTCTTATCTGACTCTTTTTTTTTATTTTATATTTTTAGATGGCATGAAAATGCAGCAACACACATTTCACTCCCCTCGAATTAATAGTAATGATAACAATAATAGTAATAATAGCAGCATTCCAGTTTCCAGGAAGGTGTTTTAAGAGTGTACAAGATGAGACAGAAAAGGTAGAGGTAAGCAAACATTGCTGTCTCATTAAGTTTTTTTTTTTTTTAATTGTTCAAGACAAAAATAAAATAATCAAACAAATTTGAAACTGGAAAAAAAAAAAAAAAAAAAAAAAATCAATTATGTATCATAAGAGTCAACACTGCATCTGAAATTTTAATCAGGTTGTACACAAAGTAGTCATATAAAGACACATGATGGCAAATCAAAGTTCATCATGTAATACCAAGTTGTAATATTTAAAAGAGAAGCTGGACTTGAAAGACAAACTGACAAGAATGATTGGTAAGATATCGTAGAATAATTTTTTTCAGAAAATATTTAAAAGTTGAGTAATTTCTTTTTAGAATAAGATTTGCAGGAATATACAAATTTTCAATTAATAACTTAATTCTTCCATCTTAAGCTATATAACCAAATACATAATTTAAATTTAAACTAAAGACACTAAATTTTTTTATTCTGAAATTAAAGATCTATTCTTAAATGAAAACAACGCTTTTTTTTTCTTATTCAATTCAATTGTATAATTTTGAATTTTTTTTTTTTTTTCAATTCAGCAATTTAAAGCAACTGCAAAAAATACAAGATAACATTTTTATAATTGAAAATTATTATATACAGATATATTGGACTAATATTCTTATCTTGGTTGATATAGTCATATTATATTCTCCAAGTTAAGGACACTGATCTAAGAATATCAGTGTATAATATTGAGGATTTCAGAAATTCAAATATAATTTTTTTTAGATAGTTACTGAGAACAAAAAAAAAAAAAATCTTTAAAAAAATTAATTAAAAAGGAAAATGAAATATTCAATAAAAAGAATTTAAATAATACCTAATATAGCATTGTGTGTGTATATATATATATATATATATATATCACACAAACCTGCTACCCACTCATAGAATTAAAGATGATTTCTTATTTGATTACTTTTTTTTATATAATTTTCTTCATGGTAATAGGTTACCACACATCAGTTTACTGATGAAAGCTTCTTCTGATAAATAACCATCATATCACATACAGGCATGTCAGTTTATTATTGTGTACACTAAATACCTATATACAATCTCAGACATATGCACATCCAATCACCTATACAAACTAAACCTTTATATACAGTTTTTCTAAATGCATAAACAGAAATTATTTAAAATCATGTATATACAGTTTTCTTTTCTGTATTCTAAAATTGTGCATTAGAATAGTAAGTTTTAAATAAACCTTTCGTACATCTGTACCAGTGATGGAAATGGAGTATACTGTATATACACACACACACAGGTATATATATATATATATATATATATATATATATATACCTACCTACTTCACTTCATAAATATAATGAATTCTTGCCATGATAATTGCTATTGTTAAAGTTTTTGGTGTACAAATCTTTGCTCAGGTGGCCAACACAGCACATTAAAATTTAGTGTTCGGAATGAAGCATTCAAGTCATAAAAATTATTAAACAAATATAAGTGTGTGTGTGTGTGTGTGTGTGTGCACACTTTAGGATATATATAAGAAATGGTCCCAATTTATGAACATATCCCACTTTATTGATGAATAATTGTACATTATCATTAATAATTATAACTATATTTTTTAATTATACATATAACACTATTTTGTTAGTAATACTTCCATTAATTCTTGACCACTGACAATTCCTACAAATTTTCAAAGCATTTTTATAGTAAAATAAAAAGCAATATATTTACATTGTATATTTACTTATTCTATTCTCTCAATGATGCTTGTATTAATTCCTGACCACTGAAAATCCATTTCTTATTTTTCAAGGTATTTCTGTAGTAAAAACCATTTACAATCATATATTTACAAATAACCCTATTCTATCTCTTATGGTTACATTAATTTCTGATAACTGGGAATTCTCTAAGTTTTCACTGCATAATATAAAAACCAAGAGTTAAAAGTAATTTTAAATTAAAACTTAAAATTCAGTACTTAATAAAATTTACTAGCTTTTCATTAAAAAATAATTTTCTCATACAAAAAGAATAGTGAAAACTAAATAGAATTTTGGTATCAGTGAGTAGCATTAAGTAAAACCAAAGCTGCGTGTGTGTGTGTGTGTATATATATATATATATATATATATATATACACACAAATGCAGTCAACACTAAAATATAAGCAATTGTTTCATCATTCCTATCCAGAATTTGCCAAGCCAATATGTGTAATCATTAGAGTGAATAAAAATTTTGGCATGTTTGTCATAAATCATGGGTGATATAAATGGTTACATAGCTGGCTTGTATTCTAATAAAGGTTATAAAACACCTTGATAGAAGCCAATGCAGCACTAAAATACAAACATTGAATATATATGCAAACAATTATGCCAAACTGCAGTTGGCTCACTAAATATCCTTCTTTGCAATCTTATACAAGAAATTGTTGTTGGTCCAAGGTTTTATAATTTGTCAAATAAAAGTATCCATTTTCACACATCATAATGCTTATATCACCTATTTTCTTGATATCATCCTTTACCACACAATCCATCAGAAAATGACACTATTATCATCTTTTCAGCAATTACTAAAATTTTTACTGTTCAAATATCTTTAGAAATTTCAAATGCAAAGTATATTATGTTACCACCTCTGTCCAATAATAGTTTTATATATATATATATATATATGCAATAGTTATTATGGGACCAAGGTTGTAATACTAAGTTTTTTATCAAGCAATGTAAAACAATTTTGATTAGCATTTTCTTTCAAATCAATTTTTTTTTATTACAACTTACTTAGATCATCAATCTGACACTTGTGAAAAAGTGTAGATCAAAAGTAAAGGATAAGCTCTTGTCCCTTTTGCGTTAGGGGAAACCCGATTAAACACCAGCTGTTATGATCTGTAAGATAACACTAACCCATTGGTTGGCAGAAACCCAAATCTAACCTTTTTTTTTTTTTTTTAAACTCATTCTTTTTTTTTTTTCAGTGTTATTTTTTTTTGTTTACACTAATAATATCAGTAACATTTAACTTTTTTAATGAAGCATTGTGAACTATGTAGTTAGTATTTACTTTCATCGAAACTTTTTAGTTGTATCTTATTTTATTGCTATCATTTTTTTCACTACTCCAATATGGTACAATTGTGTATGCATTAAAAAGAAAAATTACATATACACCTATGTTTGTATACTGCTATATTAATATATAAACATATTTATAATTTTGAATTACTATAAATATACTGTTCTCAAAAGAAAATTTGAGTCTGATTCTTATATAATGGTAACAACTCTAAGGAGAAAATTGATTATATTTTTGTACAAAAATGAAGTTGAATAATATTTTTTTGTTTCCCTTCACCAGCTATGACTGAGGAATTTAGATGATAAACATGTATAAAGTATTATTCATATCAAATCTATAATATTAAAATTGTCAGCTCAAATATGTTTATAGTAATAATTAAAAGTTGAATATTTCTAAAATATTTTTCTACAAATTGTTTTTAATTTACTTCAAGCAACTCTCTAATTTCGAATACTTTAACCATAACCTTTGTTACAAATGATTTTATACAAATGTAATATCTATTATGGGATGGAGGTGATAGTTTATTTTAACCTTTATCAGCAATTAATATACTGAGAAACTGAACAAAACAAACAAACAAAAAAAAGTGTGAATATTTTTTCCAGAATTTCTCTGAATATAAATTGATTATTGTACAGGGTAATTTGTTCTAAATTATTTTTTTCCATAAATATGAGATAAAATATAGTTTGTTTAATAATTTGAAGTGAATTATATAATTTTGCAAATTATCTTGCAGAGACATACAAACAAAATGCAATTTGTCTCATTTTAACTTGAAAATGCATTTTAATGTAGAAAAACTGGCTAATGAAATTGATGTTTAGTTTCCACCACTCAAGTATCATATTTTCTAAAACCAAGATAAAGGGAAAAAAAAAACAAACTAGCCCAGCATAAAAAATATTCTTTCATAGGTTCAAACCTTATCAGCACATGAGGTTTTATATAAAATGTTGACTTAATTTAGGGTTATGAAATTATTAATTTATGGAATTAATTTAATTATGTTTGAATTTCAACCTAACAAAATTTTTTTTACACATGTATCAGTCAATGTTAATGATTTGCCAAAATATTAGGCCTTCAAAATTCAACCTATGCATGAATACATATGACATCTACTAAGGTTAGCCTAGTCTGGTCCAAGGCTAAAAATAAAGTGCACCCATGATCAAATTTGCAACAGTCTAAATGTTTTGCAAGATTAACTTACTAAGCACTACTCCAGTGAAGCCTTGTTTATATTTACTAAACTTAGTATGGCACAAAGCCACAACTGTGAGGTATCTAGACATGATCAAGCTCACTACTGAAGTAATGGTCTGTGTGACCAGCTTGCCTACCACTAATTCTTATCAAGGCACCCCAGAAGCTACATTATTGCTATTTAATAAGCTTAGCTTAGTCTGGCACAAGATCATAAATATGAAGCACTCCATGGGAATCAAATACACTACAGACTAAATTACTAACTACTATTTGTCTCGGCACTATATACATATAGTTATTCACCAAGTGTAGCTAAGTTGGACACAAGGCACCTAGTGAAAATCAAGCTCACTAGTAATGGTCTTTGAAATCAGCTCGCTAGCCATTACTTCACCACCAGGTACTCACTTTCCCAAAGCTTTATCTGGCATAGAGCTACAATTGTGGGAGCACCTAGTGAAAATTAAACTAACAACAATGATCTGTGGGACTAGGTTGTTAACCATTTCTCTAGGGCAAGCACTTCATAATCCAAGTTAAAAGTGTGGTAAAGGTAACTTTAAGCTGAACTTTTTTTAGACCTTATTTTTCTAATGTAAGAATCACTGGGAATGAAAAAAGTTTTGGCAAACTACAATCTAATTTCTTAAATTTCTATTTTCTCATTCCCCAATGATACTTGCATTAAAAACATTTCAGCTTCAGGTTACCCTTACTATGCTATTAACCTGAACTACCACACACACACACACACACACACACACACACATATTATAAATATGTCATTCTGTACAAGAGATTTTACAAGTACATAAAAATAATAATTAGCATATGAAAGTCTTGCTGAAGATACTGGAATAAAAACAGTTTGGAATGTGTGCAAACCATTTTAGCAACAACATATTTAATGTTTGGGGGTGGCTGTTACCAGGTGAGCTATGGCACTCATCTTGAAAAATTGTAGCATACATTCCCTTTTGATGGATGCAATAAGCAGAGAGAATGAAAGATTTGCTCACATCCTGTATGTAGCCTTTCTTGAAGAGGACAAACAGAAACAATCCAAGAGCAAGTAATGGACCATGCTACTAAACCTTTAAACCCTTAACTACTGGGCCCTCAAATAACCTTGTGCAAAGTTTGAATGACTTTGCCCCAGGATAAAAACAACTTAGTATTCATTTAAAAACTGTGAATGATTGCATTATTAAAACTTATCAGTAGTGTTTGACATAATTTCTTAGAGCCCAAAATAGCAGGTTTACTGCATTTAGTAAAATAGTGTTCAGCCTGAAATATCAGGCTTATGAGTTCGAATATATCTAAGTCTAAAATTAAAGTACTGAGTTTAAAACAAACCATATTTCCAGATATAACACATGCATATAATTTGACAAGGAATATTTAAGAAGGAAAAAACATTTTCATGAACTTTGTAGTCCTCCATTCAATAGGTTAAAGACTATAGACAAGATATTCTCCTACTGAACTATATAACATGCAACTAACCTTATAAATGTCAATGCATTTGTGTTTATAGCTAAGCTGTTCTGACTAGCTTACTTGGGATTTATAGGCTAGTTCATAAATTACATCATCATCAAAGCAATAGAGGCCAAAATATCTATTACTAATGGAACCTAATAACTGTGGCTTATACCAATACTTTGATTACTTGGTTCATTTTTTTTTGGGGGGGGGGTTACAACTTTCAACAATTTTAGGTTTTTAGTTTTAAAATTTAACTGATTCATCTATAGCTGTGTACCAGTTTAATATTTTAACATTATTTTGATTTGTAATCATAATTCAATTATTTATGAATATATTTAATTCTAAATTATCAGGTGACTAGAGAGTCAAATATGAATATATACCTGTGATCACTCAAACCTAACCATTAGGATTTAAGATGCAGGGTAATTATGAAGATTTTTTTTCTAAATAGTGTGCCTTATATGATGGAAAATACGGTAATTAAAAGAAAAAAATAAATTGATGATGAAGCAGAGTGATATTAATAGGGTTCAAGCATTTACTTCAAATCATTAAATGCACATATCAAAAGGCTCAAGTTGTGTGTGTGTTTATTTTAATATGGCTTTAAATTTAGATTCTCTTATTCAATGTATAAAGTGATTATTTCTAATCAATAATAGAATTTTAAACCTACTCAAACATTTATGTGTTTCTACAGCCACAATATTTTCTAGATCACAGATTTTTTTGTTTTTCTAAGTGTTGCAAAAAAAAAAAAAAAAAAAAAAATTATTTTTTAAGCAGTTAAAAAGAATTCCAATCAAAATTTCATGTACTAGCAAGCACCATAAAAAATTTTCAGGAATTATTCCAGAAGCATAAAGATATTTTATTTCAAAATAAGTAATCCTGAAGTAAACATGATTAACTTATACTGAGTTTTAAAATTCTTTTAATACTAGTCTAAACTCCATGACATGCTTTTATATACTTAAATTATACACGTAGGAATATCTCCAAGATTAACAAAAACAAAAAATGAAGTTTAAGTAACTATATATGTCAACATGTATCAGCTGGATTGAAGAGCAGCAGCCTCTCTTTTCCTAGAGGTATATGTTGGAAAAGGGGGAGAAAAAAAAAAAAAAAAAAAATCATTTCCATTACTGGCTTCTGTACTCTGTCAAGATTGTGAAACTTGGTTGCATTTGTAATTTAACTAGACAATATTTATATAGCGAAAAGGAATTATATTTTTTTAAAAATATTAAAATTAAAAAAAAACAAAAAAAAAAAACAACAAAATCACTGGCTTCAAAATAAGTGAGCAAATTCTTTCTCATTTCAAAAGAAAAGAAAAAAATTTACATAAAACATTTCTCATAAAATTTAAAGTGCTGTAATCTTTACTAAACAAAGAAAATTAGCTTTCCAATTTTTTAAAAATTTCTTTTTCTTTTTTTAATTATAAAATGTTAGCAGAAACACTACCTCCTGGACGGTGTTACTGCAATTAATATATTTACTATATAAGAATGAATACGTGTGTATGTGTGTATACGTGCATATGTTCCCATGTTTCTCCTTCAAGATGTCTCAATTGAGTTCAACCTGACTGTGTTATATAACAGTAATCAGTCCAAAATAATGATTCTCCAATATTGTATCAGTTTTCATTAAACAAAAAAAAAAGAAAAATAGGAATAAAAACTTGAAATGTAAACATGAAAGACAAAATCCAGCTGTATTTAAGAGATTAGCCAGAACTAATAAAAAGTTATATTATTATTTGAAAATACTTGTATAATGTATAAATTTTACAACTTAATGTTGAAGTTAAATGAGGCATCTTGAGGAAATAGGGATACATAAATATCATTTTTAAAGAAGTGTATCAACAGGTTGAGACACACTGTAATTGAAAAAAAATAAATAAATAAAAAATAGAGCATTTAAAATACCCCCAAATATAATGTTCGTTATATTAATATATATTTTTTCCATTTAAATGTAATGAGCTCTGGCTTATATGAAAAATGTCATTAATTTCATCAATTAATAAAAATCAATTTATTGATTATTATTATTATTATTAATAAAAAAAAAAAAAAAAAAAAAATCAATTCTTTTAAAAAAATTTTTTCATTGTTTACATAGCAAAATCTATGTTGACAGAGGAGTCTAATTATGATGGATTACAGCCTACAGATGGAATAAGACATTTTTTTTAACTTCTCTTGGTAAGAATCCTTTTTGAAGGCTGAAACACTGGATTGTGTGTGTGTATATCTGTGTCTCAGTGTGACAGGAGCAGCAGCAGTAGAAGTAGCATTGATAACAGCAGGTTTTCCACTCATCCTGTAGCGGAAGTGGAGAGGAAAAAAAAAAAAAAGGACGAATGAGCCAAGATGTGTCAATGCAAGTTCTAGTGTCCAGATATAAACAGTGATGGTGAAGAAAGTGGGGTAGAGAAGTTAGGGTTAGGACAAAGTTTGGGGAGGTGGGTGTTGGCAGCAGTTGCCTTTTCTGTACATTTTTTCTGCTGCACCATTTTTATTATTATTATTACTATTCTTATAATTATTACACCTCATACAAAAGGAATTGCTTTAACTTCGTTGGCAATGGTAATGTGTCAATGTCTTCCTTTCGGACCAGTTGCAAGATAATTTCTCGACAAGCATTCTGTAATGATGTCACTGCAAAGAAAGAATTAGTAATAAATGAATAGAAAGCAATATATATATATATATATATATATATATATATATATATATATATATATATATATATATATATACATACACACACAAGTGAGTAAAGAGTTGTAGCAAAGATTTAGAAAGCATCTATAACAAGAGAGATAATATATTCAAAAGATTATTACTGATTATCTAGACAAAGTCACAAAGGAACAAAAAGAGATAGAAAGCAATAATCTATAATATTCTACTTTTTTTGCATGTAGAAGAATGTAATGGTTTCAGATAACATTATTCTGCTTCCTTCTTTCTTTTCATATAAATAGATAACAGCATTATCAGAAATGTTTATATTACCGTGACAACAGAAATGTACCTTATTATGAGAGTAGAGCAGGTTGTTTCTGATAATACAGTACTATATAAAGTCACATTCATTAGTTGAATCTTGCTCTCTTTGCTTGCTTTCTCTCTATACTAATAGGAATCATAATTTTATGCAAAAATTAAGCTTTTCATTTCTATTTCTTTTCCTCTTTCACCATGAACGTTTTCAGATTATAAAAAAAAATTTTAATTGGAAGGTTATATATATTTCACAATCGTGTATTAGCAGTAGAACTAATTAACTTAAGTTGGAGTCTGGCTGATTACAAAGTAACCTTATTTGCAATAAAGTGAGTAGTCTATAATAAATTTGATTATTAATACAAAATTTATGATAGAACCATATGTAAAGTGAGAAACTTAACCCTCATTAACAAGATTGTTTGCAAAAAAATGTAGAGTATAAAAAAGTATTGTAAAATTTGTTTATTTTGTTTGTTTAAATGGATTTTTTTTGTTTATCATTATAATAACATAAAAAATTAAATTATAAAGTTACTGCTAAAGAAATTAATAAATAAGCTTTCTGATTTTATCATGCAGTCTTCAAGTATTTTTGGTCAAATTTACATCTGTTGAGATGTTTAATGTTAATCTAAATCCTGATTCTTCAATAGCATTTATCCATGTCAAGTTCATTGTCATAGAAATCTTGAACATTATCAAACAATGTTATGAAGATTTATAAATGTATGCATTAAAATAAAAAGGAAACTTATAAAACAATAAATAGAAATATCAATAATCAAAGGAAAAATAAGGTTGAGGGTGAAAGTGAAACAAACACAAAACAAGACAAATGAAAACTCAATTCACATTCCAGGAATTTAGGAATAGAAAAAATAATTTGCATATTTTCAGCATTTATGTTAAGATATTTATAGCATCACAATTAGATTATCTGTTTTCTACAAACTTTCATCACTTTTCAGGTAAGTTATATAATTCATCATAAAAAAAATGAACAATTCTAGTTCTGTTTCCATATATTTTTTCAAATTCGATAGAACAATGACCACACGAGTGTTTCATGAAGCAAAATTAGTGAGGATATAAAAGTGATAAGTTTAGAGAATACAACATTTGTAGAAAAATTTCCTGCTGAGGAAGGACAGCAAAATCAACAATGAATATGCTGGCCCAGAAAAAGGTCTTCTCTACCAATACATTAAACAAATTTATTGATTATCCTGTAATCTTTTGGCAAGTTACAGTGTTTGGGGTGCACCTTCCTTCGAAAATCCCTTGTTCATCAGTTTCAAATTCAGGGGTATTTAAGCAAAAGCCTTCACTAACTTTTTCAATGCATACTAGCACCTACTCCATCATTGACACAAGGTTTAGCGATTCATTGCTTAAATTTTGCTGCACCAAGTAAACATGGAGGGTAAACAATATTAAGTGTACATTTTATATCCAGTCATAATTTTCAAATAAAAATTTAAAAAAAGAAAAAAATTCATAATTTTTCCTATATACAATTAAAAAGAATAAACAGTGTAAAATAGATTTTTTTTAGATCTTTAGATTTTCACCATAATAAAGTAATCACTTTTCAGCCAATAATAAAGAGTAGAAATGTACAAGTAGTAAGGAACTGAATAAACTTCAAAGTTACTTCTAAAATTTCCTTTACATTATGAAATATACAGCACTAGCAACTTTTTTCATTCATATATTTCAGAAAAAAATGAATAAATGATGGTCATTGAACAATATATAACATACAGGGTGAGGCGAAAGTAATAGTACAGTCAATCACTTTGACAAGTCACTAATAATGTCTTTTTTGTTTTTGTTTTCTTCCTATTGTTATTGGCTGTCCTATTCTGCCTCATCCTGTATTCTAGTTGAGTATTTGCAAATTCAAAGATTTTTTGTGAGAAAACCAATTCTGGAGTAATATTTTAAAAAATTACTTACCCCCATAAAGTTGGATAATTCGTACTTGTTTAGTTGTTCCATAAACATCCACAATGGCATATAAAGGACCATCTTGGTAAGGTATGTTTTTGGCACAAGGTCCCTGATCTAGTCCATTTATAATAAAGTGCATTTCTGCACGATCCTCATTTACAACATACATAATACCTATCCGACTGCCAACATCCGTAGGAAGAATACTTCCCTTTTTGGGAATACAGTGTCCATTTTTACGTTCCATCGGAAAGCGTACAGGTAAGAGGAGGCTTCGACTAAATGTTCCTCGTGGTGTCTGAATGAGGTCTTCATTGCCAACAACAGGTTGGTATGGTTCTGTTGCCTGATCCTCATCTATTTCAATATTCCCTGTAAAAATCCGATTATGAGATTTATTTACAGCATAAATCCAGGATTTGCCCATGTTGGCCAGATCAGGCAGCGCATACTGTGGTAATTTAAAGTGGTTTCGAGGATCAAACTGTGTGAGTCCTATGCGAAGGTGGCCACTCCAGCCCCTCTCAGTTTTTTCTATCTCCACAAGAAAGATCTCACCTGGCTTCAGGGGTTCCTCACTGAATGTTAGAGCATGGGCAAAACTAGTCTTCCGGTATGCAACAAGGTTCTCATGGAACAGCTGAATGTTTTCCCCATGATAGGGGTGAAATCTTGTCGGAGGCATCTTTGACACCTGCAATCATAAAAAGTAAATTGATAAAATAGATTACTATGTTAACAATGATTAATAATCACTGTTTCGTAAGAAAAAAAAATGGTGCGAAAGTACCTACTTTACAAAGTTTATGTGTATGTAGATATGAGAAATAGACGAGAAAACTATCAGTATTGCTTCTAAACTGAAGTGTCGAAAAAATTAGCAATGCAATGGATATTTATCTTCCCAACTTGTTAAAATGAATTCTGCCTATACTATTAGTGGAGAGATATAACTATGGCAGGTATGGGACATCAACAGGTTTTACACCATATAAGTGTAGGATGATGGGGGGGGGGAAATAGGGAACTATCTCCAAGGTGGCAATTGCTCTAGGTTTTTCTTAAGCAACAACAGTAAGATTATACCAAGAATAAGTGAAAGGCACCCACAGGGGAAAAAATAGGATCATTAGTGATACTGACAGATAAGGATGATGATAACTACTCAACAAAGGTGAAGATAGCATCAAATCACATCCCAGTTCAATATTGAGCAGCTCAATGTATCAGTCAATGTGCTGTACAGCATATATTGCATTCCATTGAATTTCATAGTTGTCAGATAGTAAAGTTCTTGTCAAGAGGAGACAATGATGTTATGGATGCAGAGTATTGTGCAAGTTGGTATCTCTGTGAGGGTGTGTTCTGGTTGGAGTTTGTTAGAACCACTAGTGAAACTAGAATCTGTCTTGACAGCTATGGTATAGACTGATCTTGTAGACTCACACTTAGCATGTTTCCCCAGTGGTGATTTTTTGATTTCAGCAAGATAACAATTCTCCACCATTGTGCATGGATGACACTAAAATAGTTCCAGTAACACTGCTGACTTCCAGGTACTATACTGGCCTTTATACTTGCTAGAATTAAATCTTAATGACCATGTATAAGACATATTGTAGATTTCACATTTCCTGCAGCTACATCCAACACACACAACTGTTATGGACAACTCTAAAATGTTTCTGGCTTGCTATACACAGACTAATCGCAGCACCTTGTAGGTTTCATGCCATGCTACATAACTGCTATTACTTAGGTGAAAAGAAGAGTTACACATTAGTAGGTACTGGTCTAACTTTGGCACTTTGTTAATAAAAGGGGTCTGTAAATCTTCATTACTTTTATTGGAGCTATCACACCCAATATAATCCGTAGTTAATTCAATAACTATTTGAAGTAACAATCTATGCCAGGTTAAAGGTCAAAGCTGGTTATTTAGCATTCTTTGTCGATTAAAAATTTACACAAAATGGTAAATCATATTCAAGCATTTTTGCTTTGTTTAATGGTCTATCAACCTTCATGGGTTATTTAATGCCAAAGCCATCCTTGTAGAAAGACTGTAGTGGTACTATTTAACCTATAGCTAAGAGAGTTCATACATTTCCCAAGAGTATTAGTCTGAAAATGAACATAATAGCATGATTGGAGTTTGAACTCACAACAATATCACACTCCAACATATTAGCCACTACACTACAGGTACTCTATTTTATACATTTGTTTTTCCAAATTGTTAGTCCTCATCGAGCAATAATGCTATGTAATTCTTTTAAACCTCCAACTTGAACTATCAACCTAATTAGTAATCTTTAATTAAATATGAATTAACTTTTGTAATAAGAACTTTTTTTTCATTCGAAGTTAGGAAGATTAAATCTTGAACAACAAAAAGTTAGTTGGTTTATTGTTAGAGACCTACTTTCTTCATGTGGGATAAAAAAAAAAAACTTTGTTAAAAACCATCCCTTGGATCCAGTAGGTATGTATAAGAAATATGGTAGCTAAAACAGGTGATCTTTGAAGACAAAGAAAAAACATTAATTACTATTTGGATTTTATGGCATATCAACCTTTCTAGGTTATTTAATGCCAAATCCATTTTATACAGATAAAGTTTTATTTCAAACAATTCAGTTTAGTATAAATAAAGTTTGTCAAAAACATTCCTTTTTTAAGGTATTCAGTTGAGTCAAACAGTTCTAATTCAAATAATTTAGTTTAGCGTAAGTACAGTTTCAATGTCAAAAACAGTTCTATTTCAAACAATTCAGTTTAGAAAAAAAACAAAAAAAACAGTTCCATTTCAAACAATTCGGTTTAGCATAAGTACAGTTTAATTCTATTTTACCTATAGATAAGACCCTATCAGGTGCTACCACTCTGGGCCAGAGTGGACATGATGGGGTACTCCGCATTCCCCAACACCATCAGATTGTTTAGGTACCCCCCCCCTCTGCAGAGAAGCATTTGGTGTATTCTACAGCCCCTGCCAACTGGGCAAACTTACTAATAATTAAGTTTGAGCACACACAATCTCTAGTGAATTGATATCATCTAGGCTATTCATACAAAAAGTTCAAGGAAAAGTAAATGTGATCAATTTTTTTTTTGTACTATAATATATGAATTTGACTAATTTTTACCATATTCTCAACCAGTGATTTTGTTAGTTTAACTATTATTGCTTTTATAATAGGCATAATTTCAGGAAATATATATATTTTTTGTAACCAAAAAAATTAATAGAAACTATTGCCAAACATTTGACCAACTGTTATAAAAAGAACTATTGGATATTTGTATATCAAAATTACATATAAACAGAAACTTTCTGGTACAAATATTGAAAATAATTTCATTTATATTGACTACCAAATTATACTTAGATGGAACTGAACCATATATAGATGATTTGGATATAAGCCAACACCCACACAAAAGGTAAGTAGACAGATTACAAAAAAAAAACAAAAAAAATAAAACAGAAATAATCAATGTTTCTTTTAGTAATCAGAAATGCTTTGGTCAAAGCAAATTCATTCCTCCATGGAGAGGAACACACACAAAGAAAATCTGTCAGATAATGAATCTAGCCATTTCAACAAACCAAAAAGAGATTGGGAAAAGTTCAATAAATATCAAAACCTTGCTAAAGTGGGAAACAAAAAAATAAAATAAATGTTTCCCCAAAGCACCATGATTTCAAATGGTCTTGAAAGCTCCAAAGAAAAAGAATTGAAATCATTCAGAGAACAGCATCATTGAAGTTGGTAAGAATACTGAGGAGAGGACCAAACTATTGAAAGAATTTTCTGCTACTTAGCATGAATCAAATATTACTGGTATGGAAATTCATCTAATATACAAATGTGTGATTCAAACTGATCACACAACAGATTAATGAGAAATTCTGTTAGGGTAACATGGTATTATTCAACCTATAATAGGTATGATTTAGTTTAAATAAAAAAAATTTAAATAAAAAAAATAATAAGAATTGATTAAATAAAGAAAAAAAAATCATCCTCCTTCACTTGATATAATAATCCCACTATGAGAGAAACTAAGGTAATATCTTAATAATGGAAGTAAATGATTTTACAACACAAAAATAGAAAACAGCATAGTAAAATATCAACACAGACAAACAGTCAAATGTTTGGGAATGTGTCTGAAAAAAGTCAGTGTAATATGAATTTCATTCGACATTTGTAAGGGATTATCATACAAAAATATACTCAAATACATTCAAATATGCAAAGATCATACCTGTACATTCTTCTAAATCCTTTCAAGCATAATTTTCTCAAACTCATCACTTTATGTGTTTATTCTCAGCTAACTCAGTTTATCTTAAAAATCATACATTCACATTTTTAAACAGGTTTCAGAGAGACAAAGACGAGATGAATGTTAATTTTTGGACAAGTTAGGTTATGAATAAGATTAGGTAAAAATGAAATAAACAGTATAATATTCATTAGAATTTATCAACAAAACTTATGATAAATTATAATTTTGTCCATAAAATTTTTTTCTGTAAAGAATTTAAAGAAAGAAAAAATTAGCATGAAGTGAATAAATACTGAAATATAAACCAATTAAAAAAAAAAAAAAAAAAAAAAAAGAGTTGTTTTTAGATAATGAAATATTGTTTACATCCAAGCATTTTTAAAAAAGTTACTTTTATCTATTATCTTTGCTAATTCATTTTTAATCTAATTTATTATCATGCTCAATACTACCTTACATAATACCATCAATGATTTTGTATAGTTACTACATAAAACTACTTGAGTTTTATTTTAGTAACTAAAATTAATTAAACTATAAATAACACTAATGTGCATCCTCTGTACTGGCTTTGTTTTGTCTTTTTCTCACCATGGTTGTATGGAATGTACACATGCATTAGAGGTAATACTCAACATGCCACAAGATAAACATGTGAATCTTGTGACTGTAAACATAAAAAAAAAATACAAAATGTGCAACATTGTCTTTAACTTAATGAGAGCAACTGGGTCTTTTGATATAAAACACTGATGAAATAATTTTGCCTATTGAATGCTGCACTATTAAAAGTATAATTGCTTTCATAACATTTTAAGGATAATAACATTTGTAATATTTAATATGAGCCAAAGTTAAAGCTTAACCTAAGCCAACAGCAAAATCATTCTAATTAAAACAAAAAAAAATGTATTTTTCTTATTAGGCTAATTGTTAAGGCAAAAAATAATTATGAAATGGTTCCCAAGCTTTTAAAAAATCAGTTCATCAGTTGCTAATATCAATTTTTGTCTGAAACATGTCAAGATTCAAAAATTATTCTGGGATATACTTATCTTAATTGTTTTTCATTTCAAACTGGTTTATTCATTGATTCATGATTAATTACTTTACTCAGTTTAGCTTGGCACAAGGACAAAAGTATGGAGCAGAGAGAAATGAATTCACTAGCCTCAGATATGGCACAAGGCCATTGCTATGAGACACCATTACTTCATGACAAGGTGCCTAAGAGTCTGAATTTAGCAAATGGAACGAGGACCAATTAAAGCACTAGAAATAATTTAATATGAAGTAGAAGAAAGAACTGGCTAAAATTTGAGGGGAAATGAGATAAAAACATCACTGGGTTTTCAGTTGTCTTCACTATCATATCATTTTATATGAAGTGAATACTATACATGGTTTGCATGACAAATATTGCTTCTCTAGTTACAACTTGAAGTTTTGCTTAGTGTGTTTATATATATATATATATATATATAAAACACACACACATTTTTTTAATTTTTCATATTTAAAGAATTGTGTGTTCAGATGAGTTAGGAATCTTAATATTAGATTGAAAATATTTAAAATAGTTTTGAGTTATCAGAATCCTTGATCTTGGTAACATTTTTGACAAAAATGCATTGACACAATATAAAAATAAGATCTGTTAAAAGTGGATTGCTGAGAGCTTAATCCTTAACTCACTGCCATCATGTTTAACTAAACTAGATATCATAACATCAGAAAGGCAAATATATCAAGAGGATGCAAGATTGGGCAGAGATTTGGAAGTCACTCAGAATGAAGTGTCAAGTGATAGTAATATCTTGAATTTGTATTCATTGAAGCAGTCAGCCATTCTTAATTTTTGACTGTTTTTCCCCTTCACCTTAATTTTTGTTGCTTTCCATCAAAACAACTGATTATAATTCTGTAACCAGCAGTAAACAGTATAGAAAGAAAATAAGCTCTTGGCTAAACTCAAATTCATATCTCTGAAAATATAAAGTATTGGTTAGATATCCTGAGTTAATAGTAATATGTTGGTCTAAAACCATGTATGATCCCAGGGTCATTTTGTAAAAGCTTTTTAGGAAGCACTATTGTTATTGTTTGTTTCAGTTATGATTTGGTTTGGTTTCTTTGTTTAGTGGCAGATCAATCTTCATGGGTCATTTGATGCTGAAACCATCCTTATAGGACAGTAGTGGCACCATTTAACCCATAGAAAGAGTTCATACCTTTCCTCAAGAGTATTAGTCCCAAAGCAAACATAATACTGCATATGAAGTTCAAACTCACTTTCTACGATGTTGTAGTTCAGCATATTTGTCACAACACCTCCCTATTTCAGTTGTGTACAATGCAAATAGTAGTAGTATTATTATTTTTATGACAATCTATTTGATTTTAAACAAATGCTTAGAGCATTCTCTTAAGGTGATACTTTTAATCATTTTTTGAAAATAAATGATTTCAGTTATTTATTTTTCTAATCTTTTTAATTATGTCATCTTCACCTCAACATTTCCTGTAGGCATTTGTGTTTTAAAAATAAATTACTCTGCATCATCAATTTTTAACAAGCATTTTAGTCATCAATAAAGCAAGCTTCTGAAAGTAAAAGAAAATTTAGTTCAAAATCTCAATAGAAGCTTATTCTTTATTTTCCATTGATGCTACAAACAAGGATATGTGATAAACAGTAACTCATTAAAAATTACTGACTTGACAGGACTTCATCTAAGAAATCCAGAAGATTTAAGACTAGTACATGCATTACTTGAGAGAGTGAAATTTTCTGCAATATCTGGGTACATAAGAGTTTACAGTGTGTATATCACATGACTGAAGCAGTTCAAACCATGAAAGGTAACCACTGTGATTGGTAGTGGCATGGTAGTTGGTGCACTGACACATTGTGCACTGTGTATGATTTGAAAGTCACACAAATGTAATCTAATTCAAGAACTTAAGTTCAAACTCAGCTATAACACAAAAGCAAACAAAAACAAAGGTGAAGACAGTTGATCACAGTATAGTAAGCAAATGGTTTAAGAAATTTCACTTGGATTGCAAGAATCTAAACAATAAGGCAAGGTCAGGTTGGCCTAAAACTTGATTCCAAGATTGTGCTCCAAGCTATAGAACCAAATCCAGTGAGTAGCACTTTGATAGTCTCAGGTGAGATTGGCATCTCACAGACCAATGTGCTTCGTCACCTTCATGACCTTGGCAAAAGCATCCAAAACTACTATCATCATCATCATATCGCACTGGTAGCGCGGATATCCCTGACCCTCTCTCGCCACTCCTCCCTATCGTTCATCGCCCTAGGTAAGTCTTCAGGACAACATCCTGTATCCTCACATAGCTGCTGAATGTACGTTCGAGCTGGTCGTCCTGCTTTTGCGCGGCCATGTGTGGGGATCCATAAGAGTACATCTCTTATGAGTTCATCTCTGCTTCTCCAGCAGTGTCCTGCATGTCTGGCTCGTCTAACTTGAATAGTTTTCGTGATAGGGGGCAGGTGGCCGTACAGTTGGTGTCTTGTGGGGTGTTGCTGCCAGGACTTGTTCAGGATTGCACGCAGCATTCTTATGTAATTGCCATCTGGCTTCTTCTCCAGCCGTTTTGTTAGTGTCCATGTAGTGCATCCATATAGCAGTATCGATGTGACCGCTGCCTGGAAGAAACTGCGTTTCATTTTATCGGTTAGGTCTAATTTCCATATAATCGATAGCCTATTGATAGCTGTCCATGCTTTCGTTAACCTCGTTTCGATGTCCTTTTCGGTTGATTCGACGCTGCTTCCTAGGTACGTGAATTTGTCTACTAGTTTAAGTGGGGTTCCTTCTAGAGTGGAAATGTCCCCCGTTTGGTTATAGCACATATATTCCATTTTGTGTGCATTAACAGAGGCCTATGCTTGCTGCTGCTCGTTCCAAACTATGCAGAAGTGTTTCGGCTTGGTCAGGTGTATTTGCCAGTATCGCTATGTCATCGGCGTAGTCGGCGTCGGTAATTGTTTTTGCGGGGTACCTTCTGCTTCTTTTCTTCGTCAGTTCGAAGCCATTCTCTTTGATTTTGTCAATCGATGTTCTAAGTACGTAGTCTAGACAAATGATAAAGAGGTACAGGGCCAGCGTGTCCCCTTGTAGTACTCCTGCTACAATGTCAAAGTATTCTGTGTCTCCATCTGGTGATCGTACTTTTACTTTAGTGTTTCTATAGAGAATCGTTATTGCCACTACGGTTTCTTTAGGTATGCCGTACGCTAGTAGGATTTGTTCCATCTTTCCTCTGTGAATGGAGTCGAAAGCCTTGGTAAAGTCGACAAATATTAATGTCGCTTGTAGGTTCTTTGCCTGTACACCTTCAAGGATTCTGCGGATGGTTAATATTTGTGAGGTCGTGGATCTATTTCTTCGGAAGCCATTTTGGTTTTTTCTAAGTATGTTGTCGATTTTGGGTTCTATTCGGTTTCGTAGTAGGGCATTGTAGATTTTGGCAGCTATGGATGTAAGTGTTATGCCTCGGTAGTTTTTGGCTAATCCGAGGTCCCCCTTTTTAGGGAAGGGGAGTATGCATCCCTTCATCCATCTATCTATCGGATTTTGATTGTATACTGCGTTGCAGTGGCGGAGCAGCATGTCGTCGAATTGTCTGGTCTTCCATACTTCCGGGGGAATTTCGTCCAGCCCTGCAGCTTTCCTATTTTTAATTTTTCTGAGAACCGAGTCGAGTTCTTCTTGTGTGAACGGTCCTGTGCCTCATATTACCAAAATATTGCAAAATTTTTGACTCACCTTGGTATTAGCAGGTATAAAATAACAAAATTAAGAAAGAAATACGAGTAAAAAAATTGATAATAATGGCAATGTTTCATCAAAGGAACCTAAATACAATCATAACTTACTGTTATTTACATAAATGGGTACTGAAATCTGATTGCAGCTTTTAATTGATATATAATAATTTGAGAATTTGCCCAGTGATTCTCTAATAAAAATTTGTAGTTATTCTCTAAAGATAAGGAAACACTTTTACAAATAATTCATATAAGGAACTGATACAAACAAGCAAATCTTTGAGAACTCTAAGGATTTGTCTTTTCTTTAATATGGATTTCATTCTGTTAAATACATTAGATATTTTACATCAAAAGAAAATACAATCATCACAATATTTTCAATAAACTAACAACATTCTTAAGATTCGATTGATCAGTATAATACTAAATAATGTATATTATTTTCCTTGATAGTTTGTTGAATTTTTAGGATTAATAACCATGTTCCTTGAGTTAAATAAATCTCAATGTCTCAAAATTGTAATATGAAAACTTTTCTCTCATACACACACACACACACATTTTCTCCCACACACACTACACCTTCAGTATAGTTTTAAAAACACAGTAGTGTCATTACATGACAAAGGAAATGATAAAAGAGAGGTTTTGTTTTTAGATATGTACAACCAGACACTTTAAGAATACAGAAATTAAGTTATTTTTAAACAAATCATATAAAAAAAAAAAAAAAAAAAAAAAAAAGAAATCTTGCATTTTTTAAAAATATTCTCAGTATTTAAAAAAAAAAAAAAAAAAAATCTGAATTGCTTTAATTATACAATATTTGATGACAAGATAAGTTTACCACAATAGTAAAATTATAAATTTATAAGAAATGTATTTTGACTGCATATTGAGAATGTGGGTGAAACCCCAGTAATATTTGATGTACCAGCCAACAATATACTTCTTGCTGAAATAGTTTAATTTCGTTTCTTTGTTTAATGGTATATCAACCTTCATGGGTTATTTAACACCAAAGCCATTTTTGTAGGACAGTAGTGATATTATTTAAACTACAGCTAGAGGAATAAGTGAGTTCATAACTTTCCCCAATGATATTAATCTGAAGTGAACGTAATCGTACAACTGGTTTGGTTTGGTTGGTTGGTTTTATGGCATATCAACCTTAATAGGTTATCTAATGCCAAATCCATTTTTATGTGAATAATCTGTTCTATTGAAAACAGTTCAGTTTAGCATAAGTACGCAGTTTAATTGTCAAAAACATTTCCATTTCAAACTATTCAAGCAGTTATATGTAATAATTCAGTTAAGTGTAAATACACTTTTAATGTCTAAAAACAGCTCTATTTAGATAATTCTGTTAAGCATAAGCACGCAGTTTAAATGCAAGTACAGTTTAATTGTCAAAAACGTTTCTATTTCAAGCAATTTAGTTTACTCAATTCATTTGAGCATAAGTATGCTGTTAGTTCTATTTAACCCATAGATAGGGCCCTATTAGGTGCTACCACTCCAGGCCAGAGTGGACCTGGGAGTGATGGCAATGAAGGGGTACTCCGCATTCCCCAAAGCTCCAGCACTGCTGGAAACTCACCATCAGATTTTTTAGTGCCATATCCAGGCACCATCAGATTTTTTAGTGCCATATCCAGGCCATATTGTTGGGGGCGCTCTTACCCCTCTGCAGAGGTGCAGTCAGTGTATTCTACAGCCCCAGCTGACTGGGCAATACACAGATTTAAATGTCAGACAGTTTTATATCAGATAATTCAGTTCAGCATAAGTATACAGTTTAGACATCAAAAACAGTTCTATTTCGAGCAATTCAGTTAAGCACTAGTACGCAGTTCCAATGTCAAAACAGTTCTATTTTAAACAATTCAGTTTAGCATAAATACACAATTTAAATGCAACAATCAGTATAGTGAAAGAAGCACATAGTTCTATTTAACCCATAGATAGGACCCTTATCAGGTGCTACCACTCCAGGCCAGAGTAGACCTGGGAGCAATGAAGTGATACTCCGCATTCCCCAAAGCTCCAGCATTGCTGGAACCTCACCATCAGATTGTTTAGTGTCATATCCAGGACACTCAGGGGGGGGTCTTACCCCCTCTGCAGAAAAGCAGTCGGTGTATTCTACAGTCCCAGCCGACTGGGCATTGTACAAGTGGAGTTTAAGCTTATTTTCTACAATATCACAGTCCAGCACATTAGCCATAATGCCAGAGAGATTCTCCCCAATGCTGAAATAGAGGAGAGTTCCTGATATGCCAACAAATACAGTATCTTAAATATTTCATTAAATTATGCATTATAGATATGTTATATTTATAAAGTCTGTTTATTTACCATATTTGATGGCATATAATACCCACTTTTCCCCCAAATACTGAACTTTCATAAATTTTAAATGAATACATGAAAATAAGCATTTTGAAATGGACCACTAAATAGAGAACTTAGTTGAAGTTTCAGTAATGTTCAGTGTATCATCCAACAATTTTTCTTGATATTCCCTACTGGAATAGGGTAGTGGTTGGTCTTATATAACATCAGACATGGTAATTACTTTTTAGTTTTAACTGTTCTCTAAATTTCAAGTTAAAAACTACACAAATACTTACAAGCATATATTTTGGGGGGTAGATTATAACCAAAATGTTCAACTCCTGCAGAAAATGGACAAAATTTCCAAATATTTTGATCACAGTGAATATAAGATTTCTCTCATTTCAGCCAATCATTCACAAACAAATTGATTTTTCTCCTTCAGTTTTAAGTTCCAATCCAAGTTATCAATAACAACAGTAATAATAAAGTTGGTCTCCCACAAATATATCAAGATTTAGTTATCTGAATTGACAGCTTTCACAATGTGTACTTTTGATTCTTAAGATAAAGGGTGACCTTGCTGGTAAAAATCTCCAGTAGCATGAAATTCAGCTCCCCAGGTGCATGTTGTTATTAACAAGAAATTTCTACTGGTCAATAATTCTTCATAACACGGAAAAAAACCTTAAGATTATAAAATAGACTATTTTGAGAAAAGTACCAAGGTGAGAAAAATGAAAAATCTTTCTCACTCAAAACACACAAAATGGCTTTTACTTAATAATAGATATAGATTTTTTTTTTAAATGTGTAGTTGATATATAAAAATCATAAATTTTAGTACTATGGATCAATACTTAAATTTTCTACAGTTAAAAAGTTTTTATAGCTTTTCAAATACCAGAATATATTGCAAAATCTTACAATATGGCTATGTTCAGATATTGTGAAAGTCATAATTAATTATCAGTATTTTTCCTCCCATTAAACAGGTACAGACAATCTTACATTCATACTTAAGTCTTGTGAACATAACAGTCTCAAAAATTCAAGAAATTATAGTTTTTCAGTATTATCACAAAGCAAGAGAGATTAGATCATTAGAAATGAAACAGATTTTTTAAGACACCTTATAATCAAATTCATTCAATCACTTCTTAGAGATTCTGAACAGCCAGTTATGTAAATGGCTAAAGCCGCAATTAATAGGAATATTAGGTCAATCAGGGTGATACTTGGCTACTAAATGAAAAAATAATAAGCCAATAGTTTAAAGTATTTGATATGTCTTTAATTTCAATGAAATCAAGTGATTTTTTTTTTTTGTTATACATCATTTGTTATATATCATCAGTATTGAATATATTTAATTAAACTCCATGCATTCATTTAAAATAAATAAAAATGAAGTGCAAAGTCATATTTAGTTAGAATATACTAAGAAAAATACCTAACATTTACAATATCACTACATTATTCAAAAATACTGAAACTGGTATAGTATATAACTGAAGTTTCCATATTCATTAACCATTTCAAAATAATTCAACTCTTTTGAAATTATTTTAAAAAGGTTAGCAGTGCTGATTCTGTTGAATCAAATTTAGATGAGGGGGTCTAGATGTACAACCACATCTAAGAACTTGTGGCAGCACAGTATTTCTTGGGCTATTCAGACAACAACAACAAAAAAAATGATCTTAGGTTATGTCAAATTTACAAATCCAAATGGAGAGAGACATGTCAGAGTAAGGATTAGAAATCTTAACTTGCAGATCATCACTAATAAATTTGATATTCATTAAATGGTTAACAATTGGCCTGGTGCAAGACTAACCTTAACTCAAAGGATGCCCAACCATGGGGGAAGCTAGTTTTATATATTGTTACTGTTATAGTAAGATGTTTACAAGCTGTCTCATTAAGATCTTGTAGTAAACTTCAGCTAAATAAATATGCCTTGGATACCCTGATGGATCAATAAAGACGCCATAAAATTGAGTCAACATACCTCAAAATTGGAAAAACATTACTCCATTGACAATAGTAGTTTATTTTTAAGAGAGAAAGAGTATGAATGAAAAAGAAAATCTAAGCACATTGAAACATTGGTTCTCGATCAATAGGTTTTAATGAAATATGTAGTCTGTTCAATATCTAATTGGAAATTCCAGGTGTTTAGGGAAAAAAGCTCCCCTCATCCCAAATATGTCGATTTCAAGCTTGGCAATAAGAAATAGTCAATTATATTGGTGTATATTCTCTACTGGCAGTAACAGTTGTGGAAGATCATGATTAAAATTCTTAGAAAGATCCAACAATGAAATCTAAAGATGATATAGTCTGTATGTTAAAACTGTACATAATAGTTCAGACAAGAAAGAAATTAACCACAAGGGAATCAATCTTTCTCTCCATCTAACTATATAACACACAGACCTTAAAAGACTTTAGTTGTAGTTGCATTAATTATATATAGCTACACAAATTTGAGGAAATATTTTAAGATAGTTTTTCCGTTTTAGTCAAATTTAAACAAGGAGAACAGCTTTATAAATATTAATATGAATATCGAAAGAAAAGATAATGCTAGTGATAATACACACATGTAAAGACTTCCATAAATTTTAAAAAAATATTCAGCTAGTCTATTTGATAGATCTCAAAAAATTAAAAAATCACTGCTGAGGAAAGAAAGAAGTTACAGTATTGTAATTCTTATTATAGCCTCCAATTCAATTAAAGGGAAATCTTTCCTAAAGGTTGAGTACAAGTACCCATGGTTTAGTTTGGTTTGTTTAACAACATATCAACTCATGGGTTATTTAATGCTGAAATCCGATTCATTAGTAAATGTTTGGTTATAATCATAACTACATTTTCAATGTTCTATAGCATTTTGTTTTAAATTGCACTTTCTTTCATTTGTCTAATTATTCATTTGCACACAGTCATATAATATCAAGTATTCCTATCTAATATAAATTTGCACACAATTGTATGTTTTTCCTATCTAATACTGATTTATACACAATTATATAGTTCCAAGTATTCTGAACACCAATAATTAGCAAGGAATGGTTTCAAGTAACTAAAAATAACAACCTTTAATAAACAATTATAACTTCAAGTAACTATTTTTAACTCATAATTTGCACAGTTATATGGTATCATATTCCTAATATGAATAATTTTTTAAACAGATCTGACAGGTACTACCACTTTGGTAGAGAGTGGAACAGGGAGTAATGGTAATGAAGTAATTTAGAGCTTTACCACCAGATCCAGTTTAATGTCATAATCAGAACACCTTTTTGCTGAGAGAAGAGCCTTACCCCTCAGCAGAGGATGCAGTTGACATATTCTAAGCCCCATCAACAGAGCTATAACATTTGAGTAAATGTTAATGTACCAAATATCTCAACTTTACCTATGAAACTCATATTTTTTAAACCATTTTTTTCAGTAGTTGGTGGTGGTGGGGGCGGCTTCAAATACAGATTATGCTAGGTGATCAGGTAAGTGAGAAGAACTTTTGTTTTGCCCCTGCCAAGTATTATTCAAATAGTTACCAGCAAAGCCACTGATATGACAAGGTTTCATTTTAGTATCATATATAACATTATACTGCATAATGCATTACTTGGTACATTTTAAATGCAAACAAACAAAGTTTGATACTCAGTATCTTTTCTCTAAATAAAAAAAATAATTAGTTTTTCAATTAAAAAAAAAAAAAAAAAAAAAATATATATATCTGTGGGGCTTGAGCAGAACTGTTAGTAATAAAATGTTATTCAAATAATGTTTAGAGTGAAATAGAGCAAAATTGATATTCAAAGAAAGAAAAAGAAAACTGATATAAATTTTGTTCAGATTGCTATAAATATTGACATGCTATTAAAAAGTTAAGGTTAGAAGATGTGAGCCATTTTAATCTGGATAATGCTAGATAGCCATGCTAGAACTACTTTTTAGGATAAAACATAAGTTAACATTGAATATTAGGCTGGACCCAGTTGTGTAAGCAGGAGATAATACAAACTATTTCCAAGGTATCATAAGTATGGATATAGAAACAACACAGCCTGAATAAGCAGTGCTGATAACAAATGCTATGCACAAAAATACAAAACTGAAGAATATTCAGCTGAATGGGCAATTCAAGAAAACACACATAGGTAATTCAATAAAATTATTTAAACAGTCTTTAGCAAAATGCAACACAGAGCCCAAGAGTTTGTTCATTCAACATTGTAAGCAAACAACCATATTGAATGTATCCACATGTCAAGATTTTTTTTTATATATGCATGTGTAATAGTGGAAATGCCAGTAAGCAAGTGGTTGGCTGGCTAACAACATAACCTTGTTTCTATTCCCGGCAATTGAAAGGGCATTGATGGGTTTTTTTTATATATTTTACTTCATTATTCATATCCCTCAGATAGAAAGAGGAAAGGAATTATGTAGACATAAAAATGAAAAAAAAAATCCTGCAATAATCTTCTGTGTTATTTCCAAGTAACTAGCACATTTAAGAAAAAAAAAAAAATACTTATATTATCCCAAATTTGTTAACAGTTAATAAAAAATTTTTTTTTTTTTTTAACTATCAAAAATTGAATCTGAATACTAAAAACAGTATGTATGCATGCTAAAGTTGTATATTAAATATAAACAATTAATAACCGACAAGAAAATGATGAAAACTTTTCCGTATTTAACAAGCTTTAAGATATTTCTTAATACAATTAGATGTTTTAAAAATGACAAGAAATATAAAAAATTACTTCTAGTATTTAAGGAGTCAATTACTAAGTTTGGCACAAAATCACTATTTAGTTTGCTGATCATTTTATCACAAGAGGCACCCACTTTTATTTAAGAAAATTTTGCTATGTACTCTTTTTAGTATAAATATTCAAAAAAAAAAAAAAACAGCATGTGTATATTACATATAAAGAAAATAGTAAAACAGAAAGTAGGCTGTATCAAGAGTTCAGGTCAACTCTTATCTAATTCTGGTTAAAAGTTTTTAAAACTATTTTGTTTCAAATTGTATAATAGTTAGCAAGCTATGTTAGAACATTCTTAGTAAGTTCAATTCTAACAGAGTGCTTCATACTTCTGGTCTTATGCTAAACTAATCTTAAATACCTGCTTTTATCAAAATACTTTTTCTAAACAGTTTTTAGTATGACCTGGGCCAAAGCAGTATTTTGTTTACATTAATAAAAAACAAGTTCATTGAAGCGATATACAATTTGAGGCTAGAGTGCAAAATTAAGCAAAGCTTAGTAAATAATAACATGAACAAAAGCTAACACTTTTACTAGATCTCGTGTATTAGAAACTATTACTTTTACCCAAGGAGCTTGGATAATTTTAGAAGTTAAATAAAATAAGACTTTTTTTTTTACAAGAATAATAATCCCAAGTGAATGTTAGTACAGAAGAGAAACAGTCACATTCATTTACATGACCATTTTAGCAAGGCTGAACTGATTGTAGTTTTGATGGCATATCAACCTTCATAAGTTATTTAATGTCAATGCTATCTTTGTAGAAGAATAGCAGTAATACTATTTTAATCCAAAAGTCAACATAACCACACAACTGAAGTTTGTACTCACTTCAATTACTTTAGCCATTACATCATAGGGACATCCCCAGTTTTTTTTTTTTTTGATAATACTAATAATCTTCATAAATAAAGTGACAACAAAAAAAAAATGACTTGTCAATTTATGTAATAACTTTTACATAAAAAATATATAAAAGTCATAACAAAAATAACTACTTAATATAAACACCTTATAAAAAGCATTCAACTAAACTGGATAAAAATTGTTTATGCTTATAAGGAGGTTGTACCAATCTTTTAATTGTATTTTTTTTCCTTCATTCACATTTTATTAAGGCTTTTGTCTTATAAATAAAAATTTCAGTAATTCCCTCAACCAACACAATATTATGTAGACATGAGAATAGTTTAGAATCTTATAGAGTAATTGATGTTTTTTCGTAACTAGTTTGAAAGATTTTCTGAATAAATGTGATGTTGAAATAATATAGCACGTTTGGGTCAGTGAATGGAACTAATAAATAAGATAGTAAAAATCAGTCCACCATCACCACACACACTTATTTTTTTTATATACTGAATATTATTCTATGTTGAAAAAAAAAAAAAAAAAAAAAAAAAAAAAAAAAAAGAGTAAAAGGTTGCATAATCATTTGTAAAGACAAACTTTTCTCAAATTAAAGTAACTAAACATACCATTTATATTACAATTTTATTCTCATAGATAGTTTATATTTAAAAGGAAAATTTTTCAAAAATACATTCTGACTGAGTATTTTTAACCCTCAAATTTAATTTTGGTCAGGCTGTTCATGAATTTTTCAGGTTAATCTTTACACACAAGATTTAATCACAGCCAACAAAATATATTGGGCATATTCAAACTAGTGAATATATTGATTTGAAATGATAAAAATGAAAGTTTCCACTAATCAAATAATCTAATAAAAATAAACATTAGCTTCAACTTCTATTTCCATATTATCAATCTATATTATCTTATTTTCTGCTGTCCATTATTGAAGAACCTATACTCTTATCTTTGTTTGCATTTGCTGATAAATGATATGAGACTAATAGTTTTAGAGTCGAAATCCAAAACAAAATTGTTCTTCAAACAGTTTACATTCAATAAGAGAATATTGAAATACAACTGCCAATAGGAAAATGTATGAGGAGTGCTGAAAAGTTATTGGCCTGACCAAGGAAATAATCTCTAAAATGTACAAGAGTGAGCTGAAAAGTTGATATACTGACATATCTGCTGTTGATGACTTACTGACCAATATGAGCCAAGCACTGCAATACTGATGGACTAAGTCGAAAAATAAAACTTATTTTGGTAAACAGGCAAGGCTTTTCTTATTCCTCAATGATACCTGCATCAGAAAAATAAGGATAAGAAAATTTCTGCTTCAGGTTACACTTACTGGACCTTTAACCTGAACACAAGCTGCAGCCTCAGATGAAATTGAAACTTGATAAAACTATTCCATTTTCTATGCTGATAAGGGTTACATAAATTAAGAACTTTTATTATCTTAACCTACACTCAAAAAAATTAAGATATTATTTCAGGCCTCTTTATCTTAAAAACACTTGAGATACAATGAGTTACTTCAGGAAACTTGAGCAATGAGTTGATGGTTTGTGTGATGGTTTCTTTGTTTTTAATGGCATATCAACTCTTTTTAGGTTATTTAATGCCAAAGCCATTCTCCTAGAAGAACAGTAGTGGTACTATTTAACCCATAGCTGGGAGGATAAGGGGGTTCATACCTTTCCCAAGGGTATTTACCCGAAAGTGAATGCAATAGCGCGACTAGAGTACGAACTCACGTACTATGATTCCACAGTCCATCGCTTTAACCATTACAGCACGAGAGCAAATAAAAACATTTCATAAGTAGAAGTTTGTAAAATTCAATGAGACTAGAAATAAGTAAAAATGTTAAAAAGTAATTATTTTGACTATGTCAGTGACAGTATCCTAATTTCTCTTGGTCAGATACAGTGTCCAACTTCTGTAGCATTGGCAATTTTGATACTTAAAAGGCATGTCTCAAAATAAAATTATCAAACTTGAGCTTTTAAAATCTCTATTGTCATTAGAGAAACTGGAGAAGTACAATGATAACTCTTAAGAGAAAAATGCATAATATGACAGTTTTAAGTAATCCTCACCAGATTACAGATCATGGATTATTTACTTTTCAAACTTTTTAGGGAAAAAAAAAAAAAAAAAACCAAAGAAAATACCTAAACATAACATTTGGGCTTATCTATAAACCCAATTTAGGTCCTATATATATATATATATATATATATATATATAAAAGCTTGCCTAACAAAAACGAAAAAATGGAATCAAAATTCTTAGAAATTCTAAAAACATTAAATGAACAACCAAAATGATTTCTAGATTTTTCTATAATATTTAAAGCTAAATGAATTTAAATTGCTATGAAAAATTTTTATTCAAATCATCATTTGTCTTAATTCTTTTATATTTTGGAGTCTGCTTTTAATATTTACTATGTTACTATTTATGTAATCATTAGATTACAATGAGAGTGAACTGATGTTTTTTTTTTTTGTTTTTTTTTTTTGTTAAATCATATACAGCTTTTAGATTTTAAATTGAATTGTTTATGATCATACAATAATCATAACAGATTTGTATTAATCAAAAAATAAAGAAAACAAGTTGAAAAATTACTTGTTCTCGTGAGACCTGAGGACATATCACAGTAAGTAATGTTACCAAAAATGCATTCCTCAGATACTTATTATGTAATATAATTGCGGAGGGATTTCGTTTTATATATCTTGCCTTTCGGTTTAGTTAGGCTGAGAACCTTTTGCTTAGTGCATGGGTTAGTTAGGTGCACACATTGAGCGCAGGTGTTCACGCACACATGGGGCAGATGTGTCAATCAGAGATGTCACAATAAAAACCCCAAATAGGAAATGGACCGGGGACATGAATGACGTCATACCCGGAAGCGCTGAGGATTTGGGGGATTTGAAAAAAAAGCAGCGAGTTGAGATTGGGGCTTGGACGAAGCAAGTCGATTTTCAGAGCTCGCCAAGGCCAGATCAGTAGTAATGCGGCAGTGGTGCCATGCATGGTGGACTTAGATGGAAAACTGTCTCACTCAAACGATAAACACTATACATAGCAGTGTGTGTGTGTATATATATCTAAAATAAAAAAAATTTAAAAAAAATCACCACCATCCTCTTCCAACTATTCTGTTGTCAAATTTTCAAGTCAACTGCACTAATAAATTTTATCTTCCATTTAATTAGATAACTTTTTGTTCTAGTCTAATTGTCCCAATATTTGATCATTAGCTTCCATCAACACCCTGAGCTTTTTTATTAACTTTATCAATAAAACTAAATACTGCAACTCATGATCAATAGCAGGATTTATTAAACAAATACATCAAAACTTACATGCCCTGTGACACACACACAAGAATTAAGCAAATGCCAAATTTTACATACATTTATGGTGTAAACAGATATAGCAAATATAATATTCAAAATGTTAATTTAATACTTATCAATGTTTTGCAAGATGACATTTAAAATATTAACTTCAATGGCTTTGAATACATATTGCACAACATATTTACAGAAGAGAATTATACAAGAGAGACAAATAACAGAAATAAATGAGAGAGAAAGTGGGATATTTATTTGATGTTTGGTTTTACAGCATGTTATTGGTTATTTTATGCCAGTCAGTTTAACAATTATGTTCTCCAATTATATATATTTAGTTTCAATATCAATGTTTTAAGAACCAATATTGTGTAATGTGGTTTAAAATGGTTAGGTTCAGTTATTTAGTTTAATGACAAATCACTTCTTGGTTGTTATTTACTGCCAAATCTTGTTTATGCATGTATATATGATTTTCAAGTGAATAGTTTGTAGGTAATTTTATTTCTAAATAAGTTAGAGTTCATTTGTTTACACACAGTTAAATGGTTTTAAGTATTGCTATTTAACACTAACAATTCTATTTAATAGAAATAATAATCTCTAGTATAAAATAAAATAAAAAAAAAATAAAAAAAATCGAACAGCTATATTTAACCCATAGATGGAACTAAACAGGAACTACCACTCCAAGGTCAGAATGGACATGAGAGTAATGGCAATGAAAGGGTACTCCACATTCCTCAAAGCTTTAGGACTGGAGCCTCATCATCAGATGGTTAAGCGTCATATCTAAGACACTCAATAAAGTGGGGTGGCTCATTACCCCTCAGCAGTCAATGTATTCTATACTCCCAGCCAAGTAGGCTAGTCTAAAATGATTTCAAACATTATCTAAAATAGATTTATTTCACTCATAGATGTCTCCCTTACAGGTACTACTATTCTAAATCAGAGTAGACCTGGGAGTAATGGCAACAAAGGGTTATTCTACATACCTCAAAGTTCCAGAACTGGAGCTTTACCACTAGATGCAATTTAGTGTCATAACCAGGATTCTAACTAGTTGGGGAGAGGGAGAAGAGAGCAGGAGAAACTAAATATCTTCAATCCAAATTCAAAATAGAAATAAGAAAAAACCGACCAAGCACTAATGATCAATGTAGATGAGAAAGAACAAATATGAATCTAGTCTAATCAATAACAAATAGAATTCACCAAAATCCTAATAAAAATTTATTCAGATCAGTAATTCATAAAAAACTAAGAAATAAAAAAATCAAAAAAAAAAAAAAAAATCAAACAAATAATTTGTTAATGGGATTTACAATTAAATCATTTATACTATGGCTTGTCTGATGATTTCAAAGTGTTTATAATCTCCCATGCTAATGTCCAATAAGAAAATGCCTCTCAGACGTCCAATAAATTTCTCTTTGTTCTGTTTGGTCATTTATTTTCATTATTAACACAGATCAATCTCCCAAAACTGAAAATTTATATTTGATATAGTAATATAATTCACAATACAGTCAAATGTATTGCCATTTCTTCTGTTATATGAGAATACCAGAACCTTTCATGAAAGCCTACATTTTTTTTTCTTTACTCGAAATGGAATAATTTTCTTTCCTAAAACTTGAAATTGGAGTTGAATTAAAGTGAAGGCACTAAAAAGAAAGAACTGTAAAAATTATAGTTACATCCAGATGTATACTGGTATTCGGCCTGCATGATGAAAATATTTAAAAGAGCATTATCACTTGTGATTAATTAAAAATTTTATTTGAAATCATTGTTAACCTATATTAAATTTTTTGGGCACCTCTGGTGATGTAACGGTTAGCAAGTTAGACTAGCAAACCTACACGAGTGAGTTTGAGTCTCATTGGGCGCCCCATTCATTCGGCCTTGTGCCACATCGAAGCAAAGAGCTTTGTAAATTACTATATTGATTAAATTTTGTGAAACCCCTAACACTGTTCCTCTATTAAAAATAATTTTTTTTAAAAACCATTTATTAATGATTTTAATCAAAATGTAGTACAAGTTGACCATCACTAATTTATGTACAAATAGCAATGTATGGTATTTGTGCTTTACATAAGAAAACACTTTATCATCATATCGCACCTTCAGCACAGATAACCCTGACCCTCTCTCGCCACCCCTCTCTATCATCTATTGCCTCCGGCAGGTCTTCAGGGTTACATCTCGCATTGGCACAGATCTGCTGTATGTAGGTTCTAGCTGGTCGTCCTGCCTTTGCTCATCCATGTGAAGGGGTCTACAAGAGTACATTACTTATGAGCTCGTCCCTACTTCTCCAGCAGTGTCCCACATGTCTGGCTCGTCCAACTGGGATAGTTTTTGTGATAGGCAGTAGGTAGCAGTACAGCTGCTGCTTTGTGGGGTGCTGCCTCCAGGACTTGTTCAATATTGCTCGTAGCATTCTTGTGTAGTTGCTGTCAAGCTTTTTCTCCATTCATTTAGTTAGCGCCTATGTAGTGCATCCATATAGCAGTATCGACATGACTGCTGCTTGGAAGAAACTGCATTTTATCTTATCGGTCAGGTCTGACTTCCATATGATCGATAGCCTATCGATAGCTGTCCATGCCTTTGCTAGTCGTATGTTGATGTCAGTCTCAGTTGATGAGACACTGCTTCCTAGGTAGGTGAACTTGTCTACTAGTTTCAGAGAGCTACCGTTTAATGTGGAGATGTCGCCTGTTTGATTAAAGCACATATATTCCATCTTGTGTGCACTGACATGGAGGCCTATGCCTGCAGCTGCTCATTCCAGACTATGTAGCAGGGTTTTGGCTTGGGCGGATGCATTTGCCAGAAGCGCTATGTCATCGGTGTAGTTGGCGTTGGTAATTGTTTGTGCGGGGGTACCTTCTGCTTCTTTCCTTTGTTAGCTTGAAACCATTTTCTTTCATTTTATTAATAGATGTTCTAAACACAGTCTACACTTTCTTTATAGTTGATGTTAAATAGAAAGAGAAATGAAATGCATTCTTTCTCATTAACTAACATTCCAGAACATAGGCACCTGAGAAAGGCTTGCAGGTTACATAGTTAAAATGTTCAAATAAAAAAAAAAAAATAAAATAAAAAATTAAATTAAAAAATTAGTCTAAGCTAAACATACACATTATTTAAAACATCTTGTCTAACAAAATTCAGATAAGAAATAGCTTGCCAGTGTTTTTGATTCCATACCAACTTATACTGCTATTAATGATATATTGGTATGACAAGTTGGCAAATTTTAAAAAATGCAAGCAGATAATGTCTGAATTTGAAGAATTAGAGAGGGTCAGTTCACAGGCATTCTTTTTCTCTTAAAATAAAAAGGAAGCATATTTATTGGAATTTTAATGTATATTTTGTTCAGTAAGAAAATACTTTACTAATTTTAATAATCTAAAATGCCCCCATCCCCCGAAAAATAAAAACATAAAAATAAGCCTATTTCTATTAAACTATTATAATCTATAAACTTTCAATCAAATTGTTTAATAATTCAAAGAAAAAGAGATGAGAGGTTGAATCTTGACAGGTTTATTCTTTACTGCTATGGAGATATGATATAAAGCAACTGAAATATAGAAGAAATAAATACTTGTCTAAAAAATAAAATAGACAATATTTTATCTGAATTTAATACTGTTATTTTCATTTTATTTTTGATAATTTCAGATTTTTTTTCAGTTAATCTTTATAAATAATCTGTCATGAAATTAAACATAAGACTATTCAAAATTTCATATATACTGTACTCACACTAGGGTACCTCATGAGGTATAATGGTTAACAAGCTAGATTAGCAGACCATAGCAAGTTTGATTCTCATTGGGTGCACATACTTCTGGCCTAGTACCACAACTACCAGCAAATAACTACCTTACACACACCTTCACCATCATGCATATAAAGTATATGGTCTTAATTATTCAGAATATAATCTCATCTGGCATTTTTTGTCCCAGCATTTCCAGCTGGCATTTCAGTTGAATTTTCTCAACTGTATATCCAGATAATAAAATAAGAAAAAAATATTAACCAACACTTAAGGAATACCAAGTACAATGTATCAGTGAAAGACTAAAGAATGCTTCATCCAACATATTGTGATAAAAATAAGAAACAATACAATTTTATCACATCTTTATTAGATGAAGCATTGTCTTTTTTTTTTTTTTTTTACATTAATATTTCTTCCCTTATAATCCTAACTTTCCGGACTAAGACTGCCAACAAGCAGTACAGATTAGAAATAAAGGAGCATCTTGCAAAACTAACTCCTATTCTTTTTTTTTACTTTGGGCAAACTATTTTTCGCACAACAGTATCTTTACCAATAATACCAGATAGCAACCAACTACAGAAGTTCAAATCTAACCCTATAATATAATATTTTTAAAATTTTCCCCAAATACTTAAGTTAATAATGATTTACAATGCTTCATGTAATGAATTCAAGACAACTTTCTTTGTTCTTAATGGCATATCAACCTTCAGGAGTAACTTAATGCCAAAGCCATCCTTGTAGAAGAGCAGTAGTGGTACTATTTCACCCATAGCTAGGAGGATAAGGGGTTCAAAACTTTCCCAAAAGTATTAATCTGAAAGTGAACATGATAGTGCAACTAGAGTTCAAACTTGCATACTACAATCTAACAGTCAGCATACTAGCCACTATGACCAAGGACTCCCCGCACTACAATATCACTACAGTTAGAAGTTTTTATAAACATTTGAAGTATTTAGAAAAAATAATGAATGAAATTAATATGTTAGATTTGAACTTTGGTAGCTGATTGCTTTTATAATCTAATTGGTAGAGCATGTTAAAACAAGCTTCCGGAAAAGAAAAAAGAAAAGAAAGGAAGAGATGTGAGTTTAAGTCTTTATTTTCAATCCATGCAGCTTGCTGATAGCCATAAAATAATAATCTGAGAAGTTGCAATAAAAAGTAACTGAAATTAACATGAAAGAGACAATTATAATTTGTGGAAAATTGAGTCAATATTTCTTCATTGTACTGAAATATGAGTATTACAAGTTTTATAAGTACTTTACTTAACATGAAGCAAATAGTTTTCATAAATCAATTTTTCTAGGACATAGTGATGTTACAAAGTCTTGTTAAATTGGTTTGAACCAGAAATCTTTCAAATGTCAATTTAAATACTGTATTACTGAAACAAATCCATAAGTGTAAATTATAAGTAATATCCTAAGATTTCTATTTAATCAATCAAGAGTATCCAAATAGTCAAGATGTCTATTAACCCACACACTGCCACTTACTGCTTATAAGGACACTCAAGACTTGTCTGGTTTTCATAACTGTCATCCAATCTGGTATACATGCAAAATAAAATTTCAAAAAATAATAAGCTATATCAGCCTTTAAAAAGCATTTGTAAGTGGCAGTTGGTATCAGTTTATCTACACTAATGACAACAAATGTTTTTCCCAGGTCAACAAGTACAAATTTATTTTTCTTTAGTAAAAACAGAGGAAACACTTTAACAAAGTAAAGGAAAAAGAGACAAGTATATCACAAATGTTGAAGATTAAGAACTTTCACTTTTGTTATTAAAAAGAAAAGATTTGAGGTCAGTATTTTTTTAAAGTTGGTACTGAAACAATCAAAACAAAAAATACATAAACTAATTTTTTCTTCTTTTTTTCTTACACAAATTCATTTTGATAATTTTATAAGGTCTATGTGGATAAACTATAACTAGGATTGTTTTGGGTTGGTTTTTGTTTTTTTAAATAGTATGTAAAAAATTACAAAGAGATAGCTTTTGTTGCAATAATCTTGCAGGTGTGATAGAACAGTCTGCTTTAAAAGTCAGCATTCAAAATACATATCACCAGTGTCAGTGGCAAACAAGCAACTATCTCAGTCACTAATACGTAAAAATCAAAACAAAAAAACTTATAGTACTAACAATACTTTTTTCTGTTAAAACGAATAAAAAATAAAGTTATTTAAAATCAAATTTTAGTTTTATTTGAAAGATAGTGATATAAGTATTAAAAGCAAAATAACATTAAATCTAATTTATCTAATTCTTAGTACATTTTAAAGATTTAAATTCAAAAGTTATTACTTAACTCAAGGTTATTTCAATTAAAAAGTTATTAAAACTTTAAAATACTTTAAAATTTTTTTAATTAAATTAGTAATTAGAAACATTAATAAGCTGATTTATGTAAAAATATTACATGTTGATAATTATAACACTTAATATCATATTTAAATGTTTCCCACTAAAAATTGTTAGTATGGAAGGCAAGAGTTGTCAACCACACAAAAACTTTTTTTTTTTAGTATAGAAAATTGTATCAATAATTCATTTTTGTATTTAATAATGAAAAAAGAAAAATAAGCACATTAACATGGTTTTTGAATGTTCAATTAATTTATTATTGAAATGGTGAAATAATACTTTTTAATTGCCTTTTTAATTAAGATTTTAACCTGGTAATAACCTACAAATCTTTCAAATTTTTTAAATTTCCTATTTTGATTACAAAATTTTGTTTTCTTTCCTTTGAGTTTTACTTAAATATTCAACCTGAATACAAGGAACAAAACTGGAAATTGCTTGAATGATTGTTACTGTAGGATTTTTCATCTAACATTTTTATATCTTAACATATGTAAAAAAAATAAATAAAAAACATCTCCCAACTTTTTGCTTTAAAATTTTATTTTTTAGATTAGTAAAAATATTCTTTATTTAATAACTTAGATTTAGTCAGTTATTTGAGAAAAATAAATCAAAATCTAATGCAAACTCAAGGTCTTCCTATCCTTTTTAAGCAGAAAAAAATGTCCATAGAGAATAATTTCTCTTATAACCCGAAAGAAAATTATATTTTTTATTAAATCATTAAAAGCTCTCAAAACATTCTTTTTTATAATTTAATATTCACATTTGAAGAACTATTTTCTCCCAACAACCCCAATTCAAAAATTTTTATTCCATTCACACCTTCTTGTCTTTTTATTAAATAGAAAAATTATATGTAATGTCATATACCCCTATCGGGTGGATAGCTCCCCAACATAAAGTGGGGGGGAGCTATCCACTCCATGTGACCTGAAAAAAGGTTTTTGATAAAATAACTGATGTATTACAAAATTCATTCATTAATAAAGACTGAAAATTTCATTAAATTAAATAATTCACTGATTTTTGATATTTTTTTTTCAATCAGAGGCAGTGATATGTTACAGTAAGAAAGGTCCATAGTGGCTATATTGTTAATACCTACTCATATCTAGGACGGGAGTGTTGCTCCCCAACATTTCTGCCTAAGATCAGAAGTTAATATCTGTACTAGTAAAAATCTCATTTTAAATATTCCAAATTGAAAATGATATATTGGAGAAGCACATGACATAACGGTTATCATTGTAGAAAGTTGTCTAGTCTCCCCAAGATCAAATCTGTACAAGGCTGTTTGCATTTCATACGGCACTAATACCACTGAGAAAAGTATGCATCCAACAATGAATAAAATAGGACATATTGGGCTTTTTTAACCTTGGTAATGCAATTGGTCTCCTGCAGACTGGTTGCTATACAAAAAAAATTCAAACCAGTTGTATACATGGAGAGATATATACTCTACCCCCAACCAAACCAGGTTAAGGAATGTCTTCACAATTTATATATTTTTGTAATAAAACTTTTCATCCGTATATTTTATATCATGACATTTTAGGATGCTGTATCCCAAGTTCTTTTGCAAAATTGTTTCCATCCAAGTTGCTATGGATGTCTATATCAAAGAGGCTATCTTACAGAACACGACCTTGCCTTTTCTCTTTATCTCTCGTACAAATATCCCCCCCCTTTCTATTAGTGAACGAAAAATTTGTCCATTTGCTGAAAAGACTAGATCTGGGTATTTGATTTCAATCTTTATATCTTGAGTTGCTTTACCTTGCTACATATTTAACAACACTTCTAAGTGACTTCCTCCTTAATTCCATACCTGTATATGTGAATGAAGTATTATCTAAATCAATTTATATACAATAATGAATAAAAACAGCACTCACTTCCTTAAGCCTCTCCATGCAATAAGTAAATCGTCTAAGGAGCTAATAGATACCAGTCAGGCTTTTACTTGGCAAATGACCCAACTTTCTCCTCAGAAGCATGCTGAACCATTATTTTCATGTGTACTTGCTTCCTTTTAGTCAGCAGTGCTTCCTCCTCAGCCACCCCTTCCAAAGCATTGTGGAGTCTGCTTGTTTAAGAGGCTCACCTCAGCTGAGAGGATTTTTTTTCCACCCAGGATTTTATTGCCTCCTTTAAACATTTTTTTCTTTAAGAGTGATAATTTTCTCATGTTTTCAAAGTTGATTTTATTAATTTATGAATAATAGTTTGTTTTTTTTACTAGTGTATCTACCTCTGTGTACCAGAGAAAAAAATCAATTATAATTATTCTTGTTTTCACAAGACATTCAGATTTCTCAGACTATATATATATATATATATATATATATATATATAATATTATATTGTTTTTACTGAATATTTTTTAATGTATTCTTTGATAATGCACTTGATCCAATACTTCTACTAATCAATTTAAATTAATGAAATGAAAATTTCAATTTAAAATTTAGCTACTGATTGTTTGGTTTTGGTAACTAAATTCTGAAGATACTGTTTATTAAAAAAAAAAAAAAAAAAAAAAAAAAGTGAAAATGTTGAAATCTCGTGTGTGTATATATATCTTATATCTGCCCATATTATATACAGGTTGTAAGTTGGTCATTATTAAAAATAAAGGACAAAGTTGATTTTATTAAGGCTTAGGATAATTTTATCTGTTTTTATTGTTTACAACAGATTATTACTTTGTTTACACTGAGCATGGCATATAGAAGATAGCTTTGGACTCATTTGGAGATTTCAAATCCTCCCTTTAAAGAAAAAAAAAAGAAGGGAAATATTTCCAGACTTAGAGGGGGTAGTATTAACCGAAAATTTTTTAAAAAAAGTGGGGGGGGATGGTCTAAACCTTTTTTTTTTTTTTTTTTTTTTTAAGGTTAAGCAACCATTGAAAATGAAATTAATTTCCTCTTAGAGTCTTGACACGGTTCCTCTCTGTCACTGTCATGTGTTAAGTGCATGTAGCAAGGGAGTCACTGCCTCTCATAACGTTTACCAAGAGTGTTAAATGCTATGAGACAGATACTTGCATTTACAGTGAAGAGGACAGTAAGACAGAGGTTAAAAGACACATCCCACCTAAAAACCAATCTGAGATGGATCTCCTAATATAACAATTTCTGAAAGTTTGATTGAAACCAGGTTAAAAATAGTGAAGCCTTAGAAGTAACCAGATGGACATTCTGTGAATTATGAAAAGATTTCAAAGATTTTGAAGTTGTTGGTTGAGTTTCATGGCATATCAACCTTTGTAGGTTATTAATGCCAAATCCATTTTTATGCAAATAATCAGTTCTATTTCAAACAATTCAATTTAGCATGAGTTCAGTTTAATTGTCAAAAATATTTCTTTTTCAAGTTATTTGATTTAGTCAAACAGTTCTAATGAAAGAAATCAGTTCAGCATAAGTATGCAGTCTAGTTCTATTTAAATCCATTTTTATACAAATAATCAGTTCTATTTCCAACAATTCAATTTAGCATGAGTACACAATGTAATTGTCAAAAATATTTCTATTTCAAGCTATTCAGATTATTCAAACAGTTCTAATTCAGCCAATTCAGTTTAGTATAAGTATAGATTTTGTTAACACACAGGTAAATGTCAAAACAGTTCTATATTAAACAATTCAGTTTAGCATAAGTACAGTTTCAATGTCAAAAACAGTTCTATTTCAAACAATTCAGTTTAGCATAAGCACACATTTAATTGCCAAAAACGTTTCAATTTCAAGCTATTCAGTTTAGTCAAACAGTTCTAACTCAAACAATTCAGTTTAGCATAAGTATGCAGTTTAGTTCTATTTAACCCATAGATAGGGCCCTATCAGGTACTACCATTCCAAGCCAGACTGCACCTGGGACCTATGGCAATGAAGGTTGGCTCTGCATTCCCCAAAGCCCCAGCATCACTGGAACCTTAGATTGTTTAGTGTCATATCCAGGACACTCGTTGGGGTGGTGGGTCTTACCTCTCTGCAGAGAAGCAGTCGGTGCATTCTACAGCCCCAGCCAACTGGGCAGTTTGAAGTTGAGTGTGCAACAAAAAATTGTAATGTGTTTATTTTGAATACATTATATTTCACAATTAAGTATTTAGTGTTTAATAACTTTTCCGATATGAAGGGGGAAAAAAGAAGAGTATAGAAAATCAGATTAATATATTCTGCTATAGGAGTAACATCATCAGAGTGAATTTATAAGTGCTCTGGTTACAACACTTAACTACATCCGGTAGTGAGACCCCAGCTCTGGAGTAACCCTTCATTGCTATTACTCTCAGGTTCACTCTGAGAGTGGTAGTACCAGTGAGGGTCCTATCTATAGGTCCGATAGATCTGTTTGAAAATTATTAGTATTAAATAGGAATACTTAAAACTACATAACTGTGTGCAAATTATTTGTATTAAGAATAATTTAATTGCTTGAAATTGTATTATAGTGTGTAAATTATTAGTAATTCATAATATTTGAAAGTATATAAAGGCACAAGTGAGTTTTTCATGCCAGCGTTAGCTGGTAGTTTTTCCACTTGATTTTGAGTGACAGCAAATCTTCTCAGGACTCTAGCGTATTCTCGCCAATCTGAACAATGCTGTGATCTGTATAGTGTTGATTCTTCCTCGGATTTCAAATTCCTCCACTCTTTTTTCCAAGCCTTTGGGGACCGTTCCAAGTGGACAAACTATGATTGATATCACTGTCACCCTCTTGTTCCAAATAATCATCATTATTAAATTTGCCCAGTTGGTCAGGGCTGTAGAATACGCCAACTGCACCTCTGCAGAGGGGTAAACTCACACCCACCCACCCACAATGAGTGTCCTGGATATAACATAAAATCTGATGGTGAGGTTCCAGTAATGCTGGAGCTTTGGGGAATGCAGAGTACCACTTCATTGCCATTGCTCCCAGGTCCACAGTAGCCTAGAGTGGTAGCACCTGATAGGGTCCTATCTATGGGTCAAATAGAACTAAACTGCGTACTTAGGCTAAACTGAACTACTTGAAATAAAACTGTTTTGACATGTAAATTGCGTACTTATGCTAAACTCACATTCTATTCATACATACAGTGCTATTTGTGATCTCTTGTGATTTGTATTATGGGTAGTAAAAATATAGTGTTTGAAAAGTAATTTTCAAGGAGGTTGAAAAAGCATATGCAAATGTAATTAATTTCATTAATCAGTGCCATAATTGCCATCTCTAACAACTAGAGTAACACAATTTTTTCATTCCCTACCAATTAAAGTTTTTATTTTGTTTTTTTCTTTTGTCATGAAAAGAAAGCAGAGAAACCTAGAATGACACTTTTTTTTTTTTTTTTAAATATGTTATAGTGATCCAAAGTTGGTAGGTATTTTCCTGTTTTTGTTTTGTCAAGTGGAGCTTTTCATTGTCAATTTTAAAAGCCGATATATTTTTTTACCCAATATGTATGTTTCTGGTATAATGCATCACTGACATATTGAAATTGTTGAATAAAAAAAGTCTACAGTGATCGTTTCTAAATGATTTAGTAACATACTAGATGACAGATGTCATATTGTACCAGATGTATAATGAAACCCATGAATGAAGTCCTCACATCTGTTGGAATCAGTTTGGTTTGGTTTTATAGCATATCAACCCTTGTAGGTTATTTAATGCCAATTGTCTTTATACATATATCAAATATATATGATTTGTAAACACATTTTATTGATAACATTTTTAAACAAGTTAATTCTTTTTGGTTCCAAGAATTGCTATGTAACACTAAAAATTCAAAATCAGTCATTTGTTTACACATAGTTAAATGATCAAAGTTCTATTTCAAAAAATTCACTTTAGCATATCATTTGTTTGCACACAGTTTAAATGTTAAACAGTTCTACTTGACCCATAGATAGGACCCTATCAGGTGCTACCACTCCAATCAAAATGAACCTGGGAGCGAAGGCAATGAAGTAGTACTCTACATTCCCCAAAGCTCCAGCATTACTGGAGCTTCACCATCAGATAGTTTAATGTCATAATCAGGACAGTCATTGGGGTTGGGGTCTTACTCCTCTGCAGAGATGTAGTTGGCGTATTCTAGAGTCCCAGCTGACTGGGCTCAGAATCAGTTTGATATAAAGGGATAACTAATGCTTTTTGCTTTGGTTGTTAACATTCACTATCCATTTGCCATCTTTTGCTACAGTTAGACAAAAGAGCTTTTCAGTCCTGATCAACTGTTGCAAATATTTGAATGATGTACTTGATTCGCCACAAGAAAAATTCTTAAATTGGATATATATCTTGTTTCTTATTTAAATTTATTTCATAGTATTTGATTGGGTCCGAATAAACTAAAAAAATACTATAAAAGAACAAAAATACTATAAAAAAAAACTATGAATATTCAAAATTTCTATAATCTAGACAGAAAGCATCTCAAATGCTAAAAATGTGAGATTCACTGAATTTTAAAGAAAAAATCCTTATTCTGATGCTCACATAGTCAATTAACTGATACTCACCAAATTTCATTCTAGAATGTAATAAGTTAGATACTAACAACATGGCCACTAATGGACCTTTCACACTGTAACAAATCCCTAACAGGAAAAAAAAAAAAAAAAATGTGAATGATAAAATTTTAATCAAATTTTCAGGTTTCATTTATCAATTAATTAATGAATTTTATAATGCATCAGAGTTTTTTTCAGGTCACTTAATTTTACCCTACTTCATGTTTAAGGATGTCAGATAAAAAAATATGGAAGCCTACAGTAACAATCATTTAAGCAATAAGACTAAGAAAAAAGTTTTGTAAAAAAAAAATAAATGAATAAATAAATAATAAATAAAAATTAGTGTTTCAAGGACAGTGAAAGGTTTGTAGATTATTACCAGGTAAAACATTCAAAAGGCAATTTAAAAAAGTATTATTATTTCACCATCTTAATAATAAATTGTTAATTATTTCATTGAGTTTTCATAATTGAACATTCAAAAACAAATGTTAACGTGTTTATTTTCCTTTTTCAAGATTAAATACAAGAAATAAACTAATACTGATACAATTTTCTATACTTAGAGAGAGAGAAAAAAAATGAGTCTTTCATTATGGACAATTTTAGACTTCAGTGACAATTTCTTTTTTTTTTTTTTGAAGGGTGGTGGGCTAAAGTACACCTTAACTGTGTGGTAAAGAGATACAGAAAACTAGTTTTTACCTACTCTTGGGTTTACATATGACATTAAGTGATATTGTTATCAACTTGTAATATTTTTACATAAATCAGTTTATTAATATTTCTAGTTACTAATTTAAAAAAACTTTACAAGTATTCTAAAGTTTTAATAACATTTTTTAGTTAAAGTTAAGTAAATTTGTCAACTTTTGGTGAATTTAAATCTTTAAAATGTATCAAATATCAATTAGATATGTAATATTAATTTGCTTTTAATACTGATAATTATGATATGGCTATCTTTCAAATAAAACTAAAATTCAGCCTTAAATAATAACTTTATTTTTTAGTTAATTTTAATAGGGAGGGAGTAGAAAATTGTTAATACCGAGATATGATTTGTCCCAACAGAAGTTACATACTGTTCATTATATAGACAGCTGGTATCAAATATGATATAGTTCAATGATGAATATTGATATAGTATGGAGGACACTTAATATACTCAATATGATATATTATTTTCTTGAGTCATTAATCCTCATGTTTAAATGCACCAAAGAAAATGAGAAGACAGATTTAAAACTAGTCAGCACAATCATTTTCCAACTTTAATATTATAAAGTAAAGTTGGCGACCATAGTCAAGGGTAACCCGAAGGCTCCCTTTTCGATAGCTACAACACCATTGTGTAGGGGAGGGCGCTACTCCTTCCCTGGATTGCTCTACTTTACCCTTGATCCATACCTTATAATGCTGAGTGTTAAGCAAGGAGGCATCAAGTACCATTTTTTGAGTCTTTGGTATGACTCGACCTGGGATTGAACCCAGGTCTCCCGGGCCATTGGCGAACACTCTAACCCCTAGGCCAATGTCCGGTATAACTTGAATATAAATCAAAGATTATTTTCATTTACTTATGCTTATTAACTGATTATATCCAAAATACAATAAGATTCAAAAAACATTAATACAAATCTAATTTTATGCTGAAATATAGAAAAATTGTTGAAGATTTCTTTGGTTCAGTTTCAAACCATGGTTATCCTATTTCCACCCTCCTATATTCGGGGTTAATTTATAATTGCTAAATTACATATTTTTTAATTCATGTTTTACATGAAGTTCTGTCAATCAGTATTATTCATAATTTTAACTATAATTATCCTTCATCTCAATTCTCGTATGGATAGGTGGGAGGTATAATGGATATCATTATAGAAAATGAACTCAGATGAAGCTATTAACTGAGTGTGAATGCATGAACCTCTTTTCTCTCCTAGCTATGGGTAAATAATCAGGCAACTTGGGCTCTCTAGCATTAGTAAGAGCAACTGAACTAAGATAAAAGAAAACTAAATTCAAACCCCCTACCAATGTGGCAGAGTAACTTGCTATGGTAGAGTGGTAAAACCAGGAGCTTGAGTCCCTAAAACAATCCAATATTATGCTCAACCTAATTCTGGTAATTCCTATGGCAATATTTTAATACCAAGTTGAGTAGCACCTTTTTCTTCCCTTGGACATCTGTTGTAAAGAGAAGACACCTACAGCATAGACAACTACTCATTCATACATCCTTACCCAGGCCTGTGCCAAGATTCAGGTGCAAATCCAGAGTCTCATGAAACTGATGGATACCACAACAATTCCTAGTTGCTTTTTATCACAACTCGCTCACTACAGCAAGAGACAGTGTACATTGAAAACAAAGAATAAGTTCTCAGTAAAACAAATTCATGTCCCTTTTTGTCTTGAGGAAGCCTGCTTCTAACAACTGCGTTAACATTAAAGCAACAAAAATAAAGTCATTTAATACAATCATCTGACTTATAGGTATTACTTGGACTTCTGTGATAATATCCAAATAAAAGTTTGAATCTCACTAGGAATTTATTCTTGTTTCCAGTGCATGCTGCTAAAATACAAATCAAATCAGAGTGCAAGACTAAATCAAAGAACTAGAGTGATAAATCTACAACCTAATAGAAGCTGATTCAAATTTGCTGGATTGCGAGTTTCCCTGAATACCCAATTAGAAAAGAACAAATGTAGTAATGAATATGCCCACCACTTGTAGCATGTGCAAAGCTTTTTTTCCCTAAGTTTACAGACTATAAAACCAAAATAGAAAATCTTCTACTCAGATATTACCAACATCTCAACTGTAATCATCTTACCCTAAAGAAATCAATACGAGTTAAAAATACTTAAGGAATCAATAAAATAATTTTGAATTCTATATAAGACAGAATTATTTTTTTTTTTTTATTTTTTTTTTACAGAGGGTAATTTTAACATGTTAGATACCAATCAATGACTCAATACTTTTGTCAAGTCTAATTAGTTGTTAATACGAGATCATGGGTAGGATTTATCAAAAATACATTAAGACTTTCACATTCACTCTAATAATTACACTGAGTGATACTGTAATTATGAAAAGTATTGGTAGAAATCTCCTGCAAATTATTTTACAACTGAAATGCATTACAAATTAATTTTAAAACTCTTAGTCTATCAACTTGTGATATGATTAGGATTTTTTTAAATATAACCCTATAAAGAGAGAGGAAGAGAGAGAGAGAGAAAGAGAAATTCAATATAAAATAAAAGTTTTGAATTCTATATAAGACAGAAAGAAAATCTTTCTTTTAAAGAGGGAAATTTTGAAATGTTAAACACCAGTCAATGACTGTGATATCATGGGAAGGATTTTTTTCTAATATGTCAGAACTTTCATTCACTCTTGAGGCTAAGCAAATTCTGGCCATATAAAGAAAAAAAGAATGATCATAGAATTATTTTAGCATTGATTACTACTGAATTTGCCATATTTAAGCAATGTTTCAATTTTTCTTGTGGTTGCTCATTGATTTTACTGGTACTATAATCACTGCATTATTTTTATATTAACAAATTAAATACTTCTAGATGTGAAAAGGAAATTTTTTTTCATTTAAAAAAAAAATCACTAAATTTCATGATTTTCTTAAATGTTTTGAGATTCAAATTGCAAAAATAAATAAAAATAAAATAGCCAGTCAGCAATTCATACTAGTGTTACTAACAGGATAGAGTTGTAATATATACATTTTTCTTACTATTTTGATAATACAATAAGACTGTATTTATGTTCAGCACAATTACATATTTATAATATTAGAAAAATACATTAATATACAAACATATCTCTCGTCTTATTACAAGGTAAATAGAATAAGATACCAAAATTTTCTTCCGCAATCATGAGTAACTTTATATTAAATGAAAGCCATTAATAACATCATTTAAATCTTGATTTCTTAAGGCCTGTCAAAATTACTGAAATGAAGAATTATTATTACTCTCTTTAGATGGCTATTAAGTTCAATACAAAGTCACATCCAATTTATACTGTAATTAATTACAAATAAGTACTCTATTATTAGTATTTAATACTTATCTCCCTTGGAGAAATTAAAATCAGAGTGCAAACACAGACTACTCTATCAACTTGCAAATTGCTTCATTCTTTAAGTTAAAGCAATTTAACTATTGCATTATTTATAAATTAGAAGTACTCTATAATTAACATTTAATTATATTCTTGTAAACTTAGAATAACTGAAGTGAGTGAACTAAAACTCCTCTCTGAACACCATGATAAAGCTGCATTTTGAATTGGAAATTGCTCTATTCTGAGTTTGAGCATTTTAACACTTGCATTAAGAAAAATCTGTCATTTTTTTGCCTTATTATAACAACATACAAAATCAGATCAATTTAATATAGATTGAGTTGTTGTCTATAAAAACTGAGAATAGATCAATGTACAATCATTGTATTTTGCTGGCATTTTTCAAGTGTATTGTATTTGGTAACCTGAAATTTTGAACTGAATTCAGGCAGCTAAAGTCATATACTTTGGTTTGGAAGTAAAATCAGAAACAGCATCAGGAGAAAGAATTAACTGATAAAAAAAAGGAAAAGGCAAAAGTAGCAGCACAATGAAAAGTTAGATGCTCCATAGCTAAAAAAGCAGAGTAAGAACAATCTATCATACCTCACTGCCCTAGTGGGTAGAGTGTTCACCAATGGTCTGGGAGACCTGGGTTCAATCCCAGATTGCGTTATACCAAAGACTTTAAAAATAGTACTTGATACCTCCTTGCTTAACACTCAACAATATAAGGTATGTATCGAGGATAAAGTGGAGCAATCCAGTGCCCTCCTCTATACCTCAGTGTAGTAGCTATTGAAAAGGGAGCCTTCTGCTCGCCCTTGACTACAGTCGCCAACTTTACTTACTTTTTAATCATACTTGAATAAAGAGTTAGATTTGAAATTCAAAAAAATTATACATCAAATATGACAGATACTCCAGAGTATACAATTACTAAAACATTGTGTTTATAAGAACCAACACAAGAACACAAGCCCAAATAGATCGATGTCAATTCTTAAAGGTAGAATAGGGAATCACTTATTTTCAACAGCCAAATCATAAACTCAGTTTTAAAATCACACAAACATGAAATGGTATTTCCTTGTATGCAAGTGTTTCATTAACCCCCATTTCCCTAAGAGATGTCATAAAAGGGAATTTGTGAGTATGGTACCCTGATGACCTAAGAGGTTAAAAGGTAATATCCAACAAATGCCTCACAGTTTTCTAAGTCAATAACTATCTCCATATATTAGGAGTCTTTGTATAAGTACTTTTTTTTTTTAATTAAACAAAGATAACATCAGCATAATATACAGAAGGCAAGCAAGATATTCAATCAATCATTGTAATACATACTTAAACGGATTTGTTTCTTCTACTCACCTGACAACTGTACCTAGCCTTATCAAGAAGCAAAAATTCACATTTCAGTATTTACAATAAAAACAATTAATAAAAAGACAAAATACCACCTGCTGCTATAAACATAACATACTATTCATTGCAAGTTTTTCTCAAATTCTTAATTCAAGTCAAGGTTTCTTTATGTAGAGAATCAAATAAAATAGTTTATGTTATTGTGCATTCTTAAAAATTGTTTAGTAGAGAAAAGAATTAAACATTATTTCTTTCATATCAACAAAGAAAAAAAAACAAAAAAAAAAACATGCTTTATATGTTTGTTTGAGATCAACAAAATATCTGGCCTGTAATAAAAATTTAGTGATATTGAACACCATTATTATATAGAAAAATCTACTTGTGAAGTCGATATGTAGTTGAAGATTATCTAGACCTAGTAATTTGATATATTCATGATTCTATAAATGTTTCTCCTTAAATGGATAACATGCCAATTTTATAACTTTAGAGAAAGTAACACTTGGGTGATGATTTGAAAAAAAGAAAAAAGTTAGGAAGAATACTTATAATGATGATTAACAGAAATTTTTGTAAGAAGAAATTAAATAAAAAATATATTTTCATAATCACTGAATTATCAAATTTTGATAATTTTTTCCCAAAAATTAAAATTGTCATTTGGTGACATCATTCATGACTTGCTAAAATGTATATCATCAGCACAAATAATGGAATTTTTAAGGCTACCTCTAAAATACTATGAAGATTTTTAGAATTAAACTTTGATAAAATGACACTTTACTAAGTAATGTTTTCTTGAATCTAAATGAACATAAATTAATAAGAAGTACTAATAATAAAATGAGGGACTATTTAGCCCATATTTGTAGCTATACATTTAAGTCATAAGTACAGCTGAAAATTTTCTTTCAAGCCGTTCAAGTCTCATATAGAAAAAGAAAAGGTTCTATAAATTAAAGACAAGCAAGATCTGTCATTATTCGTTGGTTATCAACCTAAATAATAAACTAATCACCTGAGTAACTGTCATTCCTGCATATTGCATGAATTATCCATACTAATATCTTCATTTTATTCATTTTTATCTTTTTTTTTACATTCATATTCAATTCATACTTATTGAAATATTATTCTAAATTTTCAGTGGACTTTGATGTTGTACTTCATCAAACAATCATCATTACCTACATATTCTAGAAACCTACATGACAAGCAGGGAAAGAAGGAAAGGAGGAAAAAAAAAAAAAATATCACCCTAGCACACTTCGTGTTGTTTAGTTTTATGGTATTAAATATCATATTTACCAACCCCTCCACTCAGGCAAGATATGACACAATGTCAATTTTTAATCGGAGTTTAACAGGTTTGAATTCAGAGTTTTCCTTTTCCTAGACTAGTTGCCTTACCAAGGCTGAAGAACCCAGTCTGCCCTACTATTTACCCATAGCTGGAGGGAGAATAATTGGATTCATACCTTTCCCAAGGGTATTAGTGCTATGTGAAATGCAATCAGTCTCGTCCAGGATTTGAACTCATGTGGTCATGTCCATTTCCTACGATGATAACCATTACACCACAGGCACCTCCTTGTTTTATGGCATTAAATATATATGATTTGTAAACACATTTTGTAGATATTCTTAAATGAGCCTGAGCTCTTTTTTTTTTGCACACAATTAAATGGTTTCAAGTATTATTATGACAGTTACAATTTAACATCAGTTATTTGTTTGTACACATAGTTTGTAGGCATTTTCATTTTTAAATGAGTTGAAACTAATTTGTTGGTTTGGTTTGTTTGGTTTTATGGCATATCAACCTTTGTAGGTTATTTAACGCCAAATCTATTTTTATGTATATAATCTGTTCTATTGAAAACAGTTCAGTTTAGCATAAGTACAGTTTAATTGTCAAAAACATTTCCATTTCAAACTATTCAAGCAGTTATATGTAACAATTCAGTTAAGTGTAAATACACTTTTAATGTCGAAAAACAGTTCTATTTCAAATAATTCAGTTAAGCATAAGCACGCAGTTTAAGTGTAAGTACGGTTTAATTGTCAAAAACATTTCTATTTCAAGCTATTCAGTTTACTCAATTCATTTTAGCATAAGTATGCGGTTAGTTCTATTTAACCCATAGATAGGGCCCTATCAGGTGCTACCACTCCGGGCCAGAGTGGACCTAGGAGCAATGGCAATGAAGGGGTACTCCACATTCCCCAAAGCTCCAGCACTGCTGGAACCTCACCATCAGATTGTTTAGTATCATATATCCAGGACACTCATTAGCAGAGGTGCAGTCAGTGTATTCTACAGCCCCAGCTGACTGGGCAATACACAGATTTAAATGTCAAACAGTTTTATATCAGATAATTCAGTTCAGCATAAGTACACAGTTTAGATGTCAAAAAACAGTTCTATTTCGAGCAATTCAGTTCAGCACTAGTACGCAGTTCCAATGTCAAAACATTTCTATTTTAAACAATTCAGTTTAGCATAAATACGCAATTTAAATGAAACAATTAGTATAGTGAAAGAAGCACAGTTTAGTTCTATTTAACCCATAGATAGGACCCTTATCAGGTGCTACCACTCCAGGCCAGAGTGGACCTGGGAGCGATGGCAATGAAGGGGTACTCCACATTTTCCAAAGCTCCAGCATTGCTGGAACCTCACCATCACATTGTTTAGTGTCATATCCAGGACACTCGTTGGGAGGGTCTTACCCCTCTGCAGAGAAGCAGTCGGTGTATTCTACAGCCCTAGCCAACTGGGCAAAAACTAATTTGTTTGCACACTAGTATTGCTATAGTTTCAACACAGTTAAATGGTTTCAATTATTGCTATCTAACACAACTAACTATTCAATATTAATCATTTGTTTGCAGACAGTGAAATGGTTACAAGTACTGCTATTTAACACTAATTATTCAATTGAACACCATTAATTTGCACAGTCAAATGGTTTCAAATATTACTATGTAATACCAATAATTCAATTAAGGCACACAATTAAAGAGTTTCAAGTCTTGCTACATTACACTAATAATGGGGAGAGGGGGAGTCTTACCCTCTGCAGATACGCTGTGTATTCTACAGCACCAACTGACTGGATTGACAGTTTAATGGTTTCAATCAAACACAGATAATTCTATTTACTATTAATCATTTGTAGTTAATATTTTTAAATGAGTAAGAACTAATTTGTTTGCACACGAGTATTGCTATTGTTTCAATTATAGTTATCTAACACTATAATTCTATTCAATATCAATCATTTGTTTGCAGACAGTGAAGTGGTTACAAATAATTCTATTTAACATTACTCATTTGTCTGCACACAGTTAAATGGTTCCAAGAATTTATATGTATCTCTAACAATTCAATTAAACAGTCATTTGTTTACACATAGTTAAATGACCAAACAGTTCTATTTCTAACAATTCAATTTAGTATAAGTCATTTGTTTGCACACTTTAAATATCAAACACTTCTATTTGACCCATAGATAGGACCCTATCAAGTGCTACCACTCCGGATTTTGGTGGACCTGGGAGCAATGGCAATGAAGGGGTACTTGACATTTCCCAAATCTCCAAAGTTCGAGCCTCACCATTAGATTGTATAATGTCATATCCAGGACACTTGTTGGGGAGGGGTCTTACTCCTTTGCAGAGATGCAGTCAGTATATTCTACAGCCCCAGCTGACTAGGCTGCCTCGCATTGTTCAATACACGGTACCATGCTTTGATATAAGTCTTTAAACATGTCTTAACCATAATTTGACATGATACATTTAGGTATTAGAGTAGATAAACCAAAAACACTGAGCAACATGTTAAAAAACACAATCAACTGATAGTAACTCATAAGAAATTCAACCAGTGACATACAATTTCAAAGCAACAGAATCAACTGGTATCTAAACACAAGTTTAAAAAAAAACAAAAAAAAGACAAGCACTACTTAACAGACAGTTTGATATAATGAAAATGAATAATTAAATTTAAAAAAAAAAAATATCTTCAAAAATCGACACTAAAATCTCAGTGATTGTCTACTAAAGTTCTCAATGAATCATGCTTTGATCTGATATCACACAGTACCAATTCCACACATATTACTAACATTCAATTCAAAATGAGTATCAACAAAGCATTAATAGCTGTACATTTGTGTCACCAATCTCAGAATTCAATGCATTTTCAACACAGAATTAGATACATTGGAAAACTACCACAAATATTTAACCAGCTAAATACTTCATTTCACTGCTAATTGTTTCAACAAAAAACACTTCAGCCATGGGCAAGAATTTATCTTTAAATTGTTGATACAGTTTCTGCCTCCCCAAAGATGGTCATGGAAGATAAAATTCATCTGAAAATCCAAAGACTTCCTTAAAATCATTCCAAACAAAGATTTTCTTGAATATGCATCACTTCGCATGCCAAAAATTTCAACTGCACAACTGATACAGTTTGCATGATAACTCAAGTTTCTCAACAAAATGTTTGTTCAGGAAAAAAATAAAATAAAATAACCAGTCAAAATTTTGCTTCATTAACAATGCAAAAAGTGACAGCGCCTTAAAATACTTCTACATATTGTCAGCATTCTGTCTTCAATCTGGGGGAGTACTTGTAGAAACTATAGCCTTTGCCTTCCAAATAGCATATTCAAAGGCTGCTAGGTGGTGTGACCAAGATAGAGTATGATAAAGGTGTAGCAAAGTTGATGTGTTTTTTTTATTTTTATTCTGTTCTCAACAAGAAGCATGCGTGTGTGTACATCTTCCAACAGTGGTACAAAGGCTATTGCCCAAGCAAGTCTTGTGTCATATCACACACGGGATCATGCTTTGACATAAGTTTTCACACAACTTTCATTCTATTAAAAACCAAACTTATACCAAAGAACATTTCTCTATATTATACTTTTTAGTACTTCATGTCATTCATATATTCGTTCTACTTAATTTGCTCAGACAAATATATAGTTGTTAATTTTTTATGAATTGTTTCATATATTGCTAAGCACGAATATTAAATCTTATACTCAATTGTAGCAGTGAGTTTTACAACTCTGATACGACAAATATACGAAGACAAACCTTAAAGTCAATATCAAACAAAGCACACTATTCTATTCCCACATATACAACTGAGATGTAGTTAAATACTCACACTTACGTCAAATACAAACGACAATATCGTGACTTACGTTTGATCACAGAAATTAAATCAGAGAAGTTCTTTTTCATTATTTGTGAATGTGTGAACAGCGGATATTATAAGCAACCTAAAGCCTGTGTGCCAGACTCTGCGAATTTTAATAAACAAACCACAATTAGTAACCCCCCGACAGAAGAAATGTAAATATACTTCCAAGACGAAACAATTGTTCAAAACAAGCAGGTCTTTGACACTGATCTCCCCTACCTTGGAATTTGGCCTTGTGCCATGCTACTAATTTTATTTTATTATACATGTTTTATTTCTGGAAATAGTCGGAGAAAACTATCAAGAGATTTTTACTTTTAAACCTAGAGTAAATAAATCATTGAGTAATTCGGTTCAGCTTTATAAGAAAGTCAAAAAGAAAAAAAATGGAAATCAGTTTTTAGTTAGAACTTATACAGACCTTCATCGAAATGCAGAATTTGTCGAAAAATAAAATAAAAACAAACCAATGAACAATGTATGTACAGTATATTACATAAGCGTTAGGAAATAATTTTTAAGCTTGTAAAAATTAAGTACTTGTTTGTACAGGTAGGAAAGATTCAACTTTGCAAGAGTAATAAAATGTCTGAGTTTGGCGATAAATGGATTTCTTTTTGAATTATCATTAATGTTTACTGTGGTTTAATCTTCTTCCAGAAAAAAGTCAGTACTGTTTGATATTTTCAATGAAGTATCTTAAAAAATGTTTGATTAAAAATACCTAAAAAAGTAATGATTAAGAATAGTTTTAAGTTCAGTGATTTCAAATGTAAAAAATCATTAATAGAATTAATGCTTTAAAGATGCAGTAATTTAAATCGTGACAACTGTTGTTTTTCTTCTTAAAGACAAAGACGACTGACGACGTTCTAAATAAATGTGAGTTTAACGTGTTTGTGATGAGATGAAGACTATAAGAAAGGTAGTGCAAATAATTCTCTTGTGACTTTAAGTTATAATAAATCTGTTTATTCCTAATGTCTTTTTGATGGCCAATATTTATCTAAACTATCAGTAAAAATAAGCATGAAATTAAAAAGCTTGAAAAGGTTTCCTAGTCCAAATTGCATGAAAAATTAAATAAAGTTTATAAACTACCAAATTTATATATTTCAAGATTTTTAATTTTCCACTTTTTTAACCATTACTCTTCAAGGTCGGGGGTTGGTGTCTACAATTGTTAAACTATAAATAAAACAAGTTTTTAGATAAGCGAATTTATTTTTTTAATGTGAGGACTGGTAAATAAAACAGTTAAATGAATTTTTGCTCACTTCAGCAGTTTTTAAGGAATTATTTTTTTTTAATTCTGAAAAGCATTTACTTGGTTTAATAAATTTAAAAAATTTTGATGACGAATCACGTAACACAGAACATATTACAAGACTAAAACAAATTGAAGAACTACGCAAAAATCGAACGTAAAAATTTACACGAAACTCCATTTAAATGGTGAGCAATGGAAATCGTTGTTCAATTTTTATCATCTAAAAGACATTAAATTTTACTTCCCGACCCCCAAGTCACTTACAAAAAAGGTGATCATTGATAAAAGATTAAAAAAAAAAAAAAAAAAAAAAAAAGGAAAAAACTTATATTCAACCAGGGGTATTTTTAAAAAAATCTTATTTTTGTGTAGGTGGTAAAATTAAACAAATAGCTACTGTTTGAACGAAAAAATTTTAAATGAAAAAAAAAAAAAAAAAAAAAAAAAAATTACTGTTTTATGGATTAAAGTTTCGCATGGGCAAAAACTGAATAAAACAAAGTTAGAAAAATAAATTTGACACGTGTAGAGACAATTTTGCTTGAAGTGTGAACTAAGCTGAAGATAACCAGACATTTGAATAAATAAATAAAATATAAGTCTCTCTTGTAGTACAAATATCAACAATCATAGATGATTGCATAACATACTAGATAATTAAGCATAAGTTATGCAGTAAAAAATAAGAATAAGTAAATAGAAAAATAAATACGATAAACATTCAAATCGCCAAGAAATTCGACGAAAATATCTTGAAAATGATCTCGGTTAATAATTCATTCATTCAAAAATGGCCAAGTGATAAAGTTAAAAGTATCCCCCCCACCCTCAAACAATTTCTATACGAGAAAAAAGAAAGCACAAAGTTAAATTATCAAAAAACCGAACAGATTAGAAAATTACATAAAAATCAGCAAACAACGGAAACTTCAGTTTATTCAAACCTGTTAATTGTTTAATTGATGCACTATTGACCATCTGTAGTATATTTTAAAAAGTGTCAATTATATACTTCATTTGAGTTAGTATGTTTTAAAACAAGACCGATCGATGCTAACTCTCTACTTATAACAAGCATTGCTAATAAGATTTAGAATACACTTTGAAAAAAATCAAGCATTTTATTTCATAATAAAAATCTTATTGTATTTAAGTGCTAATAATTGTTAACGTTAAATAAAAGTTAAAATGAAAACAGTTAAAGATTTAACATTATTTTAGATATCAACCTGTACTCGTACATTTTTTGGAGTTTTCAATAATTCGGTATCATGAGTTGATTACGCGGAAAAAAAAATGTAAAATGAATTTTAAAAGTAACAGCCAATTTTTTTAAGTATCATTATTGCATCTGTCAATTAGATCTTATGTTATCTTTAAGGGGAAACTATTTTAGTTTTATTTCTTGCTTGATTTAGAGAGAAGTTTGAGACGTGTACTGCTACTGTTTTATTTACAATATAGACAAACAAAAATTGTATATTCGTAAAGATAAATTTAGACACTTTATAATGGGGAGTATCTTTGACAAAGTCAAAAGAAGAGCGACTGAATGGAGCAAAAGAAGCAACAAATCAAACATATGTGCCCAGGTAAAAATTTGGTGGGCTTTGACATCAATTTCAGTGCGTGACACTTTGATAAATAAGACAGTATTAAATTTTTTTTTTTAAATCACGTGTGAACCATGAATAAATAAAATTATTTACAACTTGAAGTCCCAGGTACCCTTAGATAAATAAATAAAAAATAAAGTTACCCGTAAATATGGGCGTTGACGGATCAGAAAGTATTCCAAGACTTCCAGGGTGGATAAAGATGAATTGATAAGCAAGATAAATATGATGCATGCCGACTTTATTTCGGATATTTAATACAAAAACACATAAAAGATTAAATTAAGAGATACGTGAAATTAAGTCTAACCATAAGAGACCTATAAATGAATAATAGCATTAATATTTAAAAAAATATATATATCCTAAGATAAAATACAAATTGAAGTAACCTTTATTTACTAACATGAAACTTTGCAGGAGTTAACACTTACGAAATAAGGAAGTAAAATAAGTGAGAAAAATGTTTTAATTTAAAGAAATAAGTCTATTCACTTCGATTTTAAAAGTTGATTTTCAATACATTAATTTAATTAAAACATTCCTAAAAACTCTACAATGTTAAAAAGAAAAATGGAAGGAATGTTTTTAAAAATATATGAAACTAAATGATACTAATGATCCACTTAGGGGGGGGGACTCACCCGAGTGCTTTTTCATAACTTACCTCTATTTCTGCCTCTGATACACCAACATCAGAACACGATTCATCGTAGGTATATCTCATGGATTCAAGAAATAAATGATCAACTCAATTAAACAAAAAATGCGTTTTCTTTTAGACTTGTTCCTTCCTTGGGTTCAATGCACAGTTTTTAAGTTTGTTTGTTTTTTCCTTTTCCGTTGATAAAAAAAATAAACAAATTCCAATAATCAAAAGATACGGGTATTTTTTTTTTTTCTTGTTATTTTGTAAACATAATTTTAAGTTTTAGACCAAATACAATACTCAGGTAAAGAAATCAATTTTTTAAGGTTGATCAAAGAAACCTTAGGTGCTAATGTTTATCTGTGCGTGTCATTTATTTAGTGTATAAGAAGTCCTGTTTTGTTTTTTTAAAGTCAAATCAAAATAAGTGTTATTTATGGCGTATGTGATCACTTTTTAACAGTGGTGGCTGTGACAACGGGAAAAATCATTTAAGCTCAAATTACCACAACAGACAATATCGGTGACACTACAGGTTCAACAGTTTGAGTCGTTATCAAATCAATTTACGTAAAAATAAGTAGGTTGGATAAAAGTGACTGGAAATGCACAAAAGCATATTATTTGCAGTCCCTACGAATGTTTTGTTTTTTTCATCCTCATAAACGAAGTGATTTTTTATAAGTCTATAACAACAACAGTAGTAATGATAATGAGACAGTAAAAAGAAGAGAAGGGCGATTTCTTCAGCCAGCCAACTAAATAAACTAGTCCGTTAGCTGGCTAGCTAAATAACAATAAAGTTAATCATTGCTGTCCGACATAGTCAACAGTTCAGAGACCAGAGGCACCGACATGAAATTAAGGCAGTGGTAGTAGAAGACAGACGGGCAGGCAGATATACGACATCATCATCCATCCCTTTTTTCACCGTCTCTCTCCACCTTTTGCTTCGTAGCGTTTCTCCTCGTGACTAGCGCCGAGCACTCTTGAACTTCCGGTAAAACGTGCCGAACTCAATGTAAAACAAGTAATATAATTGGCTGATCGATTTATCAACCAACCGTTATCATTCTTGCATCTTGTATCGGAAGTTCCTCAACAACCATTCAGGTCCGGTCTCAAACTTAGCACTGGACCGCGGATCTTTCGTATTCTGTTTTATATTAAAGAAAACAAAAAAGTCAAGCGAACTATGAAAAACGGACATTTCGGACCGATCTGCTACAGTTTTAAAATACTATAGCTTTAAGAAGTTATAATAATAACTAAGACGAAATTCTCGCGTGATTTATTTCAGAAAATAACGTCACTTTCAAGATGTTTACGCCGAAATCAATTCAAACCCACCATGAAGACTTGATTCACGATGTTGCTTACGACTTTTATGGTGAACGGCTTGCTACGTGTTCCAGTGACCAAACAGTCAAGGTTTGATTATGTTTTTCCCTGTTATTTAAAATATGTAGCTTTTCATTCATAAGTACTTAACCGTATTTATTTCATCTTTCACCGGAATCTGTCTTCAAGCCTTAAACAAAAAAAAGTTAATTTAGAATGAATATATATATATATATATATATATATATATATATATATATATATATTAATTGAACGAGAGAAAACAGCTAAAAAAAAATAGCATTTCTTCATGTAATATATATATATATATATATATATATATATGTATGTATTGCTATTTTTAGTTTCAATATTACTCTTGTGGTGGGCGTCATGGAATCTAAAATAGATGGCTCCAGTTTGAATCTCCACTTTAGAGACAATTTACACGCTTACATTGTAAAAGTTAATTTTACTATAAAAAAAAGGGGGCGATGATCTCCCCAAGAAATGAAGGTCATATTCCTTTAAAGCACATCAAAATACGTAAGAAAAATACATCTACCTTCAAAAATGCTTTAGTTTACTAAACTGAATCTACTTGATTTTTTTTTTTTTTAAATTATCCTTTTTATGAATCAAGTAAAGTTATCTTAAATTCTCGAGTTTACGTTTACTGAAACTGTGAGCTTAAATTAATTTTGTTAAATTTATTTCGGCTTTTATTTCATTAATTTTTTTTTTTTTTTTCCTGAAAAATTATCAGTTTTCTCATTTTTCATGGCATAAATCGCTTGTTTTCAAGTCAGTTCATTTTTGTATAAATCCATTTTATGAGTACAATAATTATAAGAAAAGTAAGTGGTAATAACTATAAACTTGTTAGGTCCGTGAATTCTACTGTATATGGCAAATCAATTAGCTCTTTTGACTTCTAAAAACAACTGATAATTGAAATAAGTTTGTTGAGTATCAATTGGAATTTTCGGAATATATCTGTAAAATAAGGGAAACTACTCCCCCCACTTAATTATAAAATCGTATAGGCATTAAAATAAAATTAAAAAAATTAAATTAATTATATATATTCGACGAAAAACAATTTTTTGTATCGCATGCTATTCAAAAGTTTCTAGCAAAGTTGTCTGATTTTTCAGTTCGAGAGCTCTGGGAACGTCTGCCCATAGAATTTTGTAAATTGCCCAACTAACAGAATATTTTCACAATTTATTGTTGATATGTTCCGAAAAATTGCACAATTATTTAATATAGTCAGTTGTGCAATTTACTGATAGATTTTAAGAGCGGAAAATTCTGTCTAATTTTTAATAACTTTTCGGTGCATCCTAAAGTATTTATTTACTAGTTTAGTTGTGGCACTCACTGTGAATCGAACTCACTCGCTAGCCTAGTTCGCTAATCATTACACCACACGAAATAGTGCCATGTGCTTCTTTTAACTACTGAAAATAATTCCATCTTAGGGTTTATTTGGCAAGGTATCTCCTCTCCACTCTATTTTTTTAACAACCCAGATAATGACTCGAACTTGGAAATTCTAATATAATCATTGCCATTATTAAAAAGGATTATTTCTTTATTGATGTTAAGCATTTTTGAGGCGGCAATTTCAGTGGCCTATTCGCTTTTGAAACAATACCTGTTGCTATGTTATATATATATATGAAGGTGGACTGAAAAGTTCATATGATGACGTCATATCTGGTGTTGATGACTTTTATCAATGGGATCCAAGCACTGCAACATCAATCAAAGAAATATGTGGATCGTAAAGGAGATATATCGAAAAATAAACTTCATTTGGTCACATTCCTTGAAAGTATCTCGGTCAGCCTGTGAACTTTTCAGCTGACCCTCATTTTATATATATATATATATATATATATATATATATATATATATATATATATATATATATATATAAATTTATTCCATCGTTTTATATAATCTTAAGTTCACATTGTATTTTTTTAAAGAATATGCTTACTGAAGTAATAATGATTTAAAGAAATAAAAAAATTGGTTTGTTACACTTGATAAATTTTAGAGACGTGTAAAATACATAAATACTGACCAATCTTTTTTCTCACTTCATTTTCAAAAAATGAATGTTGAAACTTTATAAAAAAAAATAATTTTAAGTAAAAAAATTTTCTCTCTCTCTCTCTCTCTCATAGAAAAAATATAATAGGTTGGTAGAATAGTAGTAAAGACTGCGGTATGCATAAGAAAAGGCAAAACCTTACCCACATCTACTGGGTACAAATTCATTTGGCAATGAAATACTATATGTTGAAATTTTACCTCTACCATCAATGTTCATATGAGTCAAGCCCTTTGGAATTGGGATCAGATTTGTTCTTATCTTCAGTCAAGGCCGAGCACAAAATTAAATCAAATGTCTGGTACCCAAGATGTCAACTTTAAGGCCTCATTAAAGGGGACGTGTTCTGTGTCACCTTGACATCTTTGTGAGACTGGGCAGATTTTACCTCTACCCACACATATGCCTGACCCTGTTTCACATTTGCCCTAATGATGAGGTGCATAGACACCACTAGAATTTGTCATGTCACTATATGTAATCATTAAAGTGAATGAAAGTTTTGACATTTATTTAATAAATCTTGCTCATAATATCATGGGTTAAACTACTTGTATATCATAATGTGTTTAAAGATTTTCTTTCGTATTTACCAGTCTCTTGCATACACTTTATCTCAACTTTTTTTTTTTTTTTTTTTTTTTCAATTCTGAACACGTTAGAAATTAATATATTATTACTTTGTTTTATTTTTCATAGAAGCATCAAATTAGGAAGAGTAATTACTTTGTTACTTATGTCCATGGCACTGTAGATATTTGTTCTGGTTAAAAATATGAATCACCTATAGTTTCAATTTATATTCTTCTAAACCTATTATGGTAGTGAAAGAGACTTTGTTGGAAAATATTAATAGTGTGTGTGTGTGTGTGTGTGTGTTTTTTCTCTTTCAGTAAGTAGTAATTTTTCATGAAAATGCTTTGTAATGAAGTGAAGCAATTGTTTTCATTACATGTACAAAAATAGTTTTAATTTTCAATCTGTGCCCATTAACAAATATCACATGATGTAGATTGTGCCATATAAAACAGTTATTATACCACTAATCCTTGAAATATTCCTATATATATTTTATTATGACTAGTGACAAAGTGCAGCTGATATGAATTGGTATTTGATAGCATTGGCAAGGTTAGTACTTTCTTGATGTTAGCTAAACACACTTGGACAAGCTGTTTATGTAACCTGTCATCATAGACAGAATTTAAACAAATTTATGAAAACATTTCCTTACCCATGATTAAACATATAGTTCTACAACAAATTTTAATTGTAAGGAAGAATTAGTAAAATATGTATGATTGTATTTTAGTGATGACTACTTTTGGAAATTGTACATATCAGATAAGTTTCAGATTTTCTTATGACTGCCCATTGACATTATCATTACTTCATGACCCCTCTACTTGGTTTTAGTCATTTTATGAGAGAGGGGGTTCCCATGGTGTAGGCTAACATGCTTGTCTATAACATCATATGTTCATTTTCAGACTATGTTTGGGAAAGGTATGAACTCCCTTTTCTCCCCAGCTATGTGTCAAATAGTATCACTATTGTCCTTCTACAATCATAGTTTTGCATTAAATAACCCATGAAGGTTGATATGCCATTAGGCAAAGAAATCAAACCACTCCATCATTTTATGCACTAATAAACTATTTCTAATCATAAACAAGAAAGTAAAAATATTTTGCAATTTGAATTTAAAATTAAATTTAACAAGATTCAACACCTATATTATACATTGAAAATAAGTCAAAAGCAGTCTTTGATCAAGAATTAACATACACATGCACTCCTTGATATAATACAGATCTTCTCAAAGTGGTCCATCTTGACCCCTGGAGGTGAATAAAAGCATAAGGGACCACATGGGATGAATTCATTAGTTTGCATTTATAAATCTCTTCATAGTAAAACAACAAAAATTGCATGATTAAGTAGACTAGTTGCCAGATATTGAAAACTGTAATAAAATATCTCTGGTTTTGTACAGTTGTTAACCCATTTTACTAGCTTTTCCAAGTTCCTATATGGCGGAATCGAGGTTTAGCCATTTACCAAGCAAACAGGAAAGCACAGTGATTTGTAGCTCAAACTCTCAAACCTGCAACTTAATATTTATGATCTTCTCAGTGTACACCAAATCCATTCTTCCTCTTAAAAAGTAATTCAAGAATTAAAGATCTGTTTGCATTTATTGTTTACTAATTCTTTTCACACATAAATTGCATTAAATACTAGTAAACTAGTTGTTTTGTAATTTAATATTCAATTAATTTATTTAGGAGTGAATGGAAATTAATTTGGTTACAAGTAAAAAGTTTGAGCAGCCCTGATATAATATAATTAAATCTCTTAACAATGATTTATTTTGATCATATAACAGTGACAACTATTTTGGTTGCTTTTTAAAATCTGTATTATTTATTTAATATTAATAAGGTTTAGATTTGATGCTACTGTAAAAACAACCCTAATGTTTTGCTACAACACAACTTTATGATTAACATATGTCTTTTGTTAGTATGAACCAAATAAAACACAATTAATGGAAATGTACTCTTGATATACAATGATACAAGATATAACTATGGTTCAATGATTGTGATTAATAGAGTTCCATCAGGTATATGTACCCTGTGTGAAGAGACATTATATCAGGTCTCAAATCCCAGTCCTTTTGTTTAATGTATAAGATTAAACCAGAAAGTAAAGAAATTTAAAACTTCACACGAATAAATGTTTATTTTCAACTTGTACATTTGCATAAATAAATTGTCCCTGGAGTGATTTAGAAAATTAAGATACAGTTGTGAAACTTTAGCAGAGATGACTTATTAAAGTCATAATCCAAGTTTGGACATTTTCACCTTTTATACAGCTGTGGGAAATCCTAAAATAAATAAGGGCTCATAGATAAGTCTCTGTTTAACTAAACTAAAACACTTCTCTTATATAAATGACTGCAGAAAGTGATGAAGCATTTTTTTTTTACTTAGTTCTTATCTTTCCAGCTAAGATGAAACACAAAGAATTATGATCTACCTATCATTACAATCTTTTCTTCAGTTAACTGGTCTTTGTTAACTACCACACTAATTTCACCTTATTATAGTTCCCTTATTGCCCCTTGTTAATCCTAAAGAGTCCATGTATATCATTGTATCATAATGATATACATGTAGGATAAGTTTACCATCACTTGATCATGTCTTAATTTCCATCTTCATACAACTAACACCTTAATTTATTGCTTTTTACATTTATAATTTTCACTGATTTTGTTTGTTCTTTTATTTTCTCTTGTAAATAATTTATATATAGCTTTATGCATCTTCTCTTTAGATATTATAAACAATTATATTATTATTATATTATAAACAATCTCTTAAGATTGAGAGTGTGATATTACAGAATGTATAAATATATGTACACATATATTTTCACTTAATATTGATTTTGTAGAGAAAGAAATAGTGCCCTCCTCTACACCTTGGTGTAGTAGCTATTGGAAAAGTAGCCTTCAGCTCACCCTCACTCGGCCAACTTTACTTGTATTATACTTCTCTTTCTCAGCCCTATGTGAGTTATGAGTATTATTTGTAAGGGGTGATTTGACTTGTTTCTACACTGGAAATAATTTTCCCTTGCAACTATAGCTGACCATATATGGATAAGTTTAACTTATTTTGCCTCAAGGTCATAAGTGTGGAGCCCTCATAGTAGTAATGGTCAAGAGTTTCCTCTATGGTGTGTGGTCACTCAATTGATGACATCTTATTTCATGAATCATTCTGATTAGTGTTTTCATGTTTTTTGTTTTTACCCTTTTTTGATTGATGTTCTCTTGAACTTTCCTCGAATGTATGTTGAATGTTTTAATTCATGAAATAATTCGTATATCAAAATTTCATGACAACAAAACAAAAACTCTCTTCTATTTGGTTGATGTGCTCTTCAACTTTCCTCAAATGTTTGTTGAATGTTTTAATTCATAAGTGTTATGTTTATTACTATTTTTTGAAATTTGGCACTTTTTCAATTAAAGTAATTCACACATTAAAACTTCATGCTTGACCACAAAACCAAAACTCTCTTGCCGTTTGTTTTTGAGATTTGCCCTTTTCTTTATACTTTTACTCATATTTATTCGCCTCTTTATTTTCTTTTTCTTTTTTTTTCAATAAAATCTTGTATGCAGCATGCATATTGACTTGCAACTTACACAGCAGCTATATTGATTTCTGTGTTATTGAACACATAATTGATGAGGAGGCAGCAGGTGGTATTTATTCATTAGAAATTATACATAGTCTTATCCTCCTATTGTCAACCAAACCAATTCATAGATAATCCATTTAATCACATTCTAATTTGCTGTCACAAATTTATATCATTTATAATCATTGTTATACCTTCAACAAATATGAACTATTGAGAATGAGTAACTGAGTCAATGTTTATATTATAAACAGATTTTTTTTTTCTTTACATTTGATAGATCATTCCATGGATTTTTTTTTTTTTTTTTTTTTTTTTTTTTTTTTTTAAGATTTGAAGTCTGATATTAATATGAAATTTATGTTATCCCTTTTAAATTTGTGGTGTATTATGCAATGTAATACTTAAAACATGATATACAATACATAGTACTGTTATTATTTAACTCTTTGTGTCAAACTTTATTAACCTGTCATTGAAATATAAGATTAGCTATGATCACCATTGCCAATGGAAAAGAATTTTCTTTTAGTGATTTGTTCTATTTTCAAAGATCATCAAAGAACTCTTAGAAAGTTAGAAATTTTAGTTTTTCTTTTTCTTTTTTCTTTCTTTTAACGGGTGTGTGTGAGAGAGAGTGTGTGAATAGCAAAAGTTCAATTTCTTATTTCAGAATAAGATATTTTCAGTGTAACTTCATAGAACCACATATTTACCATTTGGTTCCAACATTTATCAGGCAAAGAACTACTCTATTGCTTTTTGCATTCTTCCAGGGAATTCTCTAAAGACCAGAATCAATGGTAAATCAAAAGTGTATTATTTGATGAATATGCCAGTGAAAATTTTGTCTCGACAAATATTGTTTATTGTTTGAATAATTTGATTCTCTGGAAGAAGTTCAAAGTAAATGACTCCCCTCTATTTCGTAATATCATTATTTTTGAATAGAGATCAGCCTTTAGTATGAATTATTTGTGATTCATTTAATTTGCCTCACAAATTTTTTGCATTCCTTATTGAAGTGGGCACTTTTCATTAAAAAAACAAAAAAACAAGGCATTTAAAACGGTCTAGATTTTTTTTTTTTTTTTTTACTTTTATAAAAATTCAAAGTAACTAATACAACAAAGTCGATTCAAATGATTAACATTTTGATTTGGATATTTTCTGTATGTTGGTCACCTCCACTGTTGTATAATTTTGATTACTATCAACCACAACTTCTTCACTTGACCATAGTTTATCATTGAACAAAAAAGTCCAAGCATAAAACTTAATACACCATTTTAATACATCTGATCTTTAACAGTATCTTCTCAATAAACTACATGAATCTTTTTTCTTTTTTTTCTTCTTAATCTGAGCTGCATTTTTTTTCTTTCTTTCTATCAAAAAAATTATGCCAAAAGCATTGCTTATTTTTTTATCTTCAGTGTTAAAATCAATAAATGAAGATACACTAATTTTGACAAAATTTACCTTAAAAATATAATGGCTATCAGAACCAATAACTTTTTTATTTATTTATTTTTTAATAAAGTATGTATTTACTCAACTACTCTGCCACATGTAGGAAATGATGCACAGTCAATCTTTCAACAGTATTACAGGTTTGAATTCAGATTTTTTCTCCTAAATTGGTTGCCTAACCAAAGCTAAAGAATTCAGTCTGCTCTCCTACTTATCCATAGTGGGTAGGAGAACAGAACTATTCTTGCTTTTCCCAAGAGTATTAACACAAAGGGAAATGCAAACAATCTCATCCAGGATTTGAACTTGGTTTGAGGATTCTATTTCCTATGACAATAATTTATGCTAAGTACTTTCTAAATAAAGTAAGTTGAAACTAAATGCTCTTAGTGACAAATAAAACAAACTTTTTAGCCAAGTGTGTGTTTGTGTACAAATAAAACATAAGTTATTAGGCATCTGTTTTCACAAGTATTACAGGTTTGAATTCAGATTTTATGTTACATGAGCTCATTAATGAGATGTTATGTTACATGAGCTCATTAATGATTCTATTAGGATGGCCAACTACTCTCCTGTTCATTATAATAAATAAGGCAACAAAAAAAATGATGCCATATACTTGTCATAGTATTTTTAGTCAAAAACAAGAATTTTTTCCCTCAATAAACATTACAAAATCCAAATTGAACAGTTTAACTGGAAACAAAGGCAAGGCAGAAGAATGATATATTTTTGTTAGGGATCTTTTGCAAAGTTATTTAAATTTAAGGATACTGCTGTTTTTGTGTGTATTCAATAATAGATTAGATATGATTTTAAAAAAAAAAAATTAATGATTTTTTTTTTTTCTCTTCAAATAAATTATTTTATCTTTTGAACTTAATCTACAAAGATGTTGCACCATGAAATTTTTTCTTTTTTTTTAAATATCTGTGATCATTGATAAGACTATATAAACAAACATATCTACATATAATTTTTTTGATCTCTTTTAGAAATTCTTAATATTTCAAAAACAAGTAAAGCAAATATGCACATTGTTAAAAATACACTTAAAAGGATGCAACTTCAAAAAAATGTCAGATAACAGAACACTGCTACCTACTATAAAATTCTTAAGACATGGTTCTCTTTTTTTCTTTTTTTTTCAAGTTAATGTTTAGATTCATCATATCAAGTCTCTCTTAAGTTGTTTTGATTCATAAGTGTAAAAAACTCAAATATTACAAGGGTTTTTTTTTTTTTTTTTTTTTTTTTTTTTTGTATCCTGATGAGTCAACCAAAATATTACCTAACAAAGATGAGTCAATTAATCCGAAAAGAATCCCTGAATTCCTTTTTATTTATCATGTATTGGAATCTTCCTTCAAAACATAATAGACTTCAACAATATGCATCTCTGCAGATTTTATATGCATTAGAGTTAAGAGCTGTTATCCTTTTTAGTGTTGTAATAATGAACTTCACTTACTGGACATACAAAATAAAGCTTCAGATCTTTCAATCTATAGTTCCCCTGACAAAACAAAGAATTGATTTGAGCAAATCTATATGTGCAAGTTATTGAAAATAATGATAACAGTCTCTTTGAAAGCAGAAAGTGTTCTTGGGTTAGTGAAACAGGCAAATGGCCAATGAATGGTGTAAATGACTGTTGCAAATCATTTCATTTTTTCCCCTTTAAAAGCTGATAATACCAAATAGTGTTTTATTCTTTATCTGATGGCTTCTGTCTGCTCTAAGCTTCCAGACATATTGTCAGCTAGGTTTACTACTCAACAAATAATGTCTGGCTGGCTGTTCCTCCTCCCCACTTTAGTTCTGTTATATATCTTGACCAATTGACTATCTACATTGACCCAACTAGCAGTATATATTGGAAATCTCTTCTCTTTTATTTACTTATTATTAATAATAATTTTTTAAAGATGTTTCTCTTGCAATTTATTTGATTGTTGAGTTTGTTTGCGGAAATTTTTAGTTGCACACCTGTACAATGGAAATATTGGCAGTGTAATAAGCTAGTCAATAGCTGAAAGACTATGGAACATTTAAATGATATAAAGCATAATTACTGGCAATTTCCTCTCAATTATTGCTCACTTTGATATCTGGTATTGCTCTGGTTAGAGGTAAAGAGGGTGTAGAAAGCATCATGTAATTTAATTATTGTTTGTAGCTCTACTGTGCAATATGATTTTTATTTGGAACTTGTAGAAATACTTTTAAAGACTTATTTGTACAATTGATCTCTTCATTTTCTTTTTTTTTTTTTTTTACATGATGTGTCAGCTGGCACTTTCTTTTTTTCTTTTTTTTTTCTTTTTTTTTTATCCAGGTGTAATATGTCCTTTTATAATGCAAAACAAAAACTGTAACAGATTCTTGTTTTAACAGCAACATTTTTAAAATACAAGCTTTGAATGTTACTGACCCTTCTAAGAAATATTGGTTCTCTGATCAGTCCAGTCAGCTAGGGCTGTACAACATGCTGACAGCATTTTGGCAAAGGGATAAGATCCCCCCCTCCCCCATCTGATGGTAAGACTTCAGTCCTGGAGCTTTGGGGAATGTGGAGTAGCCCTTCAATGGCATTACTCTCAGGTCCACTCTGAATCAGAGTAGTAGTACCTCTGAAAGTCACCTTTATGGATCAAATAGAAATATTTAATCATTTTCTATTCTTGAAACTATTTAACTGTGTGCAAACTATGACTGTTAAATTGAATTATTAGTATTACATAGCAGTACTTGGAACCATTTAACTGTGTGCAAACAAATGAACTCTGGCTAATTTAAAAATTGTTACCTACAAATTATTCCTTTACAAATCACCCACATATATAACAAGATTTGGCATTAAATAACCTACAAAAGTTGATTTGTCATAAAACACAACCAACCAAACTGGTTCTCTGGTAATAATATGCCCATTGTTTAAAAACGGATATGTATTTTTCTTTTTCTCAACCACTGAGATGCCTCATTTAATTTTCCAAATTACGTTAGTTAAATAACTTTCTCCCCTTCCGCTTCAGTGAGAAGATAGAATATTCAACTCTTTAGATACAGGTATAACCCCACTATACATAGTTATTTTTATTAAGGTTGGTTTTTTTAAAAAATTTCTACTGCCTGTGGAGGTAAGCTAATTGTGGGTAAAAAATTTTCCCTCAAGATTCCATAACTATTATCACATTCCAGTGTCAAGATATTTTGTCATAATCTCTGGTGAAATATCAGTGCAGGGAGAAATAGATGTGTGCCTTTCTCAAGGTCATTAGTATGTGGTGAACATAGCTTCTCCTGTAAAAATTCTCATTTTAATTATGATAGTAAGTTATGCCGCCTTATACACATAAAGCATATTGAAAAGTTTTTGACTTGGCTAAGCAGAGCATGTTCTTGAGCTATGAAATGTACATAATATTCCACATATTTATTCAGAAGTTCAACATGCTTGGCTCATTGTTTCCCAAGTTTCTTTAAGTCTTCCCAAAAAATCCAATAAAGCCAATTATTTATTCTTGGTTAGACTGGAAACTTTTCAGTCCTTCTTGTGTGTGATGTAGTATATTGAAATTTATTTAATATATATATTATGCAGCATCACTTGTCAAAATTACTGTGAAAATGAAAAAATTCTTTTTTTTTTCTTTTTTTTTTTCTTATCAATTCATTTAAAAGTACTTATTTTTTTTAATTTTTTATTTTTTATAGTATGTATTTTTTATACATATATATATATATATATATATATATATATATATATATATATATGACGCACGCCCACACACTGAAAAGAAAAATGTACAAGAGATAACAAAATCTACTTCGCTTTTTCTTTGTATCACTCTGAAGAGTACACTAGTATTAGAGTGTAGTATCTGTTCCCCTTCAGCTGTGTTCTTATATATTCAGGCAGCACATGACAAAGAAGGCTCGAGACAAACCCAGTCCCAGGGATTCAAACCCAATAGTCTGAGATTTTGTGACAGTGCTCACAAGTATCAGATCTTTTTTGAGCATTGCTCAAGCTTATATGCATGGGACTCTCATCAAAAAGACCATGTTGAATACTGCAACCAAACTGATATAGTTAAATACTAGATAACAAATGTAACCTTTTTTTTCTCCCTCTTTTTTTTCTTTTCTTTTTTTAATGATAAATAGGAAATAGCTCTTTGTGATCATCTCATTTTAGGAATGCTACAAACAGATAGCTTGTTCACAACTATTTACAGGCAATAGAGAAAGAAAGATTAAAATAGACTTATGTTATCTGTTATTTTAACACTTATGTTAAAAATCCTGTTTTGTGACCTTTTTGTGAGTTAACTTAAATATGAATCTGTTTTTGGTATAGATAACAAAACAAAAAAAAAAGACCCTAATTGCCCCAGTGAGGAAAAATAATTATCTTGGTGATTCTTATTGATATTATTCACCTCAAAAATTATTTTCACTTGATATAATTTGAGATTTTTCTTTTATCCTCAACCACATTTTATCAAACCAATTTACTACATGGGGCTCTGTTGGTGAGGCCTATTGTATGCTGACTGCAATTCCTGCAGAGGAGTATGACCCTATTTTTAAAAGAGTGTCCTGATATGACCCTAAACTCTATCCCGTGTTATAGCTCCAGTTCTGGAGCTTTGTGAAATGTGGAACCACTTCTTTGTTGTCATCACTTCCCGGTTCCTTCTAATCTGTTAGAGCCAAATAGATCTGTTTAAGATAATCAAGTATTTATTTCTATAAATAGATAAACTAGTGTTAATGAGTTATTTTTAACTAGCTGAAGTACCTGTCTATTGCAGATAAGAGGTTAAGACTTTGATCACAGCTAGTTATAATAACAGTATTGTTCAGTGAAAAATTTTCTAAAATGTTTGTTTGCTGGTGTAAAAATGAATTAGCTCAGTTTCAGGAGGTCTTACCACCAAAAGGCTAGGTTTATTGTTTGACACTTAAGATGCTCTTTAAGGAGAATCCCAATGGAATTGGACTATATTTGGCATTTCCCCATAAGAGGTTTGCTTCCAATGAGATTCCTCACTTTAAACCCTGCTCTGTTGGCTGGAGCTATAAAATATGCTGACAGCACCTCTGCAGAGGGGTAAGATCCCTCCAATGAGGCTACCTTTTGGCCATACATAATGACCTGTGATGCTTGAGAATGGGATCTTGGTAGCTGAGTAGTCCATGACTCAGCAGCCAAAGTGGTCACATGACAGACTATTAGCTTACAAATATTATATATCAAAACAGGATTTGGAATTAAATAACTCACAAGGGTTGATATGCCATAAAAAAACAACCAAACTAAACCACTTTAAACTGATCTTTCATATCCCAATACTGTAGGAAAATGAGTTAAATAATACCTGTTCATAATGATTGTCAAGATATATTTTTAGACTATATAATTGGAAATCATAAATGCTAAACTAACATTGACATAAAATAGTCTAACAAGGGTTAACATGCTGTAAACCCTACTAATTTACTATGTGGATTTATTATACATACTTTTGAAAATTAATATAAAGGGAAATTTTTATCTCCTCACTAGAAAATATTTTTGAAAAAAATATTTTCCTTTATTGCTAGACAGTTTCTTTTTCTTTTTCTATTCTCAGTTTAAAGCATTTAATATCTTTTGTATCACCCTTAAACACTGCCTTCAAAATCTCAGATTATAATGCTTCATTAAATCTATTTTAATAATTGGGAAGTGTTTGTTGTCTGTCTCCTATAGACTATTTACCATACCTCCCTGGTCATATATAATTTTTGACACAAGATTTTTTTTTCTTCTAAGCAGTGATCCATCCCTCATAGATTGGTCAATGACATTCCTTTTAATGGTGCCTAAGGAAATGAAGCTAAGAAGCAACCAAACAGTTTTGTGCTATTGAATTTTGTATACATACTTATTGAACTTGGGAAGGTTTTTAGCATAAAACCTTTGTTATTCCTATGGAAATGGTTGATATCTCATCAATAGCTGGAATCTCTAATGATAAAAAATAATCAACAGGAAGCCATGTTACTGTAAGATATAACTAATCTAAGAGAATTTGAATTTCTAAACTTGAAAAAATTCAAGAATTATCTTACTAAAATAATTATTCATATGTAATTAAACATTAGTCATTAAGTTTATAAGCAGTTCTTCCAACTGGGGATGTAAAATAATAATATATCATTATTGCTTAGTTAGGACTAAAAATCTGGATATAGAACTTATTACTTAGTTAGAACTAACAATCTGAGTATAGCACTTATTGCTTAGTTAAAACTAAGAATCTAGAATTAAAAAAAACAAATGTTTAATTTGTTAAAGCTTTTAAACATTATTCTATTGAAATATTTCAATGCAAAATGCTTTCATTATAACCAGCTGTGATCCAACTTTTAACCTCACACCTGCCATTGACAAATACTTCATTTAGTTAAGAATAACTCATTAGCACTTATTTAGTGATTTTAGAAGAGTAAAATAGATTGAATAAACAGATACTTGTTATTTTGATAATGCAACTGTTACAGACTACAGCTGATTACTGGGTGATGAGGTGATAATCTTGTAGTTGGGCCAAGTGGTCTAACAATTACAGCAACCATGCCTTACACAGGATCCTTGGTGTTTATTTTCCTAGAAGTTGTTTAAAAGTTATGACTTAATTGTATTTTATGTTCATTTCTTCATCTCTACTTTCTGGTCTCCTTCCAACTGAAGCCTGATCTCTAGTGTCTACTCTTTTGGGACTTTAACCACTTGACTGATTCCTGTGTTTCACTTTTTTAAATATGCTCCTTGAACAAACCAGCAAGCTTATACTCATGACAATACATGTGGCATTATGGTTATTGCCATAGGAAATGGATTCTATAAACAAAGTTCTGCTCCTGGACAAGGCTGTTTACATTTCACTTTTATGCCTTTAGGAAATGCATGAATTTATGTTTTCCTCCTAGCTATAGGTAAGTAGTAGGACAGATGGAGTTCTTTAGCCTTGGTATGGCAACTGATCTAAAGGAAAACTCTGAAGTCAAACCAGTTCTATTTTGCTTAAAAATTGACTTTGTATTGCATCCTGCCTGTGGTAAAAAGGTTGGCTTAATATATACCCAGTGTAACCCTTCTTTGTCATATTTTTGGGTTGTTATGGCAATTAAAACAACTTAAGGAAATTTATATTTAAAATATTGAGACATTCCAATTGTGCGATTTAAAATTTTAAGCGAACATCTTTGTTTACTTAGTGTCACCTGTCAACAGATGACCTTGACATGCTTCTACCATTTCAATAAACCATGTTTACAAAACTGGCTGCTTGATGTATATGGAAGCCACTCATCAAAACTTCTAACTTCACCTAAGCTGGTGCAAATGATTTTCAAGGCTTGATTTGGATGTTTCCAGTATGTCAGCTACTCCCAATATCATATGATATTGATTATTTTCATGTCTTGTTTTGATAGTTGTTCAACTCGGCTAGTGTACCCATTTATGGAGCATCTTTTAGTGAGAAAGCTCAAGCATGTTTAATCATTCACAGTACCTTCTCCATAAACTCCACAAGTTTTTTTTGGTTGGGGAAAAATGTTTTTCTTGTATTTTCAATTCCTGTATGAATAAACAAGTGATATACAAGTTTTGACTTTTTTTTCTCCAAGTGCATGCTCTATAACAGCTGTTAGAATATGATTAAAACCAATATTTTTCAATAAAATTAGTTAAAATTATACACTTGTTATGATGACAACAGAACAAACTTTTCAGACAACCCAGCATCTTTTAAAGAATTTGGGGGTAGGGGGGAGTAAAGTGCTGGACTGTAAAATCCACTATATTCACATTCGTACAAATACCCTTGGGAAAGGTTTGAACCTCCTTATCCTCTCAGCTATGGGTTAAATAGTACTTCTAATGTCCTTCTAGAAGGATGCATTTGGCATTAAGAAGGTTTATATGCCATTAGAAAACTAATGATATTAATCACTTGTTGGCTGATAGTGAAGTGATTAGAAGTATTGCTATTGTTACAGAGAATGGAGAGAGAGAGAGAGACATCATGATGACAAAGGCTGTAAGGGAAAAACGAGTGAGGAGATGAACAAAGAATAATCCCGAAATCCAAGCCATAGCAAACGCCCAAGTTAAAAATAGTGCATCAGCAGAAATCGGTCAGACAGTTGCCATTTTAGAACAAATTCAAATGAAAAGTCATTAAAGTGAACACTGAATCGAAAATGGGGGACGAAAGTGAGTTCTCGATTGACCCTGCTGATGTGAAAATTTACTGACAAAGTCAGCAGACATTTGGCGGGGGGGGGGGGTCAGCAAATGAGCCAGCCTACCCTCGCACACTGAACAAGGTTATAGTAGATAAGCCTTAGTGCAGAAGAATGAATGAAACTATGGCATTCTCTCTGAAAAATGCTCACCTTGTCTGCTGGGGCTGTAGAATATGCTAACTGCACCTCTGCAAAGGATTAAGACCCCTCCCCAATGAGGCCACCTGTTGGCCATGTGTAGCAACCTGTGATACTTAGGGATGGTATCCTGATGGTTGAGCAGTACTTGGCCCAGCAACCAAGTGGTCAAATTACTCACAACACACCACTTTGATCCTTACTGGGCTAGACAGGATGTCGGAGAGGTCCAATCCGATCAATTGGCTGGTCGTGAAAAGTTCTACCATATATTTTTTGTCCCAACCATATATTTTAATTTTGGACTTGTGACAAACAAGTACCCAACCCTTAAGTGCTAGAAGGCAGTGGCTGAGGATCAATTGCATTGAGTGAATAGGCATTTGACCCCTGCTAAATTACACAGTAATTAGTATTGTTTTACTGAAAACCCGAAATTGGTGAGGCTCAAGAACCTTCTCCCAGTATGAGTATACTGGTAATGTATCCCCATCTCAACCAGGGCAAATGGATTTCTCCCTTGGTACATTCCCAACACTAGAATGGACTCTATGGTGGGTGGTGGATCAGCAAAAACAAATAACTCATATGGCTTTCTCAAATAAAAAAAAAATTAATTAGATTTTTCTTCAGATCACAAAGCAGAATCTCCCTTCCCTAGATTTATAGTAATTGAATCTACGAGCACACCCATAACAAGTCTATTGCTCTTTATAATAGAAAATAGGCAATTTAACGCAGATATCTGTAAAAAAGATTAAAAAACGAAACTGCTTGATGAAATGGAAAAGAGAAAACATGCAGATTTTCTGCTAAAAATGACAGTTCCACAACATTCCTATCACAACATACCCTCACAAATCCCTAAATGTAAGTAAGGGAATTGTGCAAAGAGAAAAACTCTCTTTATGCACAATCAAGGAGATTAAAAAAGAGCTTTAAAAAAAAAAAAAGCAAGGTTTTAAAGAGGTTAAAAGAGAATGAATCAAAAAAGAAGAGAAAATAATAGAAATCATTACCTATATGATGGCATTTAACACTCCAAAAATACCAGAAAAAATAAAAGTAGCTTATACAATAGAGAGGGTCAAGCAATATGTGCTTTATCCATTGAGATGCTACAAATGCCAAAAATATGGCCACCATAAAATCAATTGTTGAGGACAAAAGTGCATGGGAAATATGGTCAACAAGGACCTGATTACCACACTAATGAGTGTAAATTTCCCATTAAATGTACCAACTGTGGTGGTGACCCAGATGGTCTATGCAAGATCTTGTGACACCTGGAGACGAGAAAAGGAAATTCTGGCAATAAAGCACAGAAGCAACCTTCCTTATGAAACACAGAAGATAGTAATAGGGTTTAAGACCACTGCCTATTCTCAAGCAGTCCAATGAGGAAAAACTCTTCACAATAAATATGAACAGGTTGTGAAAACTTTGATTCAGCTGGAGCTTAGCAACTAGTAAAAATTGGCTCTCCAATACTTCACAAAACTCAAATCCTGCCCATCCAACCCAACTTATGACTGCACTTTCAATCTTAAATACAAGCAACATTTTCAAAAAAGGAAAAATCAACAAAACCTTTTGACCTTTGGATGAAGTCTACTCTCCAAGAATCAAAAATATCTCTAACAAATATACATTAAAGCATTTTACCCCAAACACCAACTTGGATTATTAAAAAAAAACAGAAGTGATCCTCAAACTAAACGAACTCACCAAAACAAAAACCCATTCCAGCACTTATCAGGAACAATTTTGCAATATCCTTCAGTATCCATCCTGACCTGACCACCATCTTCATGGATGGCTCCAAAGACAATGATAAAACAGTATGTGCAACTGTTTTGAATAAAACACTTACCAAGAAAGCTCTTCCAATGGAAAGCTCCATCTATACAGCAGAAGCCCATGCAATAGACCAAGCTCTCAATATCATGTCAAAGAGCAAACATATATTTATCATATTCTCAGACTCGCCCTCTGTCTTACTATCATTAGGTAATAAAAAACTTGTGAAACCCCATAATCATTTAGCCAGCTGGGACAGTAGAATACATCAACTGTACCTCTGCAGAGGGGTAGCACTTCCCCAATGAGTGTCCTGGATATAGCATTAAGCAATCTGATGGTGAGGTTCCAGTAATGTTGTCACTTTGGAGAATGCGAAACACCCTTTCATTGCCATTGCTCCCAGGTCCACTCTGACCCAGAGTGGTAGCACCTGATAGGGTCCTATCTATAGGTCAAATAGAACTAAACCATGGTTTCGAGTGTTTACTGTTTTGACATTTAAACTACATATTTATGCTAAACTGAATTGTTTAAAATAGAACTGTTTTGACATTTAAACTGTGTACTTATGCTAAATTGCTTGAAATAGAAGTTTTAACATCTAAACTGCATACTTATGCTAAGCTGAATTATCTGAAATGAAACTGTTTTTACATTTAACTCTGTGTATTACCCAGTCTGCATTTGTACAGAGGAATAAGATCTCCCCCCCCCACTTCAACGAGTGTTCTGTATATGACACTAAATAATCTGATGGTGAGATTCCAGTAATGTTGGAGTTTTGGGTAATGTGGTGCACCCCTTCATTGCCATCGCTCCCAGGTCCACTCTGGCTCAGAGTGGTAACACCTGATAGGGTCCTATTTATGAGTCAAATAGAACTAAACTGTGTATTTATGCTAAACTGAATTGTTTGAAATAGTACTGTTTTGACATCTAAACTGCATACTTATGCTAAACTGAATTATCAGAAATAAAAGTGTTTTGACATTTAACTGTGAGTGAACAAAAACTATACTTATACTAAACTGAATGGTTTGAATTAAAACTGTTTGACTAAACTGAATAGCTTGAAATAGAAATGTTTTTGACAATTAAACTGTGTACTAGTGCTAAGCTGAATTATTTGAAATAGAACTGATTATTTATATAAAAATGGATTTGGCATTAAATAACCTATGAAGGTTGATATGCCATAAACCCAAACAAGCAACCAACCCCCTAATCATTAAACTGTTGAATAGACTAGACTCAATGTCAAATTGTAAAGAAATCCTTATATGCTGGATCTCAAGCCTCATTGGAGTGAGAGGAAATGTCGAAAGAGTAGACTCAACTTCCAAATCGGCCTTAGATCTGACTCCAGACAAATTCAAGATTCCATATACTGACCTGAAACCCAAAATCAATAAATTCCTTCACACAAATTGGCAACAATGCTGGAATAACATCCACAATAAACTCTTCCAAAAAAAGCCCACTTTGAGAGAATTGAGACCAGCTTGACGAAAACAAGTCATTATATCCTGATTGCATATTGGTCACACAAGGCTTACTCCCTCGTTTATACTCAAACAAGAACAACAACCACAGTGTTTGACATGTCAAACACCTTGCACTCTTATGTTCTCATAGAATATAGAGCTTTCACTCTCGTCAGAAAGCAATTTTTCAAGGTAAATAGTTCAAGCGACTTGTTTGAGAATATCAACATGGATGATATTATGTCCTTTATGAGAGAAACAGGATTGTGCTAAAGAATAAGACAAATACATAATTACTAACATGTTATTAAGACCACTCCCTAACATCTGGACATAGTGTGGCCCTCATTGGCTAACATGCCATGAAAACCTGTCCACTAACAACAATCTCTTCATTCACAAATTGTGTGTGTGTGTATATATATATATATATATATATGACCTGGCATTGAATCACCTACAAAGGTTGATATGCCATAAAACCCAATCAATCATCTGAAAAATGTGTGGAAGGAAACACAAATATAAGGATCCCTCAAGTAAAAACTACCAGCTATCTCTCTAAAACAGATAAGTACTATATGTCAAATCTCTCTCTCATATGAACTTTCGTATTCAAACTTATGATTTACATGCACCATTCCTCAAAAAATAACCTATTCGATAGGACATTTCACCTTTGATGTTACTGATATTTGTTTCTTTGTAATAAATGCTCTGGTTCCTATTATAACATTAAGCTATGTTCATCATCTTCATCCCTCGAAGAATGAGGCTTAGCTAAATGGATATCTGTGTTTATTTCTTTTTCTTTTTTTCTCTTTTCTCTCTCTCTCTCTCTCTCTTATTTATATATATGTGTGTGTGTGTGTGAGGATCTCTGGGTAATATACTAGATGTTTTCAGGGCTTAAACATGGTAGTCCCAGAATGGTGTTTGTTTTTCACCTTGAGAATTCTCTGATCTCTTAATACTATTTAACACTAATTATGCTATTTAACACTATTCATTCATTTTGACATGGTCAAATGGTTTTAAGTATTGCCATGTAATACCAATAATTCAATTAAGGCACAGTTAAAGTTTCAAGTATTGCTATTTAACACTAATAACTTTATTCAACATTACTCATTTGTTTGCACAAATAGTGATTATCTATTTGACCCATAGATAGGACCCTATCAGGTCCTACCACTCCGAGTCAGTAGACCTGGGAGCAATGTTAATAAAGGGGTACTCCACATTCCCCAAAGCTCCAAGACTGGAGCCTCACCATCAGATTGTTTAATGTCATATCTAGGACATTCATTGAAAGTGGGAGAGTCTTACTCCTCTGCACAGATGCAGTTGATGCATTCTACCACCCTAGCTGTCTGGACTGTCAACTAATTAATCTCTACCTCTAATATTTGTTTTTAAAATTTACTTAATCTTTTGCTACAACTTTTAAATCTTGATTAATTATTGTGGGACATATATTATACTTAACATTGGCTCCCTTTGCAAGTAAATAACATTTTAATTGGTGTTGAAATGATAAACTTGCATATAAGCATATGTGTTTCAGTGTGTTTTTCATGGGCTTACATCCACACATTTTAATTTCTCTGTATTAGTATTTACTAAGCTTAGTCTGGCACATGTGGTATACCTAGTGAGGATCAGATTCATGGTAGTAATAGTATTTTGAGACGAGCTTGCTAATCACTTGTTTGTGGAGGCAACCTAGTTGCATTCTTTGCATAGTATTGTTTATTTATGAGGACATTATATGGATTTATAGTTTAAAAGGCCTTTGACATTCCTGTAATGGTAATCTGGTCTGTTTGCCAAGCTGGGGACTAAATTTAATTATTATACCATATTGCTATTCTCATTGAATTGTGTGCGTATGTATTTAAGAAAAAAATTTTTTTTTTTTTTTTTTTTTTTTTGTCCATTTAAAGAAACAATTTATATAATCTGCTGAGCATATTTTGACATACTTTTTTGAACAATTAACATTAAAAGAATTGTAATATCAATTGACTAAAATCTAATAAAATAATAATTAAATTTCCTTTTTAAGCTTTTTAATATCCCAAATTATATTAAAACTCCAGTTTAAACATTAAGTTTACTAATAAGCCAGTTTTTATGAAATCAGACTGTAATTTATCCTTTTTTTCTTTTCTCTCTTTTTTTTTTTTTTAAAGAAAAGATCTTTTGGTCTACCATGTGTATTTCTTGTCTTCTCGACAAGAAGGAATGTATGTACTCTATAAGTAAAAAAAAAATCTAAAGCCTTAACTTCTGGATCACAGTAAATTGCCCTTTTTTTTCTTAGATAAGCTTGAAAATTTGTATTTTTGTTCTATGAAAATTACAGAAATTTGAATAATTAAAATCTATATATTTTTATATACACATACTTAATATTTTTATTTTTTAAAAAAGGTTGCATTGTTATATAGGTGATGGTGAATTAAGTTGGGAATTGTGATTATCTTTGGGAGATCATCTAGCAGACTTTTTTTTTTTTCTTTTTGAGATGCAAATGAATTGGTTGAATTATTTGTGATTGGAAAAAGAATTAAAACAATAATATTGATAAGTTTCATTAAACATAAGATCTTTATGGTTTTAATTCTGTAACATTTGTTTGAATTTTGGAAAAGTGAAACCTTGAAGGTAAAGCTGTTTTGAGTTTGGGTCTTTGTTATCTGTGGTGTTCTTTGAAATTCTTTGATCATCTGTCTACTTTGCTACTTTCTTGCAGCTGTAACGTTATTTATCCTCATGAACTGTTGCTACTCTGGTCTCAATCTCCAAGTCCACATATATACATAACTTGTGGCTGACATATACTACCAGATCTGATATGTTGTTTCATGGCCTGCTCTAATATATCTATATTTAAAATTCCTTCTAAATATAGACATTCATTTTTACAGTGTTACCTTGTCAATCAAGTGACATTGGCATGCTCTGCTATAGACATATATTTACAAAACCAGCTTATGACTTCATTATATATATAACAATATCTTGAAGTCTTCAGCCAAGAAGAGAAAGCCATATAAACAAAGTACACAGCAATCAAATAATCAGTGGTGGGTTTATTTCCTGTGCATACATATCAATCGTTGAGGTGCTTGTGGTGTGATGGTTATCATTATCGGAAATGGACGTAGCAACCCAAGTTCAAGTCTCTTGACAAGACTGATTATATTTTCACATAGTGCTAATACCTTTGGGAAAGGTATGAATCCCTTGGCCCAGAAGGAGGAAAACCTGTTTAACTCTGCTAAAAAATTAACCTTGTGTCACATCCTGCTCATGGCAGAAGAGTTGGGTAAATATATAAGTATCAATTCTGGATATAATCACAAGTTGTGAAATAGTTGTTTCACCTCATATCTTTGCTATATATGTACTTCTCCTCCCTCTCTCCTCTGGTGTCAATTTGACAACAAATATTTCTATAATGTATAATCTGTTTCAGTGTTGTCTTGAGTTAAAATGTTAATGAAAGGAAATACTTCCAGTTGCTTAAAGCAATAATCTTGGAATTTACAACTTTGATTTGAAAATTTTATCTTAATCATGATGTTCAAATTCATCTGGCTATCATATCTGTATTGTTTTTGAGGGTTTTTTTCTCAGAAAACTAAACTTTTACTCTTTTCTCTCTGTGAAAGAATAATTATTATTGGATTAGCCGAAAAATGAATTCCAGTTTTGTTATTAAATGCCATTATAAGCATTTAGTTTTAACTAACATCATTCAAAAAGATTGTCTTGTGACAGTCATGCCAATGTTTTTTTTTTTTTTTTTTTTTTTTTTTTCTGTTTGTTTGGTTTTTTTTTAATCAAATGAATGAAGTGGACATATTTATTTGATTCTAACACAGAAGTTAGAAAAATAAACAAATTTATATATTACACCTTTCATTTTGAGAAACACAAAATTCTATGAGGGAAGTACCCTTGGCCTAATGGCTAAAGTGCTGGACTGTTGTCTTGTAGTAAGCAAGTTCCAACTCCACTCACATTATTTCATTCACTTTCAGACCTTGGGAAAGGTATGAACCCTCTTACAATTTTTAACCAGTAGTTGTAAGAACAAATGTTATTTACGTATTCAAGTACCCCCCCCTTTCTCTCTTTCTGTTTGCATCAGTGTAACACTTTCAGGTGAACAGATAAACAAATTTAACAACAGATTTTTAAAGTTATTTTTCTTAGATAGATTCATGTTGGTTTCCCAAAACTAAAGCATTGACAGTCTGAAAATTATGATAACAATTTAAATTGTGATAAAAGAAATTCTAATAAAATATTAAAAAATGGCAGAGCTCCATTGAAAACAATTTAAATTACATTTTTTATAAACCTTAATTTCGTTCCTTCTCTTTGTGTTAACAACTGAGCATCAGTTTAATGATTGGATGAGACAGACAATTTTTTAAAAAATTATGTATAATTGTAAACTTGGCTGGGATTCTAATTATTTTCTTTACTGAAAGAAATGTCTATCCATCCATACATGCAATTGTGATTCATTTCAACTGCTGAATTTCCCACTGAAGCAAAAGAGACAAATAATAACTCTGTATCATTAATTATTATAATCTTTCTTTTATTTAATTAACATTTGCCTTAAAATGATTTCCATAATATTATTGTAAAAATTAATATCACATTCATTAGTGATACAAAAAAGCCTTTACACCAGATCCACAATAACTTTGTGATTCATATTTACGAGTAATGTTTGTATGTAAAAGTTATTATAACATTATCAAGATAATACACAAAGCCTTTCTGATTGATCAAGCTGGATTTCTTTGTTTGCTTCAACTAAAGTATCCATTTTCTTTTATTGTTAGTTACTGCTCTGTCCCAAAGCAGTAGAGGGACAGTCCCTGTGGTGTAATGACTAAAGTGCTGGACTGCAGCTTTCAGCTAAGTGAGTTCAAACTCCAGTCCTAATGTACATTCACTTTCTGACTAATAATACCCTTGGAAAAGATATGAAACCCTTTATGCTATGTGTTAAATAGTATCACTACTATCCTTTTGAAGGATGGTTTTAGCATTAAATAAACCACAAAGTTGATATACTATCAAATAAAGAAACAAAACCAAAATGTTAAGATGAATTTATTAGAGTGCAGAGAGATAAACAAATATCTCCTCGTGCTTTACACTCTTGGCCTTTTGGCTAGTGAGTGCAAAATGGACCGCTACGTCTTGTGTTCGTCCCTCTAGGCAGTACACACTTGCAGGGTTAAGTTTATCACTTGGCACTTGAGGCACCCTAAAAGGGAAATGCCGATTGGAAAAAAAAAGTATTTTATCATTTGCTACACATGGGTTTCAATCTATGCATGGCTCCCCATATTAAAATGACCTTATATCAAATCCTACCTGGTGGGAGGTATGGATAAATACTGATTTCTGTCAAATCATTGAGGAGCTATTTTCCAATTTAGACATCTTTGCAAGTTGATGCAAATAATGGTGAAGTATGGCCTAATGATAAGAGTGTTCACCAATGGTCCGGGAGACTGGGATTCAATCCTAGGTCAAGTCATACCAAAGACTCAAAAAATGGTACTTGATGCTGCCTTGCTTAACACTCAGTATTATAAGGTAAGGATCAAGGGTAAAGTAAAGCAATCCAGGGAAAGGAGTAGTGCCCTCCCCTACACCTCAGTGTAGTAGCTATTGAAAAGGAAGCCTTCAGGTCACCCTCTACTATGGTCAACTATTTAGTTTTGATTTAATTCTTTAACCATAACAATACTGATTCCCATCAAGTTCATATAAAAGTAGATCATCATTAAAATTAACAAGACAACTTTCTTTAGCTGAAATCACCTTTTTCTAAATCTTTCAAACCCTCTTCCAATTTCTTTTCAATAATCAATCCCATAAATACCAAGAATATTTTTGCCTACTTCTATAGTATTATCTTTTCTCAACATAGCATTACTTGTCTTACATGGTTTGTTAATATGTGGTCATGTTGATAAATTCAATCGAACTCTGACAATGTAAGTTATTTATTTAAAACTCTACAAACAAGTACGAGCATGTATTGTTATCATTTAGAAAGTTTTAGAAAAAATATTTAATTTATCTATATCAGATTCCTGACATTACTTATGGGATGACCTGATAAATAAAAAGATAATTTCTTTACTTTTTCTCTCAATTTAATAATTAGAACAGAAAATATTGAATATATACCTCCATGATTGTATCTTTTCAAAATGAATAAATCCAGTTTCAGTAGGCCATCCCTTCAGTAAGTAGTTGCTGCTATCATTTAAATGTGGTAAATGTAAATATACCTTGTTTTAGTTTGAAATAATTTTGATTTTTCTTAATCCTTTCAATCCTAATGAGATATCATAAGAAAAGGAAATGCTGTTGAAACTGAACAGTTGGGACGTTTTTTAAGTGGATCACTTTCTGGGGAGTCCCTTTGTTAAACTGATCTTTCATCACCTCCTGCTACCATGATAGGGAGTAAATCATTTGAAAGAACAGGAAATAATTTTGAATGTTTATCTTGGATTTATTTATCATATTTCACTTGATTATTTTAAAAAGTTCTCCATTAACAAGATTTCTTTCAACTTAAATATTTATTAGAAAAGATTTAAATCAATGCTTTTATAAAAGTGGACATCTTTTTAAGCAAATTGTTGTTTTAGTTATTTTATCTTCATATCGTCTCCTATAAACTCGAGTCAAATCTTGGAGACACGTTTTGTTTTTCTTTTGGGGGGGGGGGTCTCTTCCTTTTTATTTCTTAATAGTTTCCAAAACTTTCAAACATGATATCAGAAGATATCATGTCAAGTTTTATGTTGCTTTTGTTTTCCTGTCCTAAAATAGATGAATGAAAGTTTATAATTATAGTAGATACTAAAAAAAAGATGCAGGAATATTGATAATAAAACCATCTTCTAGAATTTTTTTTACAATTTTTTAGTGTATGCTACTTGTATCTTTTGTAGATCTGGGACAAATCTGAAGATGGACAGTGGCATCAATCTGCTTGCTGGAAGGTAAACACCAAATCATTATATTAAAAGATCTTTTCTTTCTCTCTCTCTCTCATTCATTTTTTTTATTCTTTTATTTAAACATTCAATTTTATTGTCAGAAATCTTAGGAGTTTCATGAAATTTTAATAGATGTTTTTGTAGTAAGTATATATATATATATATATTAGTTAGGGATTAAAAGAAAATCTTTTTCTCTGAGCAAATGAGCTTGGTTGGATTCTACTACATATTCTTCTGTTATGTCAAAACAATTTTATGAAACAATGTTAACTTGAAATTTGGTTATAGGAGAATTTAAATCTTAGAAAGGGAAAGAAATGATTGAAGTTGGTGACCCTACCAATGATCAGCACCCAAAACCTCATGCACTTTTAAAAAATTCTACCTTTCTCTTGTTATAGTTATCCTAAATAGTATGACATATGCTAGTGTACCAACTATTATGGGACAGAGTAGTAATAATTACAAACATTTCATTTGATTATTTTACTAATTCAAAACAATATTTACAATATAAGACTTCAGTAAACTTGTACTACATTAAGATTTTGACTTAATTATTGCAAGAATATTTTTATTTGAAAACTTTTTTGGAGTTTGATATAGATGTTGCATTGCCCATACTAACAAAGTAAAATACTAGTGGTGATCTTCTCGTTGGAGATAGGGAACTTAAGATATAGAAGTTCTGTTAAAAGTTTCTAACTTTTACTTCTCTTACAAAGTCCATGAGACTTATGACCTAGTGACAGTGTTCTTATTAAATAGTTGTATTTGCTGGGTCTGTTCCTTCAAGGTTCAACTCTAAATAGGATATCTTGGAATGTGATCTTTGTTCCCTCTTTTAAGCGAGTGCAGAACACACAGTTCCTTCTTTGCTGTCTTCTCAGCAACTCTCAAAAAGGCATTAAGCCTCATTGTGTGTAGCTCCGTATCATCATCAGTGACGTCACTAATCTCATCTTTCCATGTTTTCTTATGATCAAACCAGCATGCAGATCTTGAGTGTACAAATGAGGTCACAAGTTTGACCCCAAGCAATTCTACTAGCAATTCACAGATACAGAGATTCCTTTAGACATAGGTTTAACCATAAACTTGATTACAAACCATATGAATAAAGATAATCTTTGATCAAAGCCACCTTTTAAAATTCTTATGGGAAATTCAGAATTCACTTAAAATTATTGATAAATTTTATAGGAAGATTTTCATTATTGAAATATTCTGTACTAGTCCATTTTAAAAGGAGAGGTATAAATCTTTTTTTTCTTTTTTATCTTTTTAACACTATTTCTTTTGTCATTTTGAGTAAAAGTAGGTGATTTACAAAGCAAGTAAGGAATTCATGCTTTTACTTATATTCTAAAATTTTAACTTGTTTTGATTTCAGGCACATACTGGCTCTGTGTGGAGAGTAACATGGGCACATCCAGATTTTGGCCAGGTTATAGCAACATGTTCATTTGACCGAGCAGCTGGCATCTGGGAAGAGCTTCGTGAGTAATTCATCTTTATTTTTCTTTACTTTTCACTTTTATTTAGATAAAATGCTAAAGATTTATTGTTGGGTATCTCTGTTAGTGATGAGTTTGGTATTTCTTAGAGCTGCCATATTTAAATGCTTGTTTGAAATATTCAATGAAACATGTAATAATTTATCAAGTAACAATCAATCAACTTAATACAGTAAAAATAAGATTAATTGTTGCTTAGTCATTTTACTAAGACTAGACTGACTCTTTGCAGAAGAATTTTTATAAAATGTCTTTTAAAAAATACGTCTTTTTTTTTCCTTTTTTTTTAAATCTTGAATTATTTACATTTTTTCCTATCATTTCTATCAACATGAATATTAACTGAATTCTAGAATTGATTCAAATATGTAAGACAATGATCCTCAAAGAGGAGTCACTTGGCATCCAGAAGAATTTCAGTCATGTATATCAATTATAAGTATGATAATGAGAGAAAAAATTACTAGATGAAAATTTGAAATGGAGGAGGAATTAAGAAAACTAGGGTTTGTGAACTAGGATTCTAGAGAACCATGTTGTAAAAGAAATTTATCAATTCAAATTTTGTCATCTTTTCTTCTTTTTTCTTTTTTTCTTTTCTAAATGTTTTGTCAAAGACAAATAAAGGAATAGTTTCATATTTCTTTAACTTACGATGACTTTTGTAATCCAATTAATATAACCCATTTTGTTTTTATTAATTTTCCTCAATCATCATTTCCAAATCAGTACCAGATAAAATATACCAGTCATATTATGACTTTCCATATTTGATTTCATTAATATTACTGACATATTTTGTTATTTCAGAAAGATATATATCTTATTTTGAAGTTAATCCTATAATTGGATTGAAAAAAAATGTTAGTTAATTTATTATTTAGATTTACATTTTAAAAAAATTTTTTTTTTCTTTCTCCAGCTTGTGAATCTCGGGATGAGACTTCAAAAACAAAATGGGTAAAAAGACCAAATTTGGTTGACAGCCGCTCATCTGTAACAGATGTTAAATTTGCTCCAAAACATCTTGGCCTTCAATTGGTAAGTAATAAATCACTGTAGTCACATTTAAATTATACAAGTTTGTATTTATCCAACCTCTTTGTCACAAGCAGGATGTGACACAAGGTCAATTTTTAAGTGGAGTATAACTGGTTGGATTTCAAAGTTTTCTTTGTTCTAAACCAATTGCCTGGGTTAAAGATCCCAGTCTGCTGGGGGTGGTTAGAAAAGATGGATTTATACCATTTCCAATGGTATTAGTCCTGTATGAAATCAAACAGCTTCATCCACGATTTGAACCCTGGTCACTGGGTTCATTTCCAACAATGATAAACATTATGCCACAAGATCCTCCATAATTATACAAAGTCTTATCAAAATGCTTGAGAATTATAAGATTCAAAATGACTTTTGGATAAGGGGAAAATTTGAAGAAGAAAAAACAAAAAAAAAAACAGCTTTATTTTCTGGTTGAGTGATATTGAAGACAAGCCTAAAATACCTGACAAGACATTGGAAACACTGAAGAACTTGATATATGAACAAATCAATCCATTTATTAAACATCCCCAAACTATTTGGTAGCACCTCATATGCATTTAGGAATGCAAGTATTTATTAATCAACATAGATAAGAGAACAAATTGATTAGAAACTTTCGTGACAAACTTTTTAGATTATATAGTAAAACTGTTGTAAATGAAAACCTATCTCTGATAATTGTTCTACAATGTCAAAGTACAGTTCCTTTCTAAACTAAATATTTATATCCTGTCAGTATGAAGACCAAATTCAATGGAAAATGTAAATATGCCTTGACTTAGTTAAAAGTAATTTTGATTTTTGTTAATCTTTTCAATCCTTATGAGATATCATCAAAAACATCTGTTAACCCTTTCACTGAATAATTAGATTTCATGGCCATTCTAATAACCATGTTAAGTATCCACCAAAAAGCAAGACTGATATTAGGAAGTCTCTGAGAATGTATCAGCTTCTTGCATCATGAGGAAACCTTTTTTTAAGCTATTTCAGCGGGCAATAAAATTTTTAGTGGATATATCTACTTTCTATAGAAAACTGGTTAATAACACCAGCTGTTAATTTTTGTAAATAATCCCTGTTATTTGTTACATTTTATCCCATCTCCAAAAAAAAAGAAAAAAAACTTACAAAAATTCATTGGATTGAAAGGGTAATATGTATTGAATGTTTTATAACTTTGATATAAAACAAATGCTTAAAAAACATTGTTTAATAGTTGGTTCAAAAGGGTTGAGTTTTTGGTAGCATGCCTCACCATTTTATTATAATTCCTAATCAAAAAAATATTGAAATGGTTACTGTTCATTAATATTTTGTACTGACGCATATTCTAAAAAGGCATATATTTAGATTATGGCCTATATTAACATATACACCCATCTATAAATATAAAATGATCAGATTCAGTTTGAACCTTTCATAAAATTGCAATTTTTATCTCATTACGGCTGCTTAGATTTAAAAAAAAAAAAAGATGCAATGGACACACAAAATGGATTGGTGGGAGTCATACTTGTTTTTAATTTTGTGTTTAATTGATAAATGTTTCAAATGAATTTATTCCTCATATTTCAGGCAACTTGTACATCAGATGGAATGGTAAGGATTTATCAAGCACCTGATGTTATGAACCTTAGCCATTGGTCGTTGGATTATGAAATTCATTGTAAACTTAGCTGTAGCTCATTGTCATGGAATCCTTCCAGGTAATTGCATTCAATGATTTTCTTAACTGACTTTTTCAGTTAAATATATATATTACCTTTGTCCCATAAGAGATGTTGCATTATTGTATGAAATTTATATACAAATCTAACATATTATAGGACAGAGGAAGTATTAATTTTCTAAATTACAATAATAGGTATAACTGTCATTTTATTTCTCTTTCTCTCTGAGCTTTAAAAATTGAAGTATTGTGTTTGCGAATTATTTTTGAATAGTATCCTCATTTTTGCTTTTTATTTTCCCATTTTGACTATTATCTCTTCCAACTACATTTGGGTTTTTAGTGCATTTGGTAACCTTACAAGAATGCCAACAGGGATATTTTGATCCATTTTCCTAACATGCCATATCCAATGTCATGCGTATGACACAAAACTGCATCTAGTGGTAAGGCTCCAGTTGTAAAGCTCTAAGGGAGTTTGGCATCAACTCTTTGTTACAATTACTCTCAGATCAACTATGACCCAGAATAATTGTCCCTGTTAGGATCCCATCTTTGAGTCATCCAGATCTGTTTGAAACTTATTAATATTAGATGAAAATACTAGACTATATAATAGTATGTCATTTTTTTTGTATGCAGAGTTGTTACTTGAAGCAATAATTGTTTGTAAAGAATTATTATTAGTTACTTGATACCATATAATTGTTTGAAATAATTGATGATACCATAAATTGTGTGCAAATTATTAGTATTGAATAAGAATACTTGAAACCATATAACTGTGCAAACAAAGAATGATATATCATTTAATAAAAATAATAACTTGAAACCATGTAATTGCTTGAAAAGAAAGACAAAACAAAACAGACTGACTTCTATATTAAATAACTCAACAAGGATTGACAACCAACCGACCAATCTTCTTAGTTACAAGCTTTGAAATTCCCTATCTGATATCTGATGCTGCTCTGTCTGTTTTCTAAGTTGGTCTATCTTCAACGCTACCTTATAGGAGGTGCATCTCCATGGTATAATGGCTAAAGTGCTGGACTACAACATCTTAGTAAGCCAGTTCAAACTCCAGTTTCTCGATTACATTCTCTTTTGGACTAATATCCTTGGTAAAGGTATGAACCCCCTTATTCTCCCAGCTGTGGGTTAAATAATGGCACTACTGTTCTTCTGCAAAAATGGTTTTGGCATTAAATAACCCGCAAAGGTTGAAATGCTATTAAACAAAAAAACCAGGCACTCCCTAACTTGGAGATTAATCTCTAGACTTTAAGAGAACCAAATGGGCTTCAGCAACAGTCTACTACATGGAGAGCACCAAGACTTTTGTTTTTTTAACATGTCCATCACTAAAGGACATTAATGTTTTTGCTACTTTACCAGTTAAGTGCCAAACAACATTAATTACATAACATTCTATTTTTGAAATTCATGCTTGATCTTCATTTTGTCGTTCCAAAATTGCTGCTTTTCCATGATGCTATTTCGCTTCTGGAGAATCCCATTATTCTATTTTTACCCTAAATTAATTTCTATATTTTGGCACTGAAATTGTAAAGCTTTTTTTTTATGTCCAGTAGCTTAAGAAATGTCTTATCATGCACAGAATAATTCCAGAGAATATACTATTTATCCTTGTTGCTAGTTAACATTTTCATCTGATGATTGCCAACTTAGATATATACTAAAACTAGAATTTTCTATAAAGTGGTTATGATGTTAAATACATCTGTAGTTGTTAGATGTTTATACTAACCTAGCATAGTTCCTATAATAAATGATAGTATTGTTTATGTATTTCTTTATCAGTTCATTGGCCTCATGGGTAGAGTGTTTGCCAATGGGCTGGGAGACCGGGGTTCAATCCTAGGTTGAGTCATACCAAAGACTCAAAAAGTGGTACTTGATGCCTCCTTGCTTAACACTCAGCATTATAAGATATGGATCTAGGGTAAAGTGGCATAATCCAGGGAAAGGAGCAGCATCCTCTCTACACCTCGGTGTAGTAGCTAATGAAAGGGGATCTTTGGGTCCCCCTTGACTATGGTAGCTAACTTTACTTATTATTTATGTATAGATCAGTACTTCTGCTTGTCTATAGATTTAAGATTGTAGCATCTCAAAATCAAATAGCTCAAATAAAACAGGAGAAAGAAAGCTAAAAACAGAGTGACACTGAGAAGGGAGGAGATTAAAGTATAAAAAGTTATAAGAAGAAGTTCAAGGAGAAAGTGAGAGAAAGAGAGGTTGAATAGGGCAATCTACATCTTTGTTATTCATAAAATATGACATATATTTAAAGTTAAAAAAAAATTTTGTATAACCATGTCAAAAAAATGTTTAACTATGTATTGAGGTCAGGTTACATGGCTAATATGCCATTAGCTTTCATATATAAATATTGATTTTTTTTTTTTTTTTTTTTTTTTTTTTTTTTTTTTAATTTTTCAATATAATTTCCATTTGTTGTTTTAGATCTTGCCCACCAATGATTGCAGTGGGCAGTGATGATGCAAATCCTTCTGCTGGAGGAAAAGTATTTGTGTACCAATATAATGATCAACTAAGGTAAGGAATATTTTCTTTTGCTTTTTAATATTTTATAATGATAATGATATAGTTTTCAATGTTTGTCCTTTTTAATCTTTTATAAACAGCTTTTGGTTTCTTTTTTTTTATATTAGAAGAAATTTTAATGCAGTTGGACTCTACAACTTTTATTCCTGATGTTATTTTAATGTAAAGCCTTTTTATTTACATTCCTTCAAATTACTCATCAGACTGTTATTTTAATTGTGGTAATTCATCTGAAATATTTTCTCTTGATATCGTTTCATCTGAAATAGCAATTGATTTTAAATCAATGAACTTAAAAAAAAAAAAAAAAATAATATGGACTGGAGTGGAACATTGCTATTTGTACAATGTAGAAAAAATGTTCTCACATTTTGTAGAAATATTTTAACTGTTTACTAAACCCAAGGACATTAAAAGAAAAAAAATGGATTTTCTACTTTTCGTATTTTGACCCTTTTTTTTATTTTTTTTTTTTTTATTAGGAAGTTATACATTTTAATAAAATGATGTTGTCAAATTTTTTTTAGTTTCACAATATTATTCTACTCTCTCCATTCAATTATTTTATACTTGTTTTTATTTTTTGTTCTTGCTTATTTGTGGTTTATTTTTTCTCCATAATTTTCAGATCTTGGAGCAAATTACAGACATTAACATTAGTAACAGATCCTGTACACGATGTTGCCTTCTCTCCAAACTTTGGGCGTTCTTATCATCGGCTAGCCATTGCATCAAAAGATTTAAAAATCATCAAGATGGTTCCTGTAAAGTAAGTTGTCATCTCTCTCATATATATATATATACACACACATTTTGTACAATCAAGGTTCATACAAATGCATACACTTATGTAAAGATACAATTGTACCTGTGCATACGTGACAGGACAACAACTTTCATATGAATCAAGTGTTCCCTAAGCTCTGTCTATTAGATAGCTTGACAAAAATAGGTCATCACTGGCATTACCACGTATATCTCAGTATTCATTTATCCAGTCTCTTCTGACTGGAAAATTAGTTCTTGGACTAACCACTTTCCTATATCTACCTACTTTACAGAAAGTAATTACAATAGCTCTTAATCCTATTAATAATTCATCAGTTATACTGAAAATAGAAATTCTTTAGGATGAAAGGTTAAGTTTATTATAATTTTCACACATTTTAAGCAATTTTTTTTAAATATTATATTGAATTGATGCTTCAGAACATGTGATATCTAGCAAATGCCCATGGTGTAATGGTTATCGTCGTAGGAAATGGACATGGCAACACACGTTCAAAACCTGGACGAGACTGATTGCATTTCACATAGCACTAATACCCTTGGGAAAAGTATGAATCCAGTTATTCTCCCTCCAGCTATGGGTACATAGTAGGTCAGACTAGGTTCTTCAGCCTTGGTAAGGCAACTAGTCTAGAAGAAGGAAAACTCAGAATTCAAACCTGTTAAACTCTGCTTAAAAATTGACCTTGTGTCATATCCTGCCCAAGCAGAGGGGTTGGTAAATATGATATCTTGCAAATAATTAACTTTATTCTTAGGATTCCTTTTTCTGCTAGCAATCTTTATAATCTGAGGTAAAAATGATTGTAAATTTTTACATCATACCAAGGAAATGCTGATAATTTCTGTATCCTGCTGACGACATTCAAATGAACTCCTGCTAATAATGCATCACCAATACATTGAGTCCCCATGGCATAGTTGCTAAAGTGTTGGACTGCTGCTTCAAAATAAGCATGTTCAAATTCCAGTCATACTATTGCATTCACTTTGGGACTAATACCCTTGGGAAAGATATGACCTCACCCCATCCCCACCAGTTCTGAGTTGAATAGTATCACTACTAGTAAGGTTTCTTTGTTTAATGGCATATCAACCTTTGTAGGTTATTTAATGCCAAAGCTATTCTCCTAGAAGAACAGTAGTGATACTATTTAACCAATTGCTGGAAGAATAAGGGGATTCATACCTTTCCTAAGGGTATTTGCTCGAAAATGAATCTAATAGCGCGACTGGAGTACAAACTCTCTTAACACGATTCCGCAGTCCATCGCTTTAACCATTACACCACGAGGACACCCCCCAGTATCACTACTGTTCTTCTATAAGGATGGTTTTGACGTTAAATAACCTATGATGGTTGATATTCCATTAAACAAAGGAACCAAATCAAACCACAAATACATTATCAAATGTTAACAGTGTTTGCCATAAGTTCAACATTGTATTAACATATATCCCAAACCAGGAAATGCCTGAATCAACAATAAATAGTGAGATAGTCGGCAAAATAGTCCAGATATAGCACCACTTAATTTTTATCTTTTGAACCACTTAAGAATATAATTCATTTTTTTTTTTTTTTTTTTTTTTTTTTTTTCCCCTCCCCTAAAAAAAACAGTCTACTTTGGTTGTCATTTCTATGAAAGCAAAAAATTGTACAAATCAGAAACAAGAATAAAGAATAGTCTCTCTGTGAGACTCAAATTTACATACCCTTTTTGTCTCAAGAAAACCTGGTTATCCATATAAGCTGTTTTACTAAGCTATGCAAGCTATTAATTGGTATTGCAGAATACTAAATCACACAGATAACATTCTCTACTTTTTCTCTGATCTGTCAGTGCCAAGTGTTATTGTTTTAACACAGTAGTATTAATATCATTTTTTTTTTTTTTTTTTTTTTTTTTTTTTTTTTTTTTTTACATGAAACTTAATCAGTTATTATTAATTTTGACTAATATTTTCTTTCAACTTTTCATTTTAATTGCTTTTTATATAATTTGTGTTGAGGCATGTTACTTTTGGTATCATTAACTGAGTTGTTTCTTATTACTTATTAAGCTCTGTTTAGTATTGTTTGTTTCCTGCTATTCTGAAATGATGATCCATCTAAGTACTGCATTAGCTCATTACTGCTTAACTTCAGTGACATAGCAGGAACTAATTCTTTAAAACTAAGTTTCTTGATTTGATATACTGGTTTAATTTATTCAGAATTATGGTGGATATATTGAGCAAGTTCTGTATATCAGAGGGTGTGTTGTTTTGTTTTTTGTAGGAGGGAGTTCTAAATGACTTTTTAGTTGTGGATTTATTGCTTCTTTTTTAAAGAGTTGATGTTCATTTCTCTCAACCAACATCACCTGTCCAACCAGAAATACAATAGTTAATCATAGTAACGTGTGATATACTTAAACTGGAGTAGAACTATTGAGATACTACCCAGCTATGAAGTATAAGAAAAAAATTCAATACTATAAAACACAATGTAGTTATTTCTGAATGCAGATGAGGAAAAATAAGTGTGGGCTGGGATAAAAAAAAAATCAAGATTAATGTAGTATAAATATTGAAAGAGTTGCAGGTGTACACTTATCTTTTGGGGTATTTGCAAAAGAGTTTTATGGTTTTGACACCAGAAAATGGAACTGACAAAACTTTAAAATTCTAGTGAACAAATACCACAGTCCTTTTGTTAATCCTTGAAAATTTGTATAAACTTTCCTGTCTCTGTGCCATACCACCCACCAATTGCATGATACACTAGGACATGCAGGAGAATCACTATGGCATAGTGACTAACATGTTGGACTGCAACATCATGTAAGGGAGTTCAAACTCCAGTTATGCTATTGCATTAACTTTCAGACAAATACCCTTGGGAAAGGCATGAACTTCCTTATCCCCACCTTCAACTTATTAGTTAAATAGTACCACTACTGTCTTTTTACAAGGATAGCTTTAGCATTAAATAACCCATGAATGTTGATATGTCATTAAACAAAGAAACCAAACAAAAACTACTTGAACATGCAAAGAATGAAGATACATCTGACTGTAACTCAATGTAAGTTCCCAGTGAGGATTTAGGTTATATAAACAATTATAACTGCTGAAAAGGAACAGATATAAGCAAATAAGTGTACATATGTTTTTAATAGAAAGAATTATTGATACTTTTGCAAGATTTTATGTATACTTGGTAACATTTAATTTGGTCATATCAGGTTTTTTACTAAAGAAAATTTTAAAATTCTAGCATGATTTTTAACTTATTTTTAAGGCAATCAACCTACAATCATCCACTCGGCACAAACGTCAAATTAGAAATTGAACTCTGTCCTATAAGGAGGCACACTTAGCATAGTAGGAAATGGAATCAGTGACCCGAGTTCAAATCCTGAACGAACTCATTTATGTTTCACTTCATGCTTATGCCCTTGAGAAAGGCATGAATCCATCCCTTCTGCTCCTAGCTATGGGTAAATAATAGAGCGGACTAGGTTCTTTAGCCTTTTGTAAGCAACCAATGTAGAAGGAATACACTGAGTTCAAACCAGCTTTATTCCACTTAAAGATTGACTTTATGTTATGTGCTTTCCGTGGTGTAGAGGTTGGGTAAATGCATACCCCTGTCCCATAATTGTTGCTACATTTATTTTATGAAATTTGTATACATATGTAACAACTATATGAAGCTTAGAAACACCTGCAACACAACTAAAATTGGAACTTTCATGTGACTATTATTTGTTTTTGTTGTTTTGGGTTTTTTTTTTTGTACAACTTCCACGTGGGCCCAAATTCTACTTATTTGCTTCTGTCTATCTTTTCTTTTACTGATATGTACTTGTCAACCTTCCTGCTTGAAACCAGAGAAATAGATTTATGCAATCAATATTATTGGAGTCTTAAGAACAACTAAAAAAAAAAAAAATAGAAAAATGTTAACTAAATAAAACAAAAACAAAGGCTATTTTAAGTCTACAGACAAAAAAAAACTTTTTTTTCTCTTCGGATTTTTGAATCTTTGCCAAAAATATGAAAGATTTCATTTTGTTCACCTGAAGCTATTTTAGTTTGTTAGTACCAGGTTTATAGAATTAAATCTTTCATTTCTTATATGAATGCATTTGTATCTGTATAAGAATGCAAGCAAGATGGTCAGGTGTTGCCCAGGTTTGAATAACTGTTTTGATCACTTTGAAATTTAATTGCCCAGTCAGCTGGGGCTGTAGAATACACCGACTGCTTCTCTGCAGAGGGGTAAGGACCCCCCCCCCCAAACGAGTGTCTTGGATATGACACTAAACAATCTGATGGTGAGGTTCCAGCAATGCTGGGGCTTTGGGGAATGCAGAGTACCCCTTCATTGCCATCGCTCCCAGGTCCACTCTGGCCCGGAGTGGTAGCACCTGATAAAGGTCCTATCTAAGGGTTAAATAGAACTAAACCATGCTTCTTTCACAATATTGATTTTTGCATTTAAACTCCATATTTATGCTAAACTGAATTGTTTAAAATAGAACTGTTTTGATGTCTAAACTGTGTACTTATGCTGAACTGAATTATCTGATATAAAACTGTCTGACATTTAAATCTGTGTATTGCCCAGTCCGCTGGGGCTGTAGAATACACTGACTGCACCTCTGCAGAGAGGTAAGACACCCCCCACCCACCCCAAACGAGTGTCCTGGATATATGACACTAAACAATCTGATGGTGAGGTTCCAGCAGTGCTGGAGCTTTGGGGAATGCAGAGTACCCCTTTATTGCCATTGCTCCCAGGTCCACTCTGGCCCAGAGTGGTAGCACCTGATAGGGCCCTATCTATGGGTTAAATAGAACTAACAGCATACTAATGCTAAAATGAATTGTTTGAAATAAAAATGTTTTTGACAATTAAACCGTACTTACATTTGAACTGTGTGCTTATGCTTAACTGAATTATTTCAAATAGAACTGTTTTTCGACATTAAAACTGTATTTACACTTAACTGAATTGTTACATATAACTGCTTGAATAGTGTGAAATAAATGTTTTTGACCATTAAACTGTGTACTTATGCTAAACTGAATTGTTTTAAAAAGAACAGATTATTTACATAAAAATGGATTTGGTGTTAAATAACCTACAAAGGTTGATATGCCATAAAACCCAATAAACCAACTTTTAAAATTTAACCTTTACTCATGTTTACATTCTCTCTTTTAGACTGAGAAGAGGTTATAAAAATAACTGTAGTTAGAGGGTAGAATTTTAAAATTTCTAATGGACAATAACCAATTTTTTTATATTCATCTTATTTTACCTCTTTTTCTAACTTTTAGTAAAGTAATAAAAATAAGTTTTCCTACCTCCATTATTTTATCAGCTGGGTATAACTCAATCTTTTTTTATATATCACTAATAGAATTTATTGAATAAATTTTCCTTCACTCTCATGAGTGGAAATAAAAGATTAGCTTTTAGTATCAAGTGTATTTAAAGCTGGTATGTATGAGCCTAGTTTTTGCTTTTCTTTTTACTACTAAATGATTTAACTGCTACTAATCCACTTCTTTGTTTAGCTTTTTTTCATCATTTTTCTCAAACAGTAAACTAAATATTCTTGGCAGTTGATGATTAAGCACTGAATTTCCAACTGAAAGAATTACAAATACTTTCTCAGAGTTGAAATGTACACTATAACTTTCACACATTTATTTCAAGTGTGTACTGAAGGAAATTTTAGACAATATTCCACTGAATTTACTACTGTTATACCGTTTCTGTTTAGTTTTACCGTAATTATTCACGTATAATACTTTTTTTCTCCAGATTTTTAAACCTAAAAGCTAGAGAACTGAAATATTACTTTTTTTTCGGCCACTTGAGTTGCCATATTCAGAACAGCATGACTGAAAGTAACTTATAGCTATGGTCACTAATGAGTTTCAAACATTTCTGTTTCAAACCTCTACTGAGAAATAATCACTGGAATCAGTGTTTGTTTATAATTTGTTTCTTTTGTTGTGGACTTATTTTCATTGAAAGTATTATATTTTTGTGTGAACATATCCTTACCTTTTGTTTTAACTACTGTTTAAATTTTGTGTTTTGAAACATGAATTATATAAATTATTTTTAGCATGTAAAAATGAAATAAAAAGTTGAACAAATGTTGGATTTAGTATAAATTTAGCTACAACAAATTCCAGTATGTCAATGCATATGAGATCTTTTTCCAGAGTTACCAAAAGTTAAAGGTGTGTGTTATACAGGAATAAAGAAAGTAAAGTTGGCAACCGTAGTCGAGTGACCAGAAGACTCCCTTTTTAATAGCTACTACACTGAGGTGTAGGGGAGGGTGCTACTCCTTTCCCTGGATTGCTCCACTTTACCCTTGATACATACCTTATATTGCTGAGTGTTAAGCAAAGAGGTATCAAGTACCATTTTTAAAGTCTTTGGTATAACGCGATCTGGAATTGAACCCAGGTCTCCCGGACCATTGGCAAACACTCCACCCACTGGGCCAGGAATAATGGTTATTATTTTCTTAACCATTATTCTTAGAATAGAGGGTTAAAATTGATGATTAAGCTCTAAGTTGTAAAATGTTTGAGCTAAAATTTATTAGAGCCAATTTCATCTCTAATTAAGTTCTACATTGAAAATTAGGAAGGAAAAGATTTTCTGTCATCAGGAATTAAGAAGAAAATATATGAGAATTCTATTTTTAATTTTTATTCATTTATTTATTTTTCAGACAAGATAGTAACTTAGAAACAAGCACTGAGTATGAAATTACTTTAGTTGGTCAGTTTGATGACCATGAACATCAGGTAAGTCTTATTTTCATCTCTTATTACCTATTTTTGTTCTTCATATCTTTTGAAAAAATACAAATTATTTGAGTTATCCATGTGTCACGTGATATCCCACGGAGACGATAGAAATAAGATTAATACTATCCTCCCGTTGGAATGAACAGTGGCAACCCGTCAAAAAAGTGACCGTTAAAGAATGTAGGTCACAGAGGGGATATCAACAGATGTTGGTACTTAGTAACCTCAGGTTGCCGGAAACCAGGGGGAGGAAGGTAGAAGCCAAATGATTAGCTGAAGCCCTAAAACGGAAGTGGCACCCTTCTCCCCGTCGGCGAAAAAAACGAGAAGGAATGTTAGTTGTTTGGCAAGGTTCGTAGCGGGCAGACGAACCAAAGCCAGTATTCCAGGTAGAAGACAAAAGAATATCTGAGACACGAGGGACCCGAGTTCTTCAAGCCAGTATTAAAAATAGCATAGAGTATATTAGCCCGTGAAAGAAGAAAGATTCTCCAGTGGAACCCTGTCGAAAAATAAGATAAGTAACTTTGGGACTATTTCTCCTTTATACCCAAATTTTATATACCACTCTCTCTCTCTCTCTCTCAATTTGAAGGAAAATGAAAGAAAAGAAAAGAAAGACATTTATGTTCGTGGACTGTCCATCTATTATATATTTGACACTTTGAAAGTGTATCTCTTTGTATAGTAAAGGATTCATGTATTTTAATGTTACCACATGGTCGAAGTTGTTCTTTGCCGTGTCTTCTACGAATTTGTTACTTCATGTTTCCTTTTCAGCTTCTATTCGCCTTATGTTATCTTGCTTAGTATTGTCCTATTAATTCCTTTAAAATATCACACGGGAAACCGGAGTTGCTGACTACTACAATATAATATTATTACGACTAAGCCTATAGGTCCATATCTTCCGTTGTCTTGGGGAGGAAGTTTAGTGGCCTTGGTGGGTGTGTGGATAGTGTGAAATTTGGAACCTCTTGCCAGCGGCGGTCAGTCTGGCCCTAAATTAATCCCTCACGTAATATGCCAGGTCTTATATGCCTGAGAGAAAAACCCTGAACGAGGACTTATTCTATAGGGGATCGAGTGCCAACCTGCCCCGTCCTCACACGTGCAAAAATAAAGTCCCGTTTTGGGATTTTAGCCAATTTGCCGTCACAGACTTAAAAAGGTGGTGTCTCGTACGGAGATGTTTAACCTTTATTCCCGACCTCATACGCTTAAAATGGGGGCTCACATCCGGGAATAGATATTATAATAAATATTTATAATATTTATTGCTTGTAGTCGTATGACAATTCCTGCTGCCTAAATCTACCCTGGGAGACCGTGAAAGAAAAAAAGGAATATTGTTGAAACAGTTATATCAACGGGTAATTTGACTGTTTGGAAAAATTGAAGAAAAATGGACAAAATAGAAAACTTTTTAAAAGAACCCTCCATGGAAAAGTTGGATAGGCTGAGAAAAAGCGAGATAATGAAAATTGGCAAGAAGCTTGAGTTAAATGTTGAAAATTCTATGAGGAAACATGAACTCGTTAGAAAAATAGCCGAGCACATGGACGAAAATGTGTTCGAGGAAGCAGTATTGGAAGAGCTACCAACGGAAATGATAAGAATGACACCAGAACAAATAGAACTGGAGAAAATTAAAATACAAGCCCAGATGGAACTACAGAGAAATAAGATGGAACTGGAGAAAGCAAAAATTCAGCAAGAAATGAGGTTGCGAGAAGTCGACTTGGCAATAAGAGGACGCAAAGGAAGCCATGACAGTTTCGAAGTAACGAAGCAAGCGAGGCTAGTCCCAAAATTTGAAGAAGCCAACGTGGACGGATACTTCGCACATTTTGAGCGAACTGCACTAAATCTCGGATGGCCAAGAGTATTGGTCAATGCTACTCCAGACTGTACTGACAGGAAAAGCACAGAAAGCATATGCAACTCTGCCCACAGAAAATTGTGCCGACTATGATTTGGTGAAAGCAGCGGTTCTAAAAAGCTTCGAGTTGGTTCCAGAAGCTTATAGACAGAAATTCAGAACACAGAGAAAAACGGAAAACCAGTCTTATGTGGAATTTCTGCGAGAAAAAGAGAATGCGCTGGATAAGTGGTGTGACTCTAAGAGGATAGACGGAGATGCTGAGAAACTCCGGCAGCTAATATTAGCTGAAGAATTTTTAAACTGTGTGCCAGAAGAAGTCAGGGTTCACCTAAGTGAGAGGAAAACTCGCGTGAATTATGAAATGGCCGCACTAGCAGACGAGTACATCCTCACACACTGAAAAACGAAGGAAAAAAATGTTCACGGGAAATAGTGAAATTTAAAGCTGAGTTAAGCCCAGAAGGAAGACCTAAGGAAGAAAATAGAAGGACCTTCCAAAGTAGCAGCAGAACAGTGGTCTGCTACAAATGTGGAAAGGCTGGACACATAGCCATAAGGTGTCAGCTTGGAAAAGGTCTTGAAAGAAACCAAACCCAGTCGAGAAAACCTCAAGGAGCTGTAACAACAACTACAGGGAACCAGTCTTATCGACCCTGGACGAAAAAAGGGATGATAAGAGGCCCACATGGAGGACCAGTGGAAGTATCAATTTTACGTGATACAGGAGCATCTCAGTCATTACTTCTACGAAATAAATTACCTAAAGGGGTAATAGAAGCAACACGCGACACTGTGATGATTGAGGGTATTGGCGGAAAGAGGGTAAAAATACCGCTATGTAAAATAACCCTTAAGTCCCAGTGGAAAAACGGACCAATTAAAGTTGGTGTGGTAGAGAAGCTACCCATGAAAGGAATTTCCCTCATACTGGGAAATGAAATAAAAACAAAAAAGTGTCACCCGTGTAAGATGGCGAAGATGAGCGCCAAAAATGAAGAAACCAAGATGGCGAGAATGAACGCCAAACATGGAAAGAAGATGGCGAAGATGAACGCCAAAAATGGAGAAAGCAAGTTGGCGAAAATGAGCGCCAAAAATGAAGAAAGAAAGATGGTGAGAATGAACGTCAAACAGGAAGACAAGATGGCGGCTGAGCCACGTGGGCGGCACAAACGACATAGTCGCTCGCAGAGTGAGAAAGTGGAAAGGAAAGAAGCGAAGCTTCCACACCGCAATAAACAAAAAGACAAAGGGACCAGTCATCAGGGAAAGGATAAAACTCCAAAGAATAATGGGAATAAATTCCCTGATACTTATCGAGAAGATAAGAGAAAGATGAGAGGACCCTCACACATGACTAAGAAAGAATTTAAGAAGGGCGACGAAGTCCTGCTACTATCCTCAAATAAAGGACCACACTGTGGTGGACAATATATAGGTCCCTACGTAATATCACAGAGAAGAGACAAGAGGACATATAGAATCGATACCCACGAGGGAAAGAAAGACACAAGTGTGTCATGCTAACAAGTTAAAGAAATATGTCCGTCAAGAAGGCCCACCTCGAAAAATTAAGAACTCGGAAATGCCGAATAAATTCGAGGAAAAATTAAGTCAGTTGTCTGTTCCAGAGAGAGAGGGCTTAGAGAAATTAATAAAAAAATACCCAGGTTTTATTTCTCTAACGCCCTACGAAAATGTAGTAGCGGAATATTCTTTCATAGTTGTTGAGAGAGAAAGAAAGAGAGAGAGAGAGAGAAACTAAAGGAGAGGAATTCTCGTCCCCAATGTTGAAAGATAAGAGGGACGAGAAAGAGGTGCGTCAACAAGTGACGAAGAGAGGAAATGGAGAAAAGAAAAGGAAATTTCTCTCCCCAGAGCTTGATAATTAAGCTTACAAAGTCGTCAAAAATGGCGAAAAAAGAAAAAGGAATTTACCTCCTTAAGGTTGAAACGTGAGACGGCGAAAAGCCGGGAGAGAAAAAGAAAGAAAGGAAGACAAGATTAAAGAAAAAGAAAAGGAGAGAGAGAGAAAGAAAGAGAAGAGGAATTGTCTTCCTCTATGGTGAAAATTAGGAAGGAAGGAAAAGGAAAGAATTCGTCAAAGCATGAAGAAGAAAGGGGATAAAAGAAAAGTAAAGTGAAAAAAAAAGGGGGAAAGAAAAGGAGAGAACAGTGAAATGAATTACCTTTTTTTTTTTATGGTATTTCTGTTATCCCTTTCTTCTCTTAAGGAGGGAGATGTGATATCCCACGGAGACGATAGAAATAAGATTAATACTATCCTCCCGTTGGAATGAACAGTGGCAACCCGTCAAAAAAGTGACCGTTAAGAAAGAATATAGGTCACAGAGGGGATATCAACAGATGTTGGTACTTAGTAACCTCATGTTGCCGGACACCAGGGGGAGGAAGGTAGAAGCCAAATGATTAGCTGGGGCCCTAAAACGGAAGTGGCACCCTTCTCCCCGTCGGCGAAAAAAAACGAGAAGAAATGTTAGTTGTTTGGCAAGGTTCGTAGCGGGCAGACGAACCAAAGCCAGTATTCCAGGTAGAAGACAAAAGAATATCTGAGACAAGAGGGACCCGAGTTCTTCAAGCCACTATTAAAAATAGCATAAAGTCTATTAGCCTGTGAAAGAAGAAAGATTCTCCAGTGGAACCCTGTCGAAAAATAAGATAAGTAACTTTGGGACTATTTCTCCTTTATACCCAAATTTTATATACCACTCTCTCTCTCAATTTGAAGGAAAACGAAAGAAAAGAAAAGAAGACATTTATGTTCGTGGACTGTCCATCTATTATATATTTGACACTTTGAAAGTGTATCTCTTTGTATAGTAAAAGGATTCATATATTTTAATGTTACCACATGGTCGAAGTTGTTCTTTGCCGTGTCTTCTACGAATTTGTTACTTCATGTTTCCTTTTCAGCTTCTATTCGCCTTATGTTATCTTGCTTAGTATTGTCCTATTAATTCCTTTAAAATATCACACGGGAAACCGGAGTTGCCGACTACTACAATATAATATTATTACGACTAAACCTATAGGTCCATATCTTCCATTGTCTAGGGGAAGGAAGGAAAGCGACCTGGTGGGTGTGTGGATAGTGTGAAATTTGGAACCCCTTGCCAGCGGCGGTCAGTCTAGCCCTAAATTAATCCCTCACATAATATGCCAGTTCTTATATGCCAGAGAGAAAAACTCTGAACGAGGGCTTATTCTAGAAGGGATCAAGTGCCAACCTGCCCCGTCCTCACACGTTTAAAAATAAAGTCCCGTTTTGGGATTTTAGTCAATTTGCCGTCACACATGTTTCCGATGTCAGTAAGTGAGGAGTAGGGGATAAAGATAAACACTAAACTTTTAAATGCCCTCTCCACTCAACCCTTCCAAAAAATAATCACTAACAAACTTTCTGGTGTAAATAATTGTCAGAAGAGTCTTATTTTGAGAGAAAAATGATAGATTTGTTTAGATTGCTATCATTTACTGATATATAAAGGGTGAAAAAATGTTCTGAATTAAACATTTGAAAATCTTTTAATTTATTATGAAAAAAAATGTTGCAATATTTTGTATGTAAGTATTCTTTATAATGATTACAAATTCAATTACATCATACTAAAGTCTTTTAACCTAAATAGCCAATAATCTCCAGAACCAATTGTACTTTTTTTTTCTGTATGATTGACCACTTATATACTATGTGCTCAGATGTCAAATGTATCCTCACAACCAGATGAATAAGCTAAAATCTGAATTCTGTATTCTTTGCATGCCAGAACATTAGAAACATAATACTTCACATTACAAATAATACAGTTTTAGTTTCATTAAAGACAGATACAACAGACCTTTTTACCAAGGGATCAGTTTAAAAGATTCAACTGTGGTCTTATGATTATACTTTTTCTTGTACAACTTGGAATTTAACAAAATACCTGGAGATAAAGCTAGATGGGAACTACACATTATTGCTGCATGCAGTTTTGAACAAATGGAAGCAGCAGTTGTACGGCAACTTACTTTTCATCTCACAAACTATCTAAGTCAAATGAGCAAGCCATGCTGAGCACTGCTGGTGAAGTCAGGACGAATTCATAAACTATGTTCTCCTATGGACTCCTACACATGGACACACCAGTGTTGGCTGACCAGCAAAATTTATATTCATCAGCTCTGTGCAAAACATGAATGCTGAATAGAGTACCTGCCCAGAGCAATGGCTAATAAAGACAGATGACAAGAGTCAAAGTAATCCATGCTATTGACTACCTTGATGATGATTTTTTTTTTTTTTTTTTTTTTTTTTTTTTTAAATCTGAAAAATATTTTTCTTAAAGAAAAAAAAAACAAACAAATATTCTGTGGTATGTGTAAAATTTTAGAATAGGTTTAAGTAGAGCATACATCATAAGTTCTAAAAGGGATTTTTTTTTTCTGGTCATGTCTCACCGGAGAACTCTGTGATAAAAGTAAGCAATAAAGAGAAATAGGCCTAATAGTAGTTGATAACGGGGGGAAACAAAAGAAAAACACTCAAAGAGGAAAAAATAAAAAAATGTTTACCTGGAAGAATTGATTTTTTTTTTTCTCTCTTCTTGGATGTTATCTGGTTTAGTTGCAATATAATCAGCAGAGTTAAACAAAAGATTTTTTTTTTTTTTCTTGCAGAGAGCTGGTTGGTATTTAGTGATATAAAACACCTCTTGCACAGACAGTTGTAAATTGGTGTTAGTGGTATCTCATATGATAAACATGTTAGAGTTTTAGGCACTGATGCAACAGGGATTAACCAATAGGTGCTGAGTTATGGAAGAGGGACCTTTCTGATAGTTTCATCTGTCCAACCAGTTTATACAATGTGATTGGATAGTGGGGGCACATGTTGCTTTATTCTATTTGTCACAGAATGAGACTGAGAAATTTTTTTCTTAAACATGGGCTTGAATTTTGCATTCCACCCACCAGAATCAAAAGAACTTATATTTTCTGAATTTAAGCTGTTCTTTGTTTATCTAGTTAAAATAAATGTACATCCACTGATAAGTTTATAGCCTTGAAAGCCCATCTTGCTGATCTTTAATTTATATGAAATTTTTTGCATTTATTGAATGCTTATTTAAAATAATTGCTCTCTTATATTCTAAAATGAAGCGGGGGAGGGGTGTTTTCTTGGCGTAATGGTTAAAGCAATGGACTGCAGAATCATAATGAGCAAGTTCGAACTCCAGTCGTGCTATTACATTTACTTTCGGACAAATACCCTTGGGAAAGGTATGAACCCCTCTTATCCTCCCAGCTATGCATTAAATAGTACTACTACTGTTCTTTTAGGATAATGGCTTGGCATTAAATAACCTACAAAGGTTAATATACCATTAAACAAAGAAACCAAACTAAAATGAACTGAAATGTCACATAATTTATGTAACAAGTTAACCTTAGAAAAAATCAGTTTATTTATATTGACAACACTAATACATAAACTTTGCTACACAATTAGACCAGGGGGATGTCCTCATGGTGTAATGGTTAAAGCGATGGACTGTGGAATCGTAGTAAGTGAGTTCGTTCTCCAGTCACGCTATTACGTTCACTTTCGGGCAAATACCCTTGGGAAAGGTATGAACCCCCATATCCTCCCAGCTATGGGTTGAATAGTACAACTACTGTTCTTCTAGGAGAATGGCTTTGGCATTAAATAACCTACAAAGGTTGATATGCCATTAAACAAAGAAACCAAACCAAACAATTAGACCATGAAAAAATACTACTAGTTTCCACTATTTTCTTCAAAGTATTTCCCTATATGGTTAAATTCAGAATGCTTTCTGTATTGAAGGTACAAATGGAATTTTGGGATTTTGTGACTGACAAATGTAGGTGTAGGCATTTACCCAACACCTTCATTGCAGGTAAGATGTGACATGAGATCATTTTTAAACTAGTTAGAATTCAGTTTTCCTTCTAGACTGGTTGCTTAACCAAAGCTAAAGAATTCAGTCTGTTCTTACTATTTACTCACTGCTGGGGGAAAGAACAGATGGATTCATGCCTTTCACAAGAGCTATAGTACAAAGTGAAATTGAATTTGGGTCACCAATTCCACTTCCTATGACAATAACCATTAAGCTAAGCTTGCCTCCCTGACTGACCAATTTATATTGGTTTGGTTTCTTTGTTTAATGGCATATCAACCCTTGTGGGTTACTTAATGCGAAAGCCAACCTTTTAGAAGGACAACAGTACAAATGTATATCGCATCTCATTCCATATTAAGTAAAATTAATGAAGAGTCCTTAAACTTAACCTGCATTCTTTAATTATAGAAAAGAATGTTTTTATTTATTAATTTTTTTTTTTTTTTAATAGTCTTGAACCCAGTTGTATAATTAGATTAGGGGAAATGAAGTATTTAAAATAAAACTTGTCAAGTGTGAGCCTTTTTTTTTTATCTTGAACCCAGTTGTATAATTAGATTAGGACAAATGAAGTATGTCTATGCCTTAAACAACAAATCAGAAAAGTACCACAGATTTGTTTATTAACATACTATATATACTAGAGTATTATCAAATACTATCAGGACTATTTACCTTTTGCAGTTGGAAATTGTAGGCGTACTAGTTGACTTAGGCCTAACCATAGCCAGCTATTTACACACAAAATTTGTGTCTTGCGTATGGTGCGGCCTCCTAATATTAGGCTAAAATTTAAGTCTCAAAAAGTCACATGATACACACACACATATATATATATATATATATATATATATATATATATATATATATATATATATATATATATATATATATATATATATACAATAAGAATTCTTTCATGAATTTTAGATCAAACTCATGTCAAGGGTGTGACCCCCTTCCCCCCCACTTTTTTTTTCTTTTAAACTAATGGTGCCATTAACATTACTTAACCTATCCTAACAAAATAGTGTTTGGTTTAAGATATTTTTTGTTTCTTAGGATTCAAATGAAACAAAGTTAAATCTAATTATTCAATCATAGAGCCTTTCTATATATCTGAGCAGGAAGTTTTGGATTACTCAATTGAATTGTCATTGTGCCAGATTTTATAGAGAAAATGAAGTTCTATTTATTGCTCATTAAAATTTTTGTTCATTAACATTTCTTTTTCTGATCTTCTCAACAAAAAATATTTTTTATGCTTAATGGTTCCTGATTACCCTTCATTTGAAAAATATTTTAAAATTCAATTTCTTTTTCTTTTAAGCTCTAATCTTGTTATTTATCAAATTATTTCCTTTTCATAACATGTAGGTCTGGCGTTTATCATGGAATGTGATTGGGACTGTTTTGGCTTCTTCTGGTGATGATGGCAAAGTAAGACTTTGGAAAGGTAAGTTTAATGCTTCATTTAAGAAAAAATTTAACATGTTTGTTGTTGGGTTATTTTTTGTTTGTTTTTTTGGGTTTTTTTTTTATGATGCTCTTTTTCATGATTCATAAGGGATATAAAAAGTAACGTAAATTTTCATATTGTGCAATTTTCTTTACTCAGTAGAGTAGGGGTAGAGAATATTAGGATCACCAATGTTCCATTGGTGATGCTGAATTGTATTTCTTTATGGATTATACACTTGAAGAAGGTTGTAGAATGGATTTGCTGAAATGTAACAAGAACACAAGTGCTTTTAATTGTCTGAAAAAAGACTCTTCTCAAAGTTTGTCAATTTAGCTTCCATGTTCTTTGATTTCTTTTACTGACTCTGACTAAGCTTAATATGGCACAAGACTAAATGGAGGTAAATAGATGGGAAAATTGTGTTATACCAAGTGGAGGTGGAGAGGTGTGTACTTACCTAGAAAATGAACATTTGAAATCATAGTTATTTGAATTTAAGCACTGATCACTGGCAACAGTTGGAAGGAAATGCACGACTATTTTGGCTATAAGGTATGCTGTGTAATTTGTGCCTATATTGAAATTAAGAGTAAATATGTATATATACTTCTATGTTCCATATTTGGTCTGTCTAGCTAATATGTGAACCAAAAACGTAAACTGTTAACTTATAAGAAGACCTATATTTAACAGAACCTTTCCATTTTAATTCCTGTTTTCTCAACTGAATCTTTCATAGTTTAGTCTTATATCTATAAAACCAGCACAATGAACTCAGTGTAATATCTAGATACTTCATTTTTGTTGTTGTTGGAGGTAGTGAGTGCATCTTAGAAAAATTGGCAAATACAGCATTTGATTTGTTGCTTATGGCAGATAAAGAACATTTTATTATTCATTTGCCTCGGTTCTTGTGTAAATAGTTATTTTTTTTTTTTTTTTTTTTTTTTTTTTTTTAATTTATCAAGACAAGTTTATTATAAATTCATGATAAAATACCTTGGAATCATTAGATTATTTTGCTATTGAAAGTGTTAAATTTTTCATACTTTGTAACATATACATGTAACAACCAGTTTTAACATAGCTTGCTGGGAAGGAGTTCTATCTTGGGCCTCTATTAAAGCTTTGTATATTTCTTCTTAGCTAATATCAGTTGCCTGGAAATACTATGCCATTGTAAACTATGAATAGTTAGACTCTTTGGACTTAGCTGTTAATATTGCTGTAACTATGGCCACCGATATATTTCAACCAACAGGGGCACTTCAGATGGGGTAATGGTTAGCAAGCTAGACAAGCAAACCTTCACAAGTGAGTTTGAGTCTTATTGGCTCCCTATTCATACGGCCTTGTGCCACATCTAAGCAAAAAGCTTAGAAATTACTACTATATTCCAAACAACAGAATATTCACTAAAATTTTGGCCTTTTTTCTTAGCTTCTTAAGTTCTTAAAGCTATGAAAATAGATACTCCACACTAAGTCATAATTTTCTAATTTTTGTTTTTCCCAATAATATTTGTTTTCTTTTCAGGTCTTCTACATGAGTTGCATGTAATAACAATTCTAGTTTTGTTGGTTGTTGGTTTTTTTTTTGTTTTTTGTTTGTTGTTTTTTTTTTTTTTTTTTTTTTGTCAAATTTTCAAAAGAAAAAAGATACAATTCACGGATCTAAAGATCAATATAACTTGATAGTCTTAAAAAAAAAAAAAAATTTATTCATATAAGAAAGACCACTATATACTCAACCCAATTTCATATGGGGTCGGGGAACAGACTTACCCTAACACTTAGTTTCCATCATTTCCTCTCCAGAGTAGTCATGATTAAATTCCCTAAAATTTGGGCTAACACCTCCTTTCTTGATTTTTGCCGCTCAGTTGGCTGGGGCTGTAGAATACATCAACTGCATCTTTGCAGAGGGGTAGCCCCCCCCCCTCCCCTGGATATGACACCAAACAATTTGATAGTGAGGCTTCAGTCCTATGGGAATATGGAGTACCTTTTCATTGCTTGTACTCCCAGGTTCACTCTGACCTGGAGTGGTAATACCTCTTAGGGTCCCATCTATGGATCAAGTAGAACCATTTAACATGACTGATGTTGGATTGTTGTGGGGGTGGGTATTTCTATGTGTCGGCTATCTACAAATAGTCAGCAAATATTTATAGACTTTCCCATCAATAGAAGCAGTAGATTAGCCAATGAAAGGCAACTAAAGTAGAAGCAGTAGATTAGCCAATCAGACGTGACTAAGTCACGTATAAACAATGGCAAATTAACTGACTCCAGACTTAATGCAGCCTTGTTACTTAGGAGTATCTTGTGTCACTCAACTAAAAACAAGATGGCTACCCAAATTCCAACAACATAGCAATACTTGAAATCATTTAACTGTGTGTAAACAATAAATATTTACTTTTACTCATTTAAACCTATTACCAACAAACTACTTACTCACAAATCATATAACCATTTAGTTGTGTGCAAACAAATTAGCTCTTCATTTTTTAAAAATGAAATTACCTACAAATTATTCACTTACCAATCATATATGCATATCTATTTATCTGTGTGCAAGCAAATGACTGATGTTAAATTTAATTGTTTAAATAGCAATACTTGAAACCATTTAACTGTGTCCTAACAATGAGCTCTATGAGAGTATTATACTGAGAGAATTACTAGAATTTTTTTTTTTTTTTTTTTTTTTTTATCTGCAGTTATAACTTTACTTAAACTTTTTATAAAAAAAATGTCTTATTCAAAAAAAAAATTTTTTTTTTTTTTCAGCCAACTATTTAGGCACTTGGAAATGTATATCAGTTCTGGTTGGAGACATCCCTTCAAGTGTCCCAGAATCATCCAGCCAGTCCAGGTTAGATCTCTCACTTGTAGGACAGGCTTCTACAGTTACTTCAGGACCTGCATCAAATAAAAGGTACCCTAGGGTGGTCCCTGGAAGCAATTTTGGAGCTGCAATGACCTAATCTTTTTGCCAACACTATCACTCTTTTTCTTTTCCTATTTATTTCCTTTATATTTTTAAAAAAAATTAGCCTTCAAAAAATTAGTCTTACATTTCCATAATACCTTTTAAAAAGTTAGGTCTTTTTAAGCCCTTCCCCTAAATTTATATGCTGGTTAATTTTAAAGATAACACAAAAATCTGAAAATAGTCTAAAGGAGGCTAAATTACAAACATCTACTCAGCTTCAATTTTACAAGGAAGAAAATAATTCCCATGTTTCCATTTTATATTGTTAACTTCAAAAGATTTGACTTTTTGTTAGTTTTCTAAGGTGTTTTGGTGATGTGAAATATATAATTACTTCTCCTTATTTTCACCAGCGCTGCTTTCAAATGTTATTCTGTTGGACCCATTTAGACTATTTCTGAATCAGGTCCATTAGGATCCACCATTTTGCTTATTTCTTATTTTTCTGTTTTTTCTTTTATTTTTCCCTCTTTTTTTTTCTCTCAGGCTTTTCATTCTCAGCCCAATTTAAAATGATATACCTTCCAGTGTCCTGTGTTTTTTGTCATACTCACCCCACTTTGTTCCCAAGGATTCCTTCCAACTCTCCAGCTACCTTTATATTAATGTTTCAATTACTCTAAATGTTTACATAAAAAAGGACAAGTATCCTCCTTTTTATAAGTTGGGTGAGAAAAAAATAAACCTTTTCCCAATTTTATTTAGTCATACATATATTCGTGGATAAAAGCACAAAAATATGCTTTTCTGAAACATTTACTTCACACTCCAGCTTGTATGTTTTTCAAATGTATTTGAATTTATACAATTCAAAAAGTGAACATCCATCTTTTCTTGTTTTGATAGGCCCAGTATCATGAGCAAGCGAGCAATCAACTTTATACATATAACACATTTTCTTTAAATATTTTCATTAAAGTCACTCTATCTGGTCACACACATATATGGGGAGTCCACATGGTGTTGTGGCTAACATGCTGGATTGTGACATCATGATAAAGAAATAATATTGTGTTCACTTTCAAACTAATACCTTTAGAAAAGTCATGAACCCCCTTATCTCCTCTCTAGCTATGGGTTAAATAGTAACACTTCTGTTTTTCTACAAGTATGGCTTTGGCATTGAATAACCTGCAGAGGTTGATATGCTATTAAACAAAAAACCCAACACATACACATATATACACATACACATATATACACACACACAAACACATGAGAAGCTTCCCAAAAGATAAGGGAATTTAAGATAGAAAATGTCTTCATCATAGAAAGAAAAATTGATTAAGAAAGAAAGTTCTTTATTCCCTTATTTCTTCATAGTACTTTTGGGAGATCTGTAAAATATCCAGTGAGACATGGGAAGCATTAGATAACTTATCAAATATATTGATCAGTTTGGTCAAATTAAAATAATTTTAGGCCATTATCGTGTGTGTGTGTGTAATCTATTTTTTTTTTTTATTATTATTATTATAGCAAAATTAGATAAAAACTAGCTCATCATGATAAAGGGATTATCAAATCAGTATATGAATAAAGAAATCAAACTTTTCCAAAATTATTTTCAAAGTTACATTAGAATAATCATTCATCAAAATTTTCATTTGCATATTCTACACACACAGTTATATATTTGATTATCTAGTTATATGTATATATTTCTTCTGATTACAATTTTAGTTGTAGATTTTATATTTCCTTTTTGTTAAACATCTGACAATCTATATTTTCTTTTATTTCCATTTAAGTAGATACAAAATTCTTGTAGCATTCATACTCTTTTTGTGCAAACAGATGATATCATCCAACACCTACTTTAAACATACACCAGAAACCTCATCACCTGTCCAAAAAATTGTTGGTGTAAAGCATAGAGTAAAAACTGAGCTGGTCTGAGACTTCCCCCATGTCCCCGGTTTTCTTTTGTTAGAGATTTTTTTTTTTTTTTTTTTTTTTTGTTAACGATTTTATTTAATGGTTGGTCTTTACTGGGATTAACAGATTTAGTTGTTTCTTTTGACCTCCTCACCAATTCAAGATTAATTAACTTTTAATTGTAAAAGTGAGAACATATGGAACACAATTTTAAGAGTTGACATCAACAAAATATAATCCCTTTAAAAGGTTCTCCTTATAAAATCTTAGGTTATTTGCTGTTGGATATTTCTGCTCTGAAAGGTGAGAATGTATATGACTTTTGATGGAACTTAACAGTATTGACATACAGTCACATGATCTCTCATTTTCATAGTATACTTTTTTTGTGAAAATTTTACTTACTCCCACATACAAAAAAAATTAGTTTGATTAGAGAAGAAATGAATCTTTTTGAGCCATGTTTAGTCATACACAACTTGGAAAAGCTCCTTTTTGGTTTTTCTTTCCCTATCCTCAAAAAAATGGATTTGCCAGGTAATCAGAAAATTTACCTGACCTCAGTCCTTACCAAGAATCTTGGAGCCATCATGAAAAAAAATAAAATCCTTAAAAATGTCCTTGCCCAATGAACAGTTGCATTCTTCTTAGCAGCATCCGACATTGGTAATTGGTGAACTTTTGGAGAAATTAAAAGGTAAACACCTTGAGAAATCTCCTTCACTTGTTTAAAACTTGGTTAGATTTCCTGAAAATAGGAAATCAATTAGGAAATATTGATAGCACATTGATTTGGTATTGCTTGCAAAAAATATTGATTTTATTATAAAATATCTTTTTTCTATATTATTTTTACTAAACTTAATTTAGTTTGGTATAAAACTCCTCATATGAAGCACTCAGTGGATATCAAACTCGCTTCAGTATTAATGATCTTTTAATTTTAAATATATTTTAACTTAAGAATGCACAACCTTTATATCTGCTCTTAATGAAAAGTTACCAACATTTTATGGCATGTAGACTACTGTATAAACTTGAGCTTTTTGTGTTTGATACTTATTTGCTCGCAATATTAAATAAACTTAGAAAATAATTACTGTCTCTGTCCTATAATAATTATTACATTTAGTATATGATAGTAATATGCAAGTGTAATAATTCTTATGGGACAAATGTGGTAATAGAAAACACTTCAGTTTAAAAAGTCTATAAAATTCATATATATGATGAAAAAAAGAAATAGCAGCATTTTTGGCAATATTTGATTGGTGATGTTTAAGAAGAATCAAAATTCAAATGTTCAGAAATCCCCTTCATTTTAAAATGAGTGGGGAATGATTTTTTTTTTTTTTTTTTTCAATATTGATAGTTGAGTTATTTGCTGTCACTTTCAAAAAATATTGATTTCATTATCTTTTGTATACTATTTTTACTAAGTTTAATTAGGTACTAAACTACAATTGTGGACCACTCAATGAATATCAAACTCGCTTCAATATTAATGATGTTTTAATTTCAAGTATTATATACCAATGAAGGACCATAACATTTGGTTATAAAAATATAACTCTCACATCTTTATTTCTTGAAGAGGTCGAAATTGGCATAAATGTCAGAGAAACAGGGAGACTTAGATAGACAGGACTACTATAATGAGTCTTATCTTCTGCTTCTCCCACCAGCCACTTGCTGACCGCTCTCATGACTCTCTGCGACTGCATGACTATTACTGGTATGGGTGCCTGCATATATGATTTCTGGTTGTCAACCCATGTGAGCTGCTTTCTTTCTGTTTACACAGCTGGAACATCCTGCTTCAGGATTCTCTGATTGACGGCTCTGTTAGAGGTCAATATGCAACGCAAGTATATTTTAAGTTAATGATGACACACTGATTTTTATATCATTTATCTGGTCTTAAGAAAAAGTTTCTCAAATCTTATAATTTGTCGGTTACTTTATAAACAAAAGTTTTTATGTTTATTACTCATATGCTAGCAATGTTAAAGGAACTTGGAAATCAATAGAAAATACTTTTAGAATTTATATATGCACTTGCCAAAAATATAGTATTAAATTGATTCTTATGGGAAATAAATTTCAATATTGCACATTAATTCATATTATTTCTTTGTGTAGAATTTGATTTTAGTATTCACCAATGGTCCAGGAGACCAGGGTTCAATCCCAGGTTGATTCATACCACTCAAAAATAATACTTGATGCCTCCTTGCTTAACACTCGGCATTATATGGTATGGATCTAGGGTAAGTTTAGCTATCCAGGAAAAGGAGTAACACCCTCCTCTACTTCTAGGTGTAGTAGTTATTAAAAAGGGAGTCTTTGGGTTGCTCTCAACTATGGTCAGCCAACTTAACATTTAGTATTTTAAGAGAAAAAAATTTTTATTGAAGAAAATATCTTCCATCAATAAAAAAAAAAAAAAAAAAAAAAAAATAGAAATAAAAAAAAAAATGTCACTATACTCAAAGTCCGGTAGCTATCAAAAAGGGAGCCTTCGGGTTACCCTCGACTATGAACATACTCAAAGTATAGAACACATTATTATTGCAATTTTTTTTTTCTCCATTAATATTGCATATTAATTTTTTTAAATAATATTGGTGACCTTTATCATTTCATTCTAATGAACCTTGACTCCATAAAACATTTTCTGAAATGTTGCATAATCAGTTATTCTTCATAGAAAACACACATGATGATGCTAATAATGCTGTCAACTGGTTTCTTTTACTGTTCTCTCAAAATAATTTCAATTTACTTGGCAAATTTTACTACAGTATTACTCATAATTTCTCTCCAATTCTTTTAGATGAGGAATTAGCATTGTTATCCACTGATGTACCCTGGCTTGTCTTCATATTGGTTATTATTAGTCACAATGTTTGTACTATTATACTCTCTAACCTTTATCGGGTGTTATAGTTGATAACCTGGAAATATTAAAGGTTATGGATTACAAGAGACTCCTGAAGAAATTGAGATAGTGTTACTATAACAACCACCATGATGAGGACACTCGTCCAAGCAGATCACAGAATAATAATTATCACTCATATACAATATACATCTTAACTGTAACTTCTTGATATGATCAATTTTTAAAGGAAAGATATCTTGAAAATAAGGCTGTTCCACACCTGAAAAGTTTGTAGTTTACCCATTCTCTCTTTCAGGATGATAGATTCTCCTGAAATGTCTGATAAGAAAAGAAAAACGGTTTTTGTTTTGTTTTCTAATCATCCAATTACAATGCATAAAATATAACATTTTATTCTAATGTAACTAATTCTTCTTCATTGATGCAATTAACATTTTAGAATTCTAATCTGATCTCTTTAATTATACATTAATAAAAGTGACAAAAATAAACTTTCTCAATTGGTTACATTTAATAGTGTAACTCTTTATAAATTTATGCTTAACATTTTGTAAAGAATTTCTAAAATAAGGATTTTGAAGATAAAGACAGAAATTGTTGATTTGTTTAAATCTCTGTATAAATACTGCTACTGTTCTTATTACTAGTGAATTTGCCCTGTTTAGCCCTGCAAGCAGCTTGGTCACTTCACTCTCACCTTTGGCTGCTCACAATCTCACTATACAGTATTTAAAATATTGTCATAATCTCACAAACATTGTCTCCTCAGAAAATGTGGAAAGGCATGCTTGCTATTATCTTTAGCCTTTTTACTTTTTTATTCATCCATTTACTGTAAATGACTTGGCCATTAAGTGTTACAGAATTCCTATGATGGAATTAGCTGCTTTATATATAGATTATTATTACTACTACTACTTAATTCAATGAATACTATTAGTCCTGTGATTTAATCTATAAGATAATTGTATTGAGAATGAAGTTATGTTCAGGAGATAAAACGTTAACAATGTTTGTTGTGTGCTACATAATTTAGATATTCAAATTATTGTATTGATTACACTATTTGTCTGTGTGGTCAGCTGGAATCTATACATTGTTATAGTGCCCTTTTTAGAACAACTATTGTACATGCAACCACAGCAGATTCCCATGGTTCCACCCAGTAAACAAATTTGTATGAAACAAATTAAAAGGAAAAGAAAAGATATCCTCCCACTGCAAAAGGGACCCCCAGAAGACGTGATCTGTCTCTGTTAGGAAATGGAAAGTTCTGAGTAAGTTTGATGAGGAAAATCCTTAAGAATATCTGAGTTTCCTTTTGTGACAGTGCGAATGAATCCATCTATTAAGATAATGAGCAGAAAATTACACATTTTCTCTACTCACATAGTGTATTTTCAAGAGATTGTGTCCATTTCTGTCCTTGAGGATATTTTCCTCACCGTCAATTAATAGTGATTAGGAAGGCAGAGGATTTTATTTCGGGTTAGCTTTTTATCAAAAACTTTGCCATCAATTCTCATACCCCCATCAACTATATCTTGATTTTGACCCATGTTTCTTCTTCTGCATATATATCTATTCTATTTTCCCTTCTATCCATCATACTTACATTTGAATCAAGATTTAATTTACTAAACTTTGATTAGACTAGCACAAAATCAGTAGCTGCTTATGTGCATGTAAAATGTAGATATATACTTAAAAATTTGTATATGTATAATATATACTGTGAGAGAGTACTGGTACTAAATGAGGAAGAGTAATCTTTTTTTTTTTTTTTTTTTTTTTTTTTTTTCGTTTTTGATATCTATGGAAAAACAGTGAAAATGTATGAAACATTTGGTCCTTGTTTAAACAATTAGAATAAAGAACTAAAAGAAAACATTTGTTGATAGTCAAAGTTTAATTAACTATGTTAAAAAGTTGATATGAATTAAAATCAATGTATAAACAAAATAAATAAATTCTTGTTTGTTTGTTTTGTTGAATCAATATTGATTAACCATAATCCTGTTTCTTGGAGTTATTTTCATCCTGTATTCAAAAGTAAATACTTGAATTCCTTATTGAGTTTATAGATAACTATTTAAGTTATTTTAAGATAATTTTTGGTTGATAGGTAATTATTACTACAATTTCACATTAAAACTCTTGAATTAACCTTAAAATGGGGAGGTTACAGAAACATTTTATCTATTAATGTAAGCACTGACCACTTTTTATTTCCTATTTTTTTCTCTTGTTGCCATAGGAATTCTCTTTTTTTATGTTGCTTAAGAGTCAAATGTTTTCTTTATTTTTCTCTTGTTTCTCTCCATTTTTCTTTTTTTTAAAGAAGTCAGATTCTTTTCATTTTCATCTCTTTTTATTCTCTTCTTTATCACTGAATAACTGCCCTAATCACACAAACTAAAATTTATAAAAGACGAAAAAACATCCTACCCAACTTAGCAATACGCAAATGGACTGCCCATATAACAAACCAAAATTAATTTTCTTCAATGAATGAACAATGAAGAACTCGTGCAACATTTTGTACATTTTCATATAAAGTCATCATTCAAGATTTAAAAAAAAAAAGAGAAAAGAAATATTGAACTGATTTCATATTTTGGATCTGACTTTCCTTCAAAAATTTGGCATCATTGTATTCTTCAAGGACATAGAAAAAAATCCCAAATAAAAATTATACAATCAAATTTTAAATAAAAGTTGATTTCCTAAATCATCTAGTAGTTTACTCCTCTTTAGATACTTTTTTTTAAAATTCATTTTCTATATCCTTAAGAATACAATTGTCATAATTTTTATAAGTTCATCTGAACATATTAAACATTGAGAAAGAAATCACTTTTTTTTTCTCTGATAAGTGACACAGAGGCAAATATAAAATATCTGTCAACATTAGATCTGACAAAAGAAATTTTTACTGCTTGGTGACTTATTTGTCTCTCTATTTTGCTTTTGTTTTTGTTTTTTGTTGTTGTTTTTTTTACATTTTGTTGAAAAAATGTAAAAAAAAAGAATTAAATAAAAATTAAAAAAAAAGACACACACACAAACTGTAAAAAGAAAAAATGAAAAAGAAAAATATTGTTCTTTTTCAACACATTGTGTTGGATAATATTTACTACTGCCACTTGAAATGTAAAATAAATTTGAGATATTGACATTTTCTCTTGCTTTTATTGATCTTATATATCACATTTTTCTCTATGTATACATATATAATCTCATTTCCTTCATCTGCTTAGATATACTAGCAGAGTTCCTCTCAAGAATGACATAATTTAAATATGGATTAGCACTTCTGCCTATGATCAGAGTGTAGTATCTGTATCTGTGGAACTCCTACATTTATTTTAAAATTTAAGATATAGAATATTTTGAGGAGTATAATATTTAACCCTTTTGCAGGCAGAGCAACATTTTTGTTACCAACAATACACAGGCAGAGCAACATTTTTATCATTTTTATCTGCCTGTAATAGGGTTAATATCTATTGAAAAATAAATTCAAACTAAGACAAACCAAACATAGAAATTATAGATTTATTTGTATTATTTTGTAATGTATTTAATCATATTAATATATGGTTTCCTATACTACACTCAGATTCTCAAGAGAAGTACCAGGGAGTATCACTTTGATCCTCTAAGCAGGGCACACATCCTTGATGAATTAGAGACAAAATGAAACATACAAACAGAAAAGATATGTAGATATATAAAGATCTTGGTGTTCACTAATGTATAGGAAATTATTTTTCTGTTTGTTTCCTTATCTATTTTTTCTTGAAAAATAATAACCTACTGATTATAACAGAACTTAAAATTTTCTCAATTTTAAAGAAAATGGGGATTGATTTATTTCACACATATCAAATTTTTATTTCAAATATGTATCTAATTTTAGATAATAAAACTAACAATTTTTAGTTTGCTTTGGTATGGTTTGTAATCCTGTGTCATTTATGGAGGCACTTGTGGTGTGACAGCTATCATCATAGAACGTGGACTCAGCTACCCAAGTTCAAATCTTGAATGAGGCTGTTGGCATTTCACATACTGCTAATACCTCTGGGAAAGATATGAATCCTATTGTTCTCCTTCCAGCAATGGATAAATAGTAGGACAGACTGGGTTCTTTAACCTTTGTATGACAACCAATCTAGGAGAAGGAAAACTCTGAATTCAAACCAAATCTGAGGAGGGATGGGCTTAGCCAGGTTAATCCTGCCAAGATATGCTGCATGAGTAGCCCCCCACCACCACAACCAAACTGGGTTACGGGATAAGTAAGTCTATCATCCTCTAAAATATAACAACTTACTAAAATTAAGTTAAATATTAAAAAAAAAAAAACCACATTAGTAAATATTATAGTAAAAGAACTTGAAAAAAAAATTACCTAAAACAGATTAATCTGCCAAAATAACATTCAAATCTAATTATCAAGAGTCGTTTGAAATATTTCATCGAATTTGCATTTTCAAAATGTTTTCTGATATCTTAACCTTATATACTAGGATAGCATAGACATAGTCAACTGGCTCTAATGAATGCTTAGGCAAGAAATAGACTGATAGCAATAACTGTTGACTCTGTCTATCTTATCCTAACTTAGATATATATGTATGTATCATTTCCTTTTGTCTACTTACAGATAAACATAAATATTCACTAATGTATAGCATATATATATATCATTCAGGATTTTCGGATTATTGTCTTCATCTTTGTTATATTCACAACGTTTCGGCCAATATGTCCTCTGGCCTTCTTCAGGTGTTTGTCAAACTCGGGAGCCTACACAGAACTTCGAACCACGTCCTTTATTTAATTAACCATAACCAGGTATAAGTGCTAAATATTCCTGTATTGTTACTCACCTGTAGTCAGGATTGAACCTGCAACCTCTAGATGATTGTTTCTTTAGAAGCTTAGGGAACCAATGCCTATAACCGTTATGCTGTGTGTCCTGCTGAACAGTTCAGAGTGAATTTTTGGGACTTATAAACTTGATGTTCTCACATCACTATGATTACTATTACTATGTATGATTTTTTACCTGAGCTCATTCCTTTTTTTTTTTTCTTTTTTTTTATTATTATTATTATCTAACCGTTTTGATTATTAGTTCCCATATTGTATTCATCTCTATACTCTGTCTACTCAACAGGTCACTGTAGCCCAACATATGTGCTGACTCCTTAAGGTGTCTAATTCTCCAGTGTTTCTCTCTATCAATTATTTTAACTTTATTCCATAAGGGCAGATGGTTTCCCTTTTCTTTCCATATATGGTCTGCCATACCCGACTTTTCGATTTCACCTCGTACTACTGCTTTCCAATATTCTTTTAACCTTATTTTTAGTGGGTGACATGCCTCACCTTTGTATACTTTACCACAACTACGAGAGATTAATTTATTTTACTTATCAAATTTTTATTTTATTTATATATAATTTTAAATAATAAAACTGACAATTTTTAGTTTGCTTTGTTCTGTATAGCTATATCATCCTCCAAAATATGACTACAATATATTAAAGTTAAATATTTTTTTAAAAAAATACTTGTTGAAAAACAAGTTTGCTTGAAACTGATTAATCTGCCAACATAACATTCAAATCTGATTACCAAGAGTCACTTGGAATATTTCATCATATTTACATTTTCAAAAAACGTTTTCTAATATTTTAAACTAACTTCTGTTACATTCAACTCTTGTTTAATGTTTGATCTATCCAAATTTAATCTATTGTAATTTATGGAAAATATTATATTTGCATAATAATACCATCCTTGTAAGCAGGTGGGTTTTGTTTTTTTAATACAAATATAACATTGAAGTTAGGTTAAATCGTGTATATATTTTTATATTGAAATTTACTAAATGAAGTTAATTTTTAATTATTTGTATCATTAATTTCATATTTAATGATAAATGAAGCTAATTTTTAAATATTATATATTTCATATTCAATAAGTTAAAATTGATATGGTAGTACCCCCTCCTTTTATAGTGGATAGTTTTGCTTTCTATCATTTCAGTTACAGTTGATTCCAAGAATAAATAATTTATTAGTATTATATAATGGTAACAAAGCACAAAAATAGTGATGCTGGTTATTCAGATATGCCAAAGAGAAGCCATTAAAAGCTTCCTTTAAGTAAAAATCTAAAACTTCTTGATTTAATAAGGAAAGAAAAAATGCTGAGATTAAGATCTATAGAGTGAACAAATCTTTTATTTGTCACAACTTTTATTACTGTATGTTGTCGTTTTTCTATTTTATTATTAATGTCTACTTTATGAATTAAGCAAAGCACATAGTATATAAAGGTCAGCTGGTAAGTACAAAGATTTATTTTCACAAAACTTTACATATTTATTTTTCATCATCGCCCTACTTTTTAAGTCCACACACTTTTTGCAGCAATCCTGGAGCTTCTGGATTCCTGTTTTCTAGAAGGTAGCATCTTGATCTTCTAACTAGAGAATTACAGCATAAATAACATCATCAGTGGCAAAATGGCCAGCAATCAGCTAATTTTTCTATTTAGGAAACTAGTCTGGTGGGGCTAAATCAGCTTGATATTCAACGAGTTCATAGCCATAATCTTGAATAGCGGCAAGGGCCAAAGCTGAAATGTGGACTACTATAGTGTCTTATGGAAGAGCTTTCCTTGAGCCAGTTTCTCCACACTGATTTTTCTTATTTTTCTCCCTTATTAGCCTCAAGAGATTAACATAGTATGTACCAGTGACTGTTTGATTCTTTTTTTTTTTTTTTTTTATGTAATTCACAAGCAGAACCTTTTCTCTATCCCAAAAACACAGAGGCCATCACCTCCTCACAGACATCACTGACTTGGCCTTCTTAGGAGCTGGAGATGCTGCATGCTTCCATTGTTTAAACTATTGTTTTGTTTCTAGCTGAAAGTGGTGAATCCAAATCTCATCCACAATGACAAATCACCATGAAATTTCTCTGTATCAACATTAAAAACCCCAAGATTGTCCTTTTGGTATGTTGTATCAGAGTTATTTCTAATCAAATTGAAGAAACTTTGAGGACTGAAGCCTTTGTTATTTCAAGATGATAATTGATAAATACTGCAACATGTTCCTTTGAGATACTCAACTTTATGGCAATGTAAGGCTTAGTTGTTTGTCCACCTGTCATCATTATGTCAAAAATATTGTCAATGTTTATCTGTGTGGTGAGTGGGAGGCTTCAAAAATTACTCTCTGGGATTCAATGGTCTATGACAGAAAAAATATGATTAGGGACTTTATACCATACATTCAGGCTTTAAAAAGGTTGAACTGTATTATCAGCTCCAATTCCTTGTATATAGCATTTTGTACAATCCAAAGTTTCAGGCATTTGTTAAGTGTCTTAGATCATGTGATAAAGAGATGACTATTGTGTATCTATTTCTGTGGCCACCTCTACAATATTTGACATTCTTCTCTGTTCAACTTTTGGGAGATTTTATTCTCACTTTGCTTTTCAAGAAAACAAAAATTAATATGTAATAATAACTACAATCCATTATGAATTATGGAGGTGTATAACATATTTTAGATAAACTTATGAATCAATAACAGAAACCATCTGATAAGTTTTGATAGATTTATTAAATTTGTAAAATTGCTCTATATCAATAATAACAATGATTTTGATTCATGTTAAACTTGCTAGAATATTTCAGTTATCCAAACAAGCAGATTTCATTATATGTCTCCTTTTAGAGCAAAGACTATCCTTTGATTTTTGGGTGGCATAATGGTTATCAGCGTGGAAAATGGAATTTAAATTCCAAGTGAAGATATTTGGTTTACATTCCCTTTGCATTAATGCCCTTGAGAAAAGCATAAATCAACTTTACCTTTCTTTGCTTCCAAGCAATGAATAAAATTGTTGACTTGGTTTTCCAGCCTTGGCAAAGCAACCTGTCAAAGAGAATGAATTCAAACTCTGCCAGAATGGCAAGATACAGTTGAATATTTATGTTTTACATATCTATGAAAGGGTCTGAATTCTGCTGTGGACCAAGAAAAAAAGCTGATGAGGTATGGGTGGGTGGGTGATTGTATGTGTGTGTATATATATATATATATATATATATATATATATATATATATATATATATAATGCACACACAGGTGGTGTTCCTTTCCAACCAACTTATCCTAAGTTAAATCTGACATAAGTTGAATATTTTATATAATAAGTTGTAGTACTACTGTCATTCAAGATTAGTAAACATAAAAAAATAAAAAAGGAATCAATTTATTGTCTTGTCAAAAGTGTGAAGGTGCCCTTGATTCTCTTTATACTTTATTTTTAAAAGCTACCAGATGTTCAGATATAAAGACTGACTACAGGATATTGTTCTTAAATGGCTGCTGCACAAAATAAACCAAGATAATGCCAGGAATACTCGGCTTGTATGAAAAACAAATATGTATCTATTATTATGGAGTCTCCCAGCCAATGTAATACCCTTAGTGTTTATCGACTTGGTCATTTCATCTCAAGTGTAGGCAGCCCAGTTGGCTGTGGCTGTAGAATACACCAACTGCATCTCTGCAGAAGGACAAGATTCCCCCCACCCACTTTGCCACTGAATATCCTGGATATGACTCAAACTCTGATGGTGAGGCTTCAGTTCTGGGGAATATGGAGTACTTCTTCATTGCTGTTGCTCCCAGGTTCACTCTAACCGAAAATGGTTGTACCTGTTAAGGTCCTGTCTATGGGTTAGATAGAGCTGTTTGACCATTTAACTGTGTATAAACAAATGACTGATGTTAAATTGAATTGTTAGTGTTACATAGCAATACTTTGAACCATTTAACTGAATGAATAGTATTGAATAGAATTATTAGTGTTAGATAGGAATACTTGAAGCTATTTAAATGTGTGCTAACAAATTAGCTTTGACTCATTTAAAAATGTTATCCACAAACTATTTGTTTATGAATGACATATTTAATATATGTATAAAAAGGATTATGCTTTAATAACCTACAAGGGTTATGCCATAAAAACCAACCAACCAATCTAGCTCGAGTGTAGGTTGTGATGACTCAGAAGTACTTGGATATGAAATTAACTGAATGGGATTTCTTATTATAAATGTATTATTAGTAATTTATCATAGAAATAGTCACTTTTGAGATGTTAGTATGTTATCAGAAGTATTTTTTCTCCTTATGTTTTATTTATCATAAAAAAAATATTCAATAAGATCCCAAAATCTGACACACAAATTCACCATTTATAGGTTAGCAGTTCTCAGCCCTAGTGATTCACCACCAGCCCTGTTTCATCTCCATGCAAGACTGATCCACCAAGCAGCACCACTCCATTGCATTAAAAAGGGTAGGATTTGGGGGTAACCCCTAATACCTGCTGCAATGCCAGTTGAAGTAGACAATTTTTTTTCACCCATCCATGCCCAAATATATCAGAAAAAGCTATGTGTTGCATTTCAATGGGAAAATGATTAATTGCCCATTGACTAAAATTTAAGATTCAGGTTATGCTATTATTTTGTACTTGAATTAATGTTCTTATCTAAACTGGATACATTCATGTATTTTATATATATATATATATATATATATATATATATATATATATATATATATATATAAGAATTTCAGACAAAAAAAGTTTTACTGTTTTGTGGAAAATCATTTCTTTTCAAAGATCTCTTTCTTGCAAAAAAATTAATTTATTGCTTTATATGATATTAGGCATCTGAATGCTGTAGAAAAGGAATAGCAGTAAGTATACACACCAGTTAATTGTCATGCAATTATTTTGTTTCTATTTTAATAATGGAACCCAAAATACAATTTTCTTGATATAAGTAATAGCTGTTTAAAAGTAGTCACATTTATATAATTGTAAACAGATCAAATTTTACAATTGATTTATTCCTCTAAATCTCTTTGTCATTGTTTTCCATAATGTACAATAAAAAATTTAAAAAAATGAATGAAGGGTTTTCTTTAAAGCTGACTGCAAAATGCAATGTGTTAATTTATTGATATTTTTTTTGCATACAAACTAGCATTTGCAATCCAAACTTTTATTTGAAAAATGAAACAGAAGAGAAATACTGTATTATTCTTATCTTGCAAGAGTGAAAGAACTAGTTTGCTTTGAAAATCAGCATTCAAAACCCAGGCTGAGTTTTTCATCAAAAAGGCCTATTTATATACATGATTGCACTTAACTAGACAATCTATTTGTTTATTATTGAGAGTTGATCAGATAAAGCACTGATAAAAATAATAAAGATGATGATAAATTGGGAAGGGTAGAAGAATCATTGAATGATATTTATACTTCATTTTAGAATTTCAGACAAAAATACCCCTCTTGTTTTTGTATTGGTAACTAACATAGAAAATATAAAACAGAATTGGTATACAAAGTTTAAATTTTATCTGTGGAATGAATCCATTTTTCCTTTTACTCTGTCTCAGTGCCAGATATCTTGGTTAAATGTCTTATTACTGGCATGCCACAATGATTAATGAACAAAAGGGCCTGAGTGAGTACTTAGACAAACCTTTCTTTTATAACTACTTTTCCTGTCCAAAAAGTAGCTACTACTTCTGAAGTCAGCTTAGGCAAATAACAATAAGAATCTTTCATAAGAATAGGTAGCAATTAGTCAAGAGGCATAACACATTTGTATTGTTATTACTATTGTATTCAAGGTCTCTTTATTTTCATGTTAAAAGATCTACTGTTGAAATTTAATGATAGTATACTCTGTGTCAGTTTCTTTTACTGTCTTATTTTTAAGTAAATAATTCAAACAGTGGCTGCCTTTGTTCTAATTTTCAGCTTGCTGTAGAAAGCATGAGTTTTTAAATTAGACTAATAAAACAAAATTATTCAAAATAGTTTTTTTTTGTTTTTTTTTTTTTTAAATTTCTTTGAAGGATCTATAGCAGGAAAACAGGTGGACACAAAAAGAGACCCATAGTTTGGTGCAGTACATACTCTTAAAATTAGTACCATTTTTAGCAAAAGTTATGTCCTCTCCAAGTAGATGTTTGAAGAAGTGACTCTGCCACTCTAGGTGGAGCTAAGAAAATCTTCATGGCAGTCATCATACTAATTTGCGTGGGAGTAGTACTAGTCAGATATTGGTCAATAGGTGAGACAGCTCTATAATACTAACATTTCCTCAGTTGAGCAAAAATGCTCATGGTTTGCAGACAGTATGAAAGAGATTTGGATTTAAGGATAGGCAGTTGTAATTTTTTTCTTTTCTTTTTTTCTTTTTTCTTTTTTTTTTTGTATCCTTTATCTCGCAGATCAGTTTTTAGATACAATCATGGATTCAAAACTTGAAATTAGATCGAGAAATGTATTTTTGATAAGGGTTTTGTTGCTGTTTATATTCAGTATATCATTTTCATTCATAATGTTTTACCCAATTCATTCTCTGGTTTAAAAACAAATTAAATAGTTTCTTTTTAAATTCTATTTATAATTTGTTTACAAATCGGCTAGGAAAAAGAAAGAAAAAAGGGGAAACTAGTAAATCTAAGCTCAATTTTCAGTGTTGTATTTTGGGTCTTTATTATTTATTTTATTATCATTTAACGTTTGTCTAACTATTGTTTTTATTCTATTTTCTAACCAAGTATTTTTTCATTAAACTTGTTTGCATGGTAAATCACAAGTGTTAATCATAACAGCAATCTTTTAGTTTACTTTTGATAAGCTCATTCTTTACAAGAATTCAGTTTCTTATGGGGAATTTTTTTCTTTGTATTTACATTGAATTAAAACCTAACCCTTACTGGATTAATTGCCAGTTAAATTTTTTATTGTTTAAAATGTTTTAATCTTCTTTTAATCCATTATAAAAAAATTAACCTCATCAATGGGGAAATCCCTGTGGCATAATAGCTAATGTACTGGACTGCAGCCTCAAAGTAAGTGAGTTCAAGTTCCAGTGCTGCTATTATGTTCACTTTCAGACTAATACTCTTGGAAAAGGAATGAAACCTTTTATCCTCCCTGCTATGGGTTATAAATAGTATTACTGCTGTTCTTCTACATGGATGGCTTTTTTATTAAATTACCCATGAAGGTTCATATACCATTAACCAAAGAAAACAAACTTTAACATCATTGGTCAAATTTTCTGTTCATTATTCCTATTTATCACTCATTATTTATTTTTAAATGTTTATAAGATGTGTTCAAAAAGTAATGGGGAAGGGTTGTTTCATTGCATAATGGTTTAAGTGCTGGACTGTGGCCTCAAAGTAAGTGAGTTCAAACTCCAGTGCTGCAATTATGTTCATTTTCAGACTAATACCCTTGGGAAAGGTATGAAGCCCCTTATCTCCCTAGCTCTAGGTTAAATAGTATCACTGCTGTTCTTCTTTAAGGATGGCTTTGGCAGTAAATAACCCTCAAAGGTTTATGTTTCAAAAAACAAAGTATCAAAACTGAAGGTGTATTTACCAAGTCAGAAGTGAACACTAAAACATTCAATGAATTCATATGGCATTCAACATAATTATTCCATCTAGTTTTCTATTGGTCTAAGCATCTTTGAAATGCCTCTTTTGAAATATGAAGCCGTACTGTTGTATTTCTTTCAAAGTCCTCCACATCCTCAAATTGAAATGAATTTTTCATTTAAAAAACAAGTAAAACTTGCACAGAGTTAAGTCTGGCGAGTATAGTGGGTATTACACTTGCACAATCTTGTTTCACCAAAAACTACCGGACAAGTAGGTACAGGTGCATTATTATGATAGATCTGTCACTTGCTTGTTGATCACATGCCTGACTGTTAAGACAGACTTCTACACAGATGACTAAACCTGATTTTCATGATTCATCTCCTGTTATGATGATTTTCAAAAGATCTGCATTGGTTTCTACATACTGAAGCAAATCAGTTGCTGTAGTCATTTAAAATTCCTTCTACTCCGGCATCAGAAGCCACGAAATAAACTTAACTGCAACTTATCATCTCCAAATCTTTGCTAGGAATGGCTTCAGAGGTGTCCCTGTGACATAGTGGCTAAAGTGCTGGCCTATGACATCATAGAAGAAATGGTTTGACCCAATGGAAATGACCACCTCATCACAAAGCTCTCTGATAGTCAATCTTCTGTCTGCATTCTCCTGACAGCACATCTCAATTGTTGCAGCATTTCTGATGGTGGAAAGCCTTCCTGTATGATCATCTCTTTAATGTTCTTTCTTACTTAAAGTGGCAATGCCAAAAATCCTTGCATCATGCTCAGAAACTTTTTTTTCAGCATTTCAAATGTATCAGAACCAGTTTTTAGTAAAATTTAATGCAGACTCATTGTTCAGTGTTTTTCCATCACAAAAAAAATTAAATGAAGATGTATGCACAGCTAAGCAACTTATATTTAAAAAAATTTAAGAGTCACTCATAATTGTTATTGTCATTGGAAATTGTCACAGCAACTCAAGTTCAAATCCTGAATGAGGCTGCTTGTATTTCACATAGTGCTAATACCCTTGGGAAAGGTATGCATCAAGCTATGGGTAAATAATAGGGCAAACTTGGCTCTTTAATGTTGGTATGGCAGCTGGTCTGAATTCAAACCTGTTAAACTTCACTTAAAAATTGACTTTGTGTCACATCCTGCATGGGTTGAGTAAATATATATGAAAGTAATGATGTCTCAGTGAGTCTGTACTAATATAAAAGAAAATTATGAAGCCAATCTTGATACTTTTTGAATGCACCTCATATTCTCTTATTTCAAAAAAGAAAAAAAAAATGAAAGGTTTCTTGCTTTAGAATTCATTGTTCATATGCTTGAGTAATTACATTTTCTTGTAGATTTCAGTATTCTTCTGTAATAATAGTTGTATCAAGAAAATATCCTGCCATCTCAGCCCTTTATAAGATTGAAATGTAAAACTCACTTGATATGCTATATCCAAATTAATTACAGCTAAAGCTAGCTGAGTCCATGTTCAATAAAAAAAAAAGAAACTCAGTTGGATAACTTATACACTGTTGGACTGAGAAACTGAATGGTGAACTCTGGTGATATAGCAAGATTTGGTTGGCACTGTTGTGAGCTGAAAGTTATCTTAAAGTTCATGAGTTTGTAGGTAACTGGGACCTTTAGGTATTTCAGGACTGAAGGTACTGGTGATTTGACAGGATGATTTGAGTTGCAGGATAGGCAACTGATTTACTGTAGCCACTCTGGGGACAGGATGTACTGCAGGACAGTCAAGTGTTTTCTGTTTTGACAGTACTGGTCCCCAAACACAGTTTGCTCTAGGAAAGATCATGATGAAACCTGGTCATATACAGTTGCTAAATTAGACCTGATGTTAGTGATCTGACTTTTGAAAGATAATGTCACTGGGGTGAAGCTCTGGTCGGCTCTTAATTTCATATCCCTGTTGAAGTATTTTTCATAGCTTGTATTTTATGTGGCATCATGCTGTCTGATGATATTATCATCAAACTTGTGGCTTGAGATTGACATGTAGAGTTGGAAGTAGTTGCTACAAAATCAAGTTTGGCTGGACTCATTCCTGTTAGTCTTGTTAATAGAGCTAGGAATGAATCCTTCTGTTACAATATGCCTTTCTTTGTACTATTTTTTTTCTGCCTCTTTGCAGAAAATATGGGTCATTTGTAATATGTATAAAGTTCCAAACATTTGTGAATGTATTAAACTCAGTTGATACAAACTGTTGAAAATCAAGGGAATCCATGCTGTTGGCACATCTTGATTATAATGATGATAGTTCTTATTGTACTTTTCACACTTAGGATATTGTTCACCTCTGTTGTCACATGTGGGGTATTGACAAACATGTCATTTATTATAGCATTAACCTTGATTCTGTTGAAAGCTTCCATGTATTGTTTTGACTTGAAAACTTCCTGCCTGACCATCTCTGGAATCATGTTAGATGACATCAAATGCTGTTTCAACAGCTGCTACTATATTTGCTTATGCTAATGAGCTATTGCAATGGCAGTCTTCAGTGTATGTTCAGGTGAGAGGTTTTTTTTTCTGCCTCTCAAACCCACCTCCAGCCTATCACATATGGAACACGCTTTGTCTGTATGTTTAGCCAGATTGTAAAACATGGGAAGATGTTTTTCAACATCCTCGTTTGGATGCTGATAATGTTGATGCAAAATAACTATTTTTAGAATGATGTCAATTCTGGTTGTAAAGTGTTAATCAAACATACAAATGATGTCATCAAATGTGGTAGCTGAAAGGTTAGGTTCCATTTGGATTGTGATGATGCTATGAATCTTTTCTGTATCTGTACGTTTGTAATGAATCAAAATACCCACCTGTTTTTTGGGGTGCTGCTTCTAGGATCTATTTAAAGCAGCATACGGCATACTTATGTTGTTTCTATCTAGCTTTTCCCCAAGCATTTCGTTAAAGTCTACAGTTTGGAAGAATTCCCATTTTATTTTAGCACAGATCAGATTTCCATATGGTCATTAATCTGTTAATAGACCATGCCTCATCCATGCATATTGTTACGCCACCATGTGCCCAGTGGGCTTGCAGGGTACTGTTCGTTTCCGCCAAGTCCACCAGTTAACTCAGCGCACAGACAGACATTGGCTGTGGTCTGCCAAACACTATTTAGTGTTACAGATATCACCAACTCCCGAGCAGAACCACATTTTAAAGCCACCAGGCGAGTTATAGGTGAAACTATTAAAAGTCAACACAGCTAACTGGCTAGCTTTCCCCCTCAAATACAAGGTCGTTGACAAGTACAATTCTTCCACAATAAAAAAAGGACTCTGAACTGCCGTGTTTGAGTTAACAAGATTAATAGCAATATTTTGTTTTTTATTGAATAAAAGAAACAAAGAAAAAAACAATTCAAGTAAAAGTCAGGAGTGAGAAAGTCTTTCTGTATCTCGGAAGGAGCCTCCACTAAAATATCCGTATCCTGGACTAAGCCCCCATAAAATATCTTTATCCCCGGATGAGTCCACTATAAAATATCTTTTAACGGTGGAAGGTGTGAATGTAGTTCAACAATGGTAGACACGGCCCGCTTTCCTTCAGGCTATGGGATTTAATGGCAGAGCTCGTGCTCCAAATCTCAAGTTTATCGTTTCAGCATGAATGCAGCAGGATAAAGTTGAATATACTTAAATTGTATGTTCACTTACTTGGAGTTTTGTGGAGTTTATTCTCTTCTCTTTTTTCTTTCGTTATTGGGTTTCCATAACATGTTGGTAGAAGGATACACATCTTATTTCAGATAAGACCAGGACTGATTATTGTTCCTTTTCTCATGGACAAGTCTTTTCTTTGGGTATTCATTTAACAAGGCTTACCTTGGAGTGCTGGTTCATTCAAAGGATAAACTTTTTCTTTTCTCTCTGGTTTCTCTGCGCAGTATTATTTTGGAATTTGGGTTTCTTTCATATCCCAAATTATGTTCTTGGTTTTTCAATGAACAAAAGGCAACTCCTTATGTGTCTTCATCCTTTGAGGAATAAACAGAAACTCATTATGTGTCCTCACCCTTTGACGACTACATGGCAACTCATTATGCATCTTCACCCTGTGATGAATAAACAGCAACCGACTTATTCCCGTAGTTTTAAAATTCACCACGTGTTGGTTTTGGCGGTTTCTTCCTTGGTACCAATCATGGTCACCAATTTGCTTCTCCGCTGACACATACATGGCTAATAGAGAGTGAGGTCCTCCGATGCCCATATCACCTTGTAATGATAGAGAGAGGTGAAGGTGAGACGGCCTCTCCCACTTCCACTATTCTGTAATTCTTGCTTACTACTATTGTCCGCTGACAGTCAGAGAGTCACAGCTGCCTTCCCCACAACCTGGCAAATGTATTAGGGTGTCATATTTCCTCGTCACAATATGTTGAACAAATCCTGGAAGCAGCACCCTATAAAACAGCAACTGTACAGCCACTTACCTCCCATCTCACAAACCATACACATGAAATGAGCAAGACTATAACCATTATGCTATGTGTTCTGATACATAGCGTAACAGTTATAGGCATTGGTTCCCTAAGCTTCTAAGGAGACAATCATCTGGAGGTTGCAGATTCAATCCTGACTGCAGGCGAGTAGCAATACAGGAATACTAAACACTTGTACTCGGTTATGGCTAACAGAATCAGAACAAGTTCCCCCCCCCCCCGGATTCAATAAAGGACGTAATTTGAAGTTCCATGTAGATTCACAGGTTCAACAAACACCTGAAGAAGACCAGAGGACATATCAGCCAAAACATTGTGGAAATAACAATAAAGATGAAGACAATTGTCCAAAAACCCTTAATGATAAAAATACAACAGCTTATACTGCTTATCGCTCTCCCCCCCCCCTTTTTTTTTTCAATGTCATATACACACCATTTTGTTTCTATTTGCCTTTCATGGATATTGTCCAGTCGGCTGGAGCTGTAAAATACACCAACTGCATCTCTGCAGAGGGGTAGGACTGCCGCAACAAGTGTCCTGGATATGACACTAAACAATCTGATGGTAAGGTTGCTGGAGCTTTGGGGAATGTGGAGCACCCCTTCATTGAGATTGCTCCCAGGTCCACTCTGGCCCAAAGTGGTAGCACCTCATAGGGTCCTATCTATGAGTCAAATAGAACTAAAATGTGTACTTATACTAAACTGAATTGTTTGAAATAGAACTGTTTTGATATTTAAACTGCGTACTTATGCTAAACTGAACTGCTTGAAATAATACTGTTTTGACCTGTAAACTCTATATTTATGCTAAACTGAATTGTTTGAAATAGAACTGTTTTGACATTTAGCTATGTATGGACAAAAACTATACTTATGCTAAACTGAATTGTTTGAAATAGAACTGTTCATTTGTATAAAAATGGATTTGGCATTAGATAACCTACAAAATTTGATATGCCATAAAACCCAAACAAACCAAACAGTCTACATGGATATATTGGGACAACACTTAACAAGTATGTTTTTTTGTTTTTTTTTATTTTACTATTGGGTTCCATAAACTTGGAGATTGCTGAGGTACTATTGTTCATAAGTTCTTTTGTTCAAAGGAAATTACTTACTTGGCAATGCCCATCTCCTCTGCAAGTAACATGCTGTAGATTTTGCTAAGTTGCATTGTATTGTGACATTGTAGACATCATCAAAAGGTTATCAAACAGAAGAAATAAAAAGGTTCTCTGTTCATACAGAGAACCTTTTTACATAATTACAAACAAAAAAATCCTACTTATATTATTTCAGACATTACAAGTTCCGTAAATGGGTAACAAGGATATTAAAAAACTTGGAGTGGTTTTCTTTGTTGATGAAAGAAAAAGCTTTGTTTATTCATAATTGATCACCCTCACTCTTTCTGATATGGCAGCAGTTTTGCTTAGCCCCAAAATATGGGTCTTGATTTGTTGCTGTCTTACTAACTGAGACTTTTAGAATCTATCCAAATCTTGTGTCTGACTGTCACTATCTCCTATAAAAAATTTGTAACTTCTTGACCTGTCATATCCAACATAGCCAGGTACTGAGGTCTTTGGTGATGGGAGGCAATCCCATTACAGTTTTATTATCAAAAAAATATTCCTCATCTGACTGCTGCTGGGAGTCCCATGGCATAATGGTTAAAGTGCTGGACTACAGACTTGAAGTAAGTGAGTTTGAACTTCAGTCAAACTATTATATTCACTTTTGGACTACCCTTATGAAAGGTATTGAACCCCTTTATCCATCCCAGTTATGGGTTAAATAGTATCACAGCTGTTTTTCTACAAGGATGGTTTTGGCATTAAAATGACTCACAAAGGTTGATATGCCTTTAAATAACCAAACCAAACCAAACTGCATTAAAGCAGTTTAAAATCCACAGATAATGAACCTGACTTTCTTGTATGGCCATTGACACTTTCTCTTAAATATTCATCTTTTCAAGTTCATAATTCATTATCATCAAGGTGTACCAACAGCACAGATTCCCTTGACTCTTTCACCATCCATCCCTATTAGCCATCACCCTTGGCAAGTTTTTAAGATGATATCCTGTATCCATACAGAGCTGATGAATATAAGTTTTGGCTGGTCACTAACACTGGTGTGTCTGTGTGTTGGAGTCCAAAGAAGAATGTCTCTTATGAGTTTGTCCTTATCTTTATCTTCTTACTTGGATAATTTATAAGATAGAGATAAGTGAGCATACAGCTACTGTTTTATAGCATGGTGCTTCCAGGATTTGTTCAAAATAGCATGCAGCATCATTTTATAGTTGCCCTTTAACTTTTTCGACAGGCATTTCCTTAAAGTCCAAGTGGTGCAATATACAGTATTACTGACAATACTTGAAAAATAACTGATTTTCAAAAAAAATTCATCTTGAAGTATTAATGATTGTGATGTTACATAATTGTGTTTGCAGTAAGTATCTGGATTCAAATTATCATTAAATTTTATATTTAAATTTTTTTTCTATATTCAATAAAAAACAATGAAAATTGTATATTTAGAAGTGGTATCAGTTTGATACTGCTGGGATTAATCTAGATCATTCAAATTTCAAACTGTTGATCCAAGCAGTTCACTTTATATACAAAATACAATATTTACAATTTACATAAGCTAAACCTTTTGCCATGGAGCTAATCTTAGAGTTCATCACTAAAATGCTGAGTTTGGTTCTCAGTGAATGCTTTTGATCTTTTGTTATACTATGTTAAACTTAGTAAGTGCCTATGAAATAAACAAATAGCTCTCCACCTAAAATAGTCAAGAAAAAAATAACAATAGAAATTTATTTAGTTTCGATTCTACAAGGCACTTACTTTCCATTTTCTAGATTTTTTTTTTTTTTTTTTTTTTTTTTTTTTCAATTACTGAAACAGTTTTCCACTGTATGAGTTTACAAGGAGTGGCAAACATTTTTGAGAGCCCATGCCCTTATTGGAAATTTTTTAAAAATCTCTTCATGTTTCCATTGAAGTATTTTTGCAGCAATATTTGAAGTTTACAAATTATTTCACTGAGGAAAAAAAAAAAAAAATTCTTTTTTGTTGTTGTAGGCAAAAATATCTAATTAAAAAAAAATTGATTGCCTTTTTTCAGGCACAGTACTTGAGGTTCCAGAAGAATACCTTACTCCAAAATTTAAAAAAGGGAAGGGGAGTAAAATATAGTCCTTGGAGACTTTTTAATTTCATTTTGATCAATTATAATTTAAGTTTTAGATCAATAAATTCAATAAGTAAGAAGAGACATGTAGGAAAAATACATCCCTCTATCCAATATGTATTTCCTTTAAATTATGCTAGGGAAGAATAAAAGAAAATCATTAAAGGTGATTTTTTTTCTCCCCAAATCACTAAGAAAAATTTTATTTCTCGTGTGTCAATGAAATGTTTTTGAATACCACAGATTGGCCATCCTAACTAATCTCATCTATTCTCCACCTTAGATTTCTGCATTTTGGACACTGATTGGTTTTGGCTAATTCGCTTTATCCTAAGATAGATATTTTTTTCTATCTTGGATTTATTTGAAGAATCCAACAGAAATAGCACAATATCTTTCATCATAACACCAGTCATTTAAGGATAATATATCAATTATTTCAATATCCAGGATTTTGATTCAAGATTTTTCTTCTCAAAGACTTCTATTAGGATTCAATTCAGTATTGTTTCTCCTGTGGCTCTAAACAAAATATATTTTTCTAACCTGGTTACTCTTTTATGATTTTCAGATTATGTCATAGTTATTGGATGTTTTTTATTATTAGCATATATTTTATTTAAACTTTTATATATTAATACTTTAATAATATATATTTTATGTATTCATATCTGGTATAAAGCCAGTCTTCTGTTCAGAATAAAGCTCTTAATTCAGTCCATTTCTCTTTGCCACTTTATTCTAATATTCATACACATTTGATGATACTTTTTTTATACTTATTGATGCATTGTAGTTTGATTCTTGTTATATAAAGTGATTCAAAGGCTGACAAAATATCTGCTGTTGATGTCATTTTTTTTTTTTTTTTTTTACCAATGTGATACGAGCACTACAATACTGATGAAGAAGTGGGTAGACTGTGTTGAAAAATAAACCTCCTTTGGTCACATTCCATGAGTGTGTCTTGGTCAGCCTATGAACTTTTCAGCCAACTCTCATTAGATAACTCAAATAGCTCACTATCATGTTTGAGTAGCTTTATTCATGTAAGAGTATTATATTGTACTAACATTCATGTGTTAGCATCATGCAACGTCCCCACTCAAGATTAACATGATTCTTTTGTTTGAACATAATGCTTTATGTTATTGTTCATTTACATAAGTTCATTAATGGATGTTAATAAAGCATTTCTTGGTGTTTATTCAACTTCAGCTGACAACCTTATTGATTTGCTGTTTCAGTAGTAGAAAGTGTAGAAAGAGATTCTAGGGCTGTGTTAAAATTTTGGAGTGATTGGTCATTATTAGGATTGTATGTTAGTATTGGGGTGTCCATATTATTATTATCTTCTCCATATTTCTTTTATGGATAAGGATGGATCTCTTCTTCCTTATCAAAGAACTTTGTGTCAGTTACCTGATATGAGGCACAGTTAGCATAACTATTATCATTGTAGGAAATGGAATTGGCAACCCAGGTTCAAGTCCTGGATGAAGCTGTTTGGATTAATATCCTTGGAAAATATATGAATACATATCTTCTCCTTGCTAAGTATTGGTAAATAGCAAGCAAAACAGGGTTCTCTTGCTAGAAGAAAAGACTGAATTTAAACCAGCTTAAAAATTGACCTTGTGTCATATTCTGCCCTCAGTTGACGGGTTGGGTAAATACATACAACCTGGTATGATCTAGGGTTGACTAATTTTTTATGACTTCAACAAACTGGCCTTGATCTCTGATAAAAACTCCATCCTTGGAAATCTGGTAGAGCCTGAACCCAGTGACAAGAATTTTAGTTATTTGTATGCTTCTTTTGGTATCTCTTGATAACATCCTTGTTATTTCCTCTGTATTTAGTTCTTATGGTAGATTTTCTGGAAGTACATCCAGTTTTGTCCTCAGCTTCCTCCCTATCAAGATTATATTGTACTATCTATGTACACATTGTCTACTAAAGTATGAAACTTGATTACTGTTGATAGCCACCATGGATTGGTTTAAATTGAAAACTGCCTGCCTGTGACCATTTCTTGGATGGCATCAAATGCTGAACAATCCTGTTCCGACCTCTGCTTCTTGCTTTTGCTGATAAGCATAAGCTATTATTGCCCCCATTTCTTGTGAGAGCTGACCTATTGGCCAGTATGCCTTAGTAAGCATTGATGTTTTTACTTAAAATATTTTTAGTTATTTGACCAGCTCTTTCTGTCTCCCTATTCATTTGTAGTTGTAGAGGTGTAAACCCTCATTCCTTGGAATATTGGAGTCCATTGCCCAAGATAACTGTATCTGGAAGGCTGTGGCTTGCAAAGATTTCTGGCAAGATTCATATGACTGTCCTAGATGTGGTTGTTTGGGGGTCTCTGTTTTCCAACCATCAGTTGGTGTAGTCTACAATAATGAGGTAGATTTTCCATTCCAACTCAACCAAATCAATGCCTATCCTGGTCCTCAGTTTACAGTTTGGAAAGGATAGCAGCATTAATGGTTTCTTTTGGAGTTGGTTGTAATCTGATGCAGATGTGACATTGGTTGACCATGGCTTTTATCTGCTTTGCTATCTGGAGCCATCATACCAAGTAACTAGCATTTCCTGGACATTTGGTGATTCACAAGTGCCATTTATTCTTGGACTCTAAAATCTCTAGCTGTAGAGAGTGAGTTATTGTTACTCAATAGTCCCCTGGTGACTGTCAGATGCTTATTGTTTCAGTAATAGTTTTGAAGAGTGGTTGGGGTGATATGATCAAACACCACCCCTTTAGGTAGTACATCATCTAACTGCAGACTGCATTGTTGTTAACCAAGAACCCTCTATTTGATCTACAGGGATATATTATTCCTTAACTTGCCACATCCCATGTCCTTCCTCTAGTCAGCTGTGGCTGTAGAATATACTGACTGCATCTTTGCAGAAGAGTAAGACCCCTTCAAATGTCCTGGATATGATGTTAAACCATCTGGTGGTGTGTCTCCAGTCTTGGAGCTTTGATGAATGTGGAGTACTCTTTCCTTGCCATTGCTCCCAGGTCCAATCTGGCTCAGAGTGGTAGCACCTGATAGGGTCCTATCTATGCGTCAAATAGAACCGTGTGCAAACAAATGACTTATGGTAAATTGAATTATTAGAAATTAAACTCTTGGACCATTAACTGTGTGCAAGCAAATGACTAATTGTTAGTGATACATAGCAATACTTGGAAACATTTAACTGTGTATAAACAAATGAGTAATGTTGAATAGAAGTGTTAGTATTAAATAGCAATACTTGAAAGTTTGTAACTGTGTGCTTGAATTAAATCATTGATATTACTTGGCAATACTTGGAACTATTTGACTATGTGCAAATGAATGAATAGTATTGAATAACAATACTTGTAACCATTTCACTGTCTGAAAACAAGAGATTAATGTTGAATAGAATTATTAGTGTTAAATAGCAATAACTGAAATCATTAAAATGTGTAAAAACAAATAATTAATAGTATATAGAATTATTCCTGTTTGATGGAAATTCTTGAAACCATTTAACTGTATGCCAAAAAAATTACACAGACTCATTAAAAAATGTTATCAACAAAATGTGTTTACAAATCATATAAAAAGGACTTGGCATTGAATAACCTACAATGGTTGATGTGCCATAAAGCCCTACCAAACTAAACTTTCCTTGGGTGTATTTTGGGTATGATACAAAGCTGCATCTGGTGGTGAGGCTTCTGTCCTGAAGCCATGTAGAGTGTGAAGTCAACCTTTTATTGCAATTACTCTCAAGTCAACTCTGACCTGAAATGGTAGTTTCTGTTAGGATCCTGTCTATGGGTCAAATAAATCTGTTGGAAAATTATTAGTATTTGATAGGAATACTTAAAACTATATGAGTGTGTGCAAATTATTATAAGTAAACCAAGTTCAATTGCATATGAATGATGACAAAATGTTGTTATATTTGAGCACAGGTAAACAAAAAGAAACTATAATTGCAATGGAGTAATGAAAATATACTCATGGTTATAATCTAACATTTACAAATGAATCAAAATAACCCATAAGGAGTTGATACGCTGTTAAGCAAATAAACCAAACCAAATTATCTAACAGTGAACTGTTGATGTTAGAGCTCGCTAATGAATATTCTAATTTCATCAACACATGACGTTAAAAAAAATCATCAATATCAAATGAATACAACTATAAAAAAAAAATGTTCTGCCATGCTCAAATAGACATTATTGTCATTTTCTGTTTTCTAAAAATATCATTTGATCATTCAGTATTGTATTCATGGCACATTTAACTCTTGTATAAACCACCATTTTTTACTTAGAAGAGTTTTTTCTTTTTGACAGATATTACAGGAAATCAAGTGGAACCATTTTGTATTTGTTGTTCTGGCTTATTCCCAAGCATCTCCGTAAATTTATGTTCTCTACTCAGATGTGAGACTATGCCTCTTGTCTTTGTTTGGAAAAAATGTACAATTATCAATGGAGATCATTATTTCTACTTTAAGAGATTCAGACAGTTAATTCCATTTGTTTGTACACAATATATGGACACTGTTCTCCATTCTCCACTGTTCTTTCATTCTTGGATTAGAAAATTTATTACCTGCATTAAATATAACCAAATTGAAGAAAAATTTTAGTTTCTTTAGTTTTATTTATTTGTTTTGTTTGTGGTATAACATTTATTATCATAAAAAATGGACTTGGCAACCTTAGTTCAAATCCTAGACAAGGCTGTTTGCATTTCACATTGTGCTAATGCCCTTTGGAAAGGTATGAATCCAGCTATGGGTAAATTAGGCAACTGGTCTTGGAAAAGGAAAACTCTGAATTCAAACCAGTTGTAAACCTAGAGAGGGATGAGCTACATTAGGCTATTCCAGCCCAAGACATACTACATGAGCTATGCTTCCCCCAACCAAAACTAGGTTATAAGACATTGAGAGAGATTCTGTTTTCAGAGTTTCTTGACTATATTCAAAGTTGTAATCATTTTCAAACATTTAGAAATTTTTCTATCTTAAAAAGATGTCATCCTTATATCATCTAATATTATAGATATTAATGTTTGATATCATGTTGCTGCAATTATTACTTTCAATGTCTTTAGCACCAGCTTATAAATTGTCTTGAATTACTATCAGATCTACTGCCAGAAATAACACACAGTTCCTTAGAAGTATATGTACACTATTTCTTTATGAGCCTTGAGGTTTTTAAATACCAGGATGTTATTTGCAGAATACTGTCATATATAGAGAAAGAGAGGAATGATACTCTCAAAAAAATATAAATATACCTAAGGTGTATATATATATATATATATATATATATATATATATATATATATATATAATTTTTTTTTTTTTTTTTTTTCAGCTTATAACTATCTTTCTTTTCTTTTCAGCCTTTAAGAAGTATACTATATCATGTAGGTAAATGGAGAACAATTATGGCAGATGGAATTAGTAAATATAAAACAGCAGAAAAGTTCACACAATGATGTCGTGTCTGCTGTTGATAGCTTTTTTCACTAATTAAATCCAAGCACTGTGAAACACTGATAGAAGTCTGGACTGCAAGAGAAAATTGTTATAAAATAAAACTCATTTGATCACATTCTATGAGAGTATCTTGGTCAGCCTATGAACTTTTCAACCAACTCTTGTATATACTAATACCAAAAGTTATTACAAATAAACTGCTCCCATTAACAATAAGTTTAGAATAACTTGTTTTAAAAAGGATACAAAAAGTACTGTCATTACAACAGAGCTGATTTTAAAACCTAATTACAGTTGGAGACCTATTCTATTCTGCCATAACTCACAGATGCATGTTTTCACATTCATCTGAAGGGAAGATGTTACCAAGTAACCTTGTCAAAGATGGGGATCCAAGTGACTACTTCTGCAGTGTTTTAATAATTTTCAAAAACTGCTCAACTACAAATAGTAGGATCCATATTACTAATGCCAAAAATTATTATAAACAAACTGCTCCTATTAATAAGGTTAGAAAAACAACTTGTTTTTAAAAAGAATTCAAAAAGTACTCCATGCTATTGGAGCCCTATGCTATTCCCTCATAATTCCAAGTTTCATGTTTTCATACTCATCAGATGGGCAGATATTATGAGTAGCCATGTAAACCTCACTATATGAACCAATTGGGAGGGAGAAGATTGTTATTCATTTAATAAATAAAAAGTAAATTCAGTAACATTCTTTTCTTACAAACTCTCTGTATATTATCATGGCTAATACCATAAATAGGAATTTTTTTCATTGTTCTTTCTTACCTTTATTTGATGATCATAAATTTTGCTGGTCACATCATTCTGACAACATCAGTCCCTTATCAAGTAATCAGATATTCAAATATGTGGCTTTACATATATTTCATTGGCCAAATTTAATTTGTGACATCTATATCATTTCATTCTACTTTAAGATCAAATAAGTACTATCAACCTTATTGCCTGTACAGCTTTAACCATTCATGTGCATGCTTGAATTTCTTTGTATTCCATCAATCTTGGCACTCATTCAGGCAGTAAATAAGAAGAAAGTTCATTATGGTACACGTTTGCTTCATTCATTGAATTTGGTTTGGGAAATCCAAAGTCACTTCACATGGATCTATGAGTCTATTAAAGACAAAATTCATTATATCAAGAGTTTAAAGTGTAAAATCATATAGTCTTGCAAACTAGCTATAGGGAATTTCTTTCTAGGCTGTCTTCATAACTATGACATTGTATTGAAGTTAATTCAACCTAATAAACTTATATTTGTGGTTGAGCATAGTTAGAATGTATTCTATTTTATCAGTTAGTTTTTTTTCCTCTTCATTATTGTAATAATAAGGCTACCATTGTGCTAAAGATCATACTATTACACTGCTTTACATACGGGGTGGAACGATAAAATTGTCGTCCTAAAGAAAACAACACTACAGCTTTATTTTAAAACTTTTATTGAAAAAATCAATTCAGGTAACTTGATTATTTAGTAGAGCTGACATCTATTCAATGTAGCCGCCTTCAGCCTCAATCACCGCCTCGATACGGATCTGAAACTGGGAGCATGCCTTTTCCACAAGTGTCGACGTATGACCAAACGAAGTAGTCCAGCAGGTTCAGGTTGGGGGAGGCAGTGAGAGAAGGGTACAAAGTTGTAGCACTCCTTCTGAAGCCAAGCTTGGGTCTCTTTGGACTTGTGGGTCAGTGCCGAGTCCTACTGCCACACCGAGGGTCTGCCACCGGCCACCTGATTGCACCAGGGGATCACCACACTCTTCAGCACATCCAGGTACACTTTGGTGTTGACTTTCAAGCCGACTTCGAAGATGTGCGGTGGCATGATGTGGCCCTCACTTGAAACCACACCAAAGACCATAACCGTTGCCAGAGACTTTTTCATCACCCTGGGCACGTCTCTGTTATTCGTGGCAATCCAGATTTGCGTTTTGAGGGTGCTGGCAATCGTCCTGTTGTTATAACTTGGATCAGTAGAGAGCATGAGTTGTACAGCGGCGCATCTCCGATCTTGCTTGTTGAACATTATGTCGCTTTCAGACATGATAGAAGGCTCCTATCGCTCTTGGGATTTGTACTCAACTGGCCAACTAGTAGATGGTCTGCAACAAAAAAAGAAAACCGGTTTTCATTAAATGGAAATGGAATCATGTCGTCTTGTCTAGGGCGACAATTTTATCGTTTCACCCTGTACTATGTTGCCTCATAGAGTTCAGAACTACACCAGAAATTTCATAACTTTTTCATTACAAACATATTAACATAATTATTTGTGTATAAGACACACTATTTTTCAGCCCCAAAGTTAAGGGTTGGTATTATACACGAGAACTATATAATAAGCTTTTTTTTTTCTGGCTACATGCCTCACCATATTCAGGATGAGATGACCCTAAAGTAAATTATATCTATAGTCCAAACTAATGTGTTTTATGCCATTACAGAGAAATTTCCACTGGAATGTGGGGATGTCCTCATAGTGTAATGATTAAAGTGATGGACGGTGGAATCATAGTAAGCAAGTTTGAACTCCAGTTGTGCTATTACGTTCACTTTGAGACAAGTACTCTTGAGAAAGGTATGAACCCCCCCTTATCCTCCCAGCTATAGGTTAAATAGTACCACTACTGTTCTTCTTGAAGGATGGCTTTGGCATTGAATAACTCAAGAAGGTTGATATGCCATTAAAACAAAGAAACAAAACCACTGGAATGTGTGTGTGTTTGTAATTTTATTTTTCCTAATGTGAGCTTATTTTTACCACAAGCTTTGTTCCATTTTTTGTATGAACATATCTATGTGTTTGCTTTAAATACTGTGTAAATTTTGTGTTTTAAGACAAAATGTAAACTATATAAATTCTTATTCAGTATGAAATGGTTAAAAAAAATTTAATAAATGTTAAATTTAGATGTGATAAATTCTAAAAAAGTCAGTGCATATTATACACAAGCCTTTTTCTTTTTTTTTTTTTTTGAGAGAGAGAGTTTTGTAGTCCAGAGTTGGGGTGGGGGATATACAAATAATTACCATATTTACCAACCCCTCCGCTCGGGCAGGATATGACACAAGGTCAATTTTTAAGCGGAGTTAAACAGGTTTGAATTCAGAGTTTTCCTTCTCCTAGACTAGTTGCCTCACTAAGGCTGGAGAACCCAGTCTGCCCTACTTTTTACCCATAGCTGGAGGGAGAATAATTGGATTCATACCTTTCCCAAGGGTATTAGTTCTATGTGAAATGCAATCAGTCTCGTCCAGGATTTGAACTCATGTCACCGTGTCCATTTCCTACGATGATAACCATTACACAACAGGCACCTCCAAAATATACAAATAATTACAGTAACCAATTATTTTGGCTATTGCCTTTTTTAGTTGTAAATTTTTCAATCAAAAACTAATTTTTGCTAGTCTATTCCATCTAACAAGACTTGAACTTTTATCTGGAACTGTCAGGTTTCAGTTTCTTTGTTTAATGGCATATCAACTTTCATGGGTTATCTAATGCCAAAGCCATCCTTGTAGAAGAACAGTAATGATACTACTTAACCTATTGCTGGAGAGATAAAAGGGTTCATGCCTTTTCCAAAGGTATTTGTCCAAAAGTAAATGCAATAGCATAGCTGGTGTTCAAACACATTCACTGCTATGTCATAGTCCAGTACATTAGCCACTATGCCACAGGAACTCTTCCAGAACTATCAGTAGTGGAAGAATTGCATGTTTCCCTTGGCTCTTCATATGTATGTATTTACCAACCGCTCCAAATGGGCAGGATGTGACTCATGGTCAATTTTTAAACAAAGTTTAACAGGTTTGGATTCAGAGTTTTCCCTCTCCTAGACTAGTTGCCTAAACAGTCTGCCCTACTATTTACCCATAGCTGGAGGGAGAATAAGAAGATTCATACCTTTCCCAAGTGCTTTGTGAAATGCAATCAAACTTATTCAGGATTTGAACTCCCGTTGCCATGTCCATTTCCAATGACAATAACCATTACACCATGATTCTTCATGTGTACATCATGATCCAAACTTTAATTCTATCTCCCTTGTGTACATCTTGAGAAAGGCAGAAGTTTCCTTCAGTTTGACCTCTACAAAAAGACCAAGCCTCTCAAAGTCATGCTGACTGACACTGACAAAGCTGTGTATATTTCCAGATGCTCTGGTTTTCATTTCATAAAAAATATTGACTTGAAATGGTGATTGTTGTTTATAGACTTCTTCATCAGCTACTTTATCTTGGGTCAAATCTTTCGTTGGATGAACAGGCTTCTTGCTCCTTTTTTGATAGATAGTTTTTAAGAAACAGACACTTTGTAAATGATCTTTGTCACTACATATGTGGAACACAGGATCCTGATAGTTACATTCATTTGTTCAGTGCTGATTACTACCACACCAATGGCATTTTCCTTCAAGCTTGCAAAATGGTTTAGATTATCTTAGCTTATATTTTTGAAAAGATAGTTAACCTGTTTATGTTGTTGACTGACTGTGACTATCTCTGGAAAACTTTGTCCTGTCTAAAAACTATCTCTATGCTTAGTACTATCTGATAGGCCTGCTGGAACTTCAAATCCTTCTCCTTCAACAACAACTTCTGGTGAGTATGAATATATATTTACCCAACCCTTCTACATGAGCAGGATGTGACACAAGGTTACTTATTAAGTGTACTTTCACAGATTTGAATTCAGTTTTCCTTTTTGACCGGTTGCTATAACAAGGTTAAAGAGTCAATCTGCCCTACTAATTACCTACAACTGGAAGGAGAATAGTTAGATTTATACATTTTCCAACAGTGTTAGCACTATGTGAAATGTAAACAGTCTCATCCAGTATTTGAACTCAGGTCGCCATGTCCATTTCCTATAATGATAACCGTTACACCACAAGTGTAGATATTACTCAAAAGATTTTTTTTTTTTTTTTTGTGTGTGTGTGTGTCACTTATGTAATTAGCCATAAAGAAATGTTCCATTTGTTTGATATACTCTGTCCGCAACTCACTCATACTAACAAACAACTCCATGTTACTGATGGTTACTTTTCATGTTAGAAAACCAAGCAGTTCACAAGCAATGATAAATTTCTTTCTGGCTCAAAAATTCTATTTTATCTCGGTTAAACAACACCTCAAGTTAAAAAGCCACCTATAAGTTACTGATTAACAAGAGGCTTACACAACGATAGTAAGTAAATTGTACTCTCAAAACTGCAGTATAACAAAAATCTTATCTCATCTTTGTTGGCAGTTGTAATACCCCAACAAACATCCATGTTATAATCCAACAAAGACCACTGATTTCCTGCTTTATGATGGCTCTCTTTATTTCATGGATACTGTAGTTATTAGTGTATAAGTCACACTGTTTTTCCAGATTTTTTAGCCTAAAAGCTAGGAGTGCATATTATTCATGAGAACTAAGTATTACCCTTTTCTATTTTTGGCCATGTGCATCACCATATTTAGAAAAGCATGACCAAAAGTACTTATGGTCCAAACTAACTAATAGGTAACAAACACTTCTGTTTTATAACTCTACAGAAAAATAACCACTGGAATGTGTGTTTGTTTATTAATTGTTTTTTCTATTGTGTACTTATTTTCATTGAAAAGTTATTACATTTTTATTTGAACATCTCTTTGTTTTTGCTCTACTATGTAAATTTAGTTTGGAAACATATTTTTTTTTTATTTTTCGTGAATACAAACTGAACAAAAAGTTGAACAAATGTTAAATTTAGTTGCTACAAATTCCAAAAAGTTATTATGTATTATACATAAGATGTAGAATTTGGCAGAATTTTGGAGTGGAAAATTAGGGTGCATATCATACATGAATGCTTGTTATATACAACTTATTACGGTAATACAGTTATCTTAGCATCTATCTTGGTACTCTTTACTGTGCATTCTCTGATGCAAAAATATCAAAGTTACCACACCTCAGATTAGTGAATATAAAATTATATTTACAATCTTTCTCTTTCTCTCTCTCTACACGCATACACAGTCTGGTTGAAAATATTTTTACAGTCTCTGATTGATTGTTACAAAAATCATTGATTTTATTGATTCTTTATATTGTGATAAGGATAAATAGATTGTAAACTAAAAGTTAATTTTTATAATTAACTTTTTCCTAACTAAAATTCTTTTAAAATTTTGAACAGATTTCCAGACTTTTTTGTATGGGCACTTTTATTGATAGTACACACATGAAACTCTAGTCCCCTTCAAAGTAATCTCCTCCAGCTGCAATGCACTTGTTGTACCGTTCCTACAACTTCTGGAAGGCCCCATCAAAGTCCTCTTGTGTCAGCGTGTCAATGACCCTCGTCACAGCCTCTTTCATCTCCTCAATTGTCTCATAACGACAGCCTCTAAGTTTTTCCTTGAGCTTAGGAAATAACCAAAAGTCACAGGGAGCAAGGTCTGGACTATAGGGAGGGTGACGAACTGTCTTGATGCCCATCTTGGTCAAATAGTCTGTGACAAGGATGGAGTTGTGGACTGGTGCATTGTCATAGTGAAAATGCCACTGACCCGATTTGAAGAGTGCTGGCTTCTTCCAACGGAATCTCTTCCTGAACTTCCTTAAAACCTCAACATAGTATTCCTTGTTGACTGTCTGTCCAGTGGGAACCCAGTGCATGTAGATCATGCCAGTGCAGTTAAAAAAACGGATCATCAAAAGTTTGTGGGTGGATTTGCTCTGTCTGGCCTTCTTGGGTATGGGAGAGCCAGCATGCTTCCACTGGGTACTCTGTCTCTTGGTCTCGGGGTCATAGCAGTAGATCCAGCTTTCATCACAGGTCAGCAGAGCATCAAGAACTGCGGGATTTGAATTGATCAGCTCGACCATCTCCATGCTGTCAACACAACGTCTTTCTTTCTGATCTTCTCTGAGCACCCTTGGGACAAACTTCGCATCTTCAGTTCCTCGCGAATAACTATGTGTACAGTTCCCACACTGACATCAAACTGTGTACTTATTGTCTCTATAGACACACGAAGGTCCTTATCCATGAAATTCTTTATTTAGCCAATCAACTCTGGTGTTCTGACTTCCTTACTCCTCCCACACCTCTCATCATCCCTCACAGACTCCCTTGAATCTCTTATGCAACTCAAAAACTGATGCTCGATTCATGCAAGATGGTTGAAAAGCAGTCTGAAGTATTCCATAGGTTTCTGTGGCATTTTTTCCAAGTTTAAAACAGAATTTTATTGCATATCGTTCTTCTAAAGTGTCCTCACGTCCAGATTACATTTTTGAAATTCACCAGCTGTGACAATCTGGCTTTTGTAGGGTGTATTCCAATTGCTGCTGTAGGTGTTCATTCGAACCTGAAATCATAAAAATTGGTCAGTCATCTCATAAGATGTATAGCAATAACATAGTGAATTTTCAAGAGTCTATGACAATTTTAAATGCCAGTAAAAAAGTCTGGACACTTATTGACGGCACCTTGTATATCTTCCTATGGCCAATTAGTATTATTGAAGTTGGTTGTAAAAAAAAGTGCACATGTTAGTCTAGTCAGACCCAGCTGAAAAGGGTTAATGTATATTGAAAAGATGATTGAAAATAATCAGACTGGACTATGCATTGTTTTTGTTTTGTTCTTTATTTGTTTTTGTTTTTGTGTGTGTGTGTGTGTGTGTGGATTCTTGCATGCAAATATAAATTAGTCTCTTGGGTTGGCACATTACCTGTTGCATATTGACCACTTGACCATTATCCGTTTCTGTTTTAACCAGGTCGTATCAATACAATTTAAAGTGGAATTGATGTGCTTTGCACTTTTCTTCCTACTTTTTTATTTGAAACAGAGGATATTTTTTAAGTGAAGAAAAATTTTTTAGCAATAATCTCCAAAATGTAAGATCAGAATTTTTTTCCCTACCTTAGATTCAACGAAATCACTAACCAAGTAAAAACAAATTTTAATAAAATAGCTACCTTATAGAACTGGTTTATTGCTTGGCAGCTTATACCCAACACCACTATACCACTTAATATCCTTTATTTTAGATAAAGGTTTCTCTCTGAATAATAACAAAAATAATAAAGTAGGAATAAAGGTTGTTTTTTGTTTTTTTTAAATTATCTAGTTCTACAAGGGTCATTCAATAAGGGGAATCTTTTTTGAAAAAGCAAATAATTTTTCTGGGTTTTTTTTTAAATTTTTTTTTTCTCTCTCAGAATATTTTTCTAGAAATGTAAACTCTGCATTTTTTTGGATTGGTTTATAACAAAATTTGTTTTATTTTAAATTCATGAAAATATTTGTTTTGATGCTATTCAAAATGGCAGCAAATCAAAGTGCTCTAGGCTTGAATGTAGAGTCTTCTATCAAATTTTTTGTGGCTGAGAAAAAGTAAAAAATGCAATGCAAAACATCCACTTATAAGTTAGCAATTAGTAGAAATTTACAATTTTTTAACGTGGCCGAAGACTTTTGCATAGGACTGTATGACATATAATAATAATACTGATGATGATGATGTGTGTGTGTGTATATATATATGTATAAAAAAATATGTATGTATGTATATATATATATATATATATATATAGTGCAATGGGTAAATTTTCATCATTTTAAATTATAAATTTTGTGCCTGCGCTTTGTTTCAGGTTTTATCTACTGTGCAGCAAACTAGAATCAGTTGGGCACTATCTGTAAGGAAAGCAAAACTGTGACACAATCCACTCCTCCAGAAATTTGGAAACGGCATGCTGTTTGTCATTGACCAGAACCTCCAATACAAAGATTTCAGAGTGTTTGGGTGTCAATCTGGGGACAGTGCAGAGGATTCAAAAAGAAGTTGATCAAGTCCAATGGTGATTACGAAAGTACAACACTTGGTAGAAGCCTTACTCTGATCGTTCTGATAAGAAAAGAGCTCCTGAATTTGTTGGTGAGATCCAGGCTATGATTGACAACAATCCCAGCAAGTCAATCAGGTCCATAGCCTAGCACATGGGAGTGTCTGAATTCTTTATTAGGCAGCTAATGCATAAAAACAATCAGTATTTCTCGTACAAGATGAGAAAGGGACAATTTTTATCACAGGTTATGAAGAACAAGAGGAAAGACCATGCTACAAAGCTTTTAAACAAACTCAAGCATTCCCTCCAACCAAATATGCTTTTGTTTTTCTCAGATAAGAAAATTTTTTGCCTGGATCATTTGATGAATGCACAGAACAATCCTTGGCTTGGCTCTGTCCCCACAAGATGTACTGATATTAATGAAAAACAAACACCTAGTCAACATCAGGGTGTTTGGGGTGGTCACTATTGATTTTGAATTTATGCCTCCATTTTTCTTCCTTCATGGCTTTAGACTCAACACAGAAGCCTACATCAAGTGTCTGGAAAAGGTTGTGCTGTCCTGGATTGAATCTGGCAGCTGAAAAACTCTGTTTGGTAACAGGACTCTGCACCATGCCACACAAGCAGGAGAACCTAGTCTTGACTGTGCGAAATTTTCTTCAACCACATCTAGCCACCTAACTCTCCAGATGGCAATCCCTTTGAATATTATATATGGGGTGCAGTTGAGCAAGAGACAAACAAAACTGTGCAACACCCATGATGAACTGAAAGCAAGGATAATGACAGCATTTACCAATTTAAACAAGGAGACCATCAGAAATGCTTGCAATCATCTGAATGCCAGGCTTGAAGCCAATAGCGATTTCTTTAGATATATCTTATCTGTACTATTTCTAGATATTTTCATGTAATTTTGATAACTATATCCGATAAAATGAGCTGTCAGTGTCATTTTCATTTTTGTGTAATTTAGATGACAATTTACCCATCATACCCTGTGTATGGTTATGGGGTTAGTCCCTGTGGTATGGTGGCTAATGTGTTGGACTGCAACATCATAGTAAGCAAGTTCAAACTCCACTTGTGGTGTTACATTTCACTTTCAGATTAATACCTTTGGAAAACGTATGAACTTCTTTATTCCCCCCCATAGCTATAGTTTCTTTGATTAATAGCATATCAACCTTAATGGGTTATTTAATGCCAAAGCCATCCTTGAAGGAGGACATCAGTGGTACTAGTTAACTCATAATTGGGAAAGGATAAGAGAGTTCATGCCTTTTCGAAGGGTATTAGTCCAAGAGTAAACATAATAGTATGATTGGAGTTTGAACTCGCTTACTTCCGTGTCACAGTCCAGAATGTCAGTCACAATGCCATGGGGATTTCCCAAATTTTAATTGACTACAAAGATTGTAAAATAAACAACAGTGATCAAGTTTTCACTTTTTACCTAGTGTAAACAAGTATATGAACTAATATATAATCCATACTTTGTCTTATTTGAATAAAGTGAGACACTGGTGATTGAACACTGATTGCCAGTGGATGGAAGTGGCGGGCCTCTAGATAATATAAATAGAGGTACCATGATGTTGGCAAGGGGACACATGAGATAAAAGGACATTAATCAATGGATAGTAGTCGAAGGGAGTTCAGCAGTAAATACTTTTTAGTAATAGCTTGGACCACAGTGTATGGATAGTAACTCTCTTTTGTCTGTCTTATTTTCTGTTAATGTGTTATTTCAGTTGAATGAAATACTTATGCTTTTGTTTAGTTGTCTATCACTTATTTTCTTTTCTTTTTATGCATATGTGAGCATTACATAACTTTATTATTATATATGGACTACACAGTGTAATAAGTATATATGAGATGTGTGCAAAAATATCCTGCAAAATAACTGGTTTTCAACTATTTATTCAGTGCTGAATTTTTTTTAAAAAACACACTTAGAACTTTTATTTTTCCCTCTTAATCATTAGAATACCAATATAGACAAATTTGCAATGCCACTACTGGACTACCAATGTTGCTTTCAAAGTCTCTACACTAGCAAGATAAAATAAAACTTTTCTTCTTTGATAGCTTATTCTAATTCTTCTTTTTTTCTATTTTTTTTTTCTTTTTTATACCTTTTTACATCAAAGTTTTCTATCCTACTTCTGAAAAATATTGGATGAAATTATTTCTGTAAATGCTTCTATATCAACCTAGATCAATTTTCTAAATTTTTCTAATTGAAAATCAGTTGTTCCAAGATTCTTAGATTCTCACTCTTTCTTCCTTCCTTCCATAATGAAAACCTCTACTTTAAAAGTTTTAGAAGGTTGGCAAGATGTTAATAGATCTGAAAAGATTACTGTATTACTTGCTGTAAGTGGTCTAAAAAACTCTTCAGATCTCATAAAAAAAATTTTTTATAGAAATAGAGTAATATGAAAACAAGTCATTTTCATTTTTTTTTTTTTTTTAACTTTTTTTTTTTTTTAATTCTCTAAGTCTGATCTTTGTTCTGTCTTTCATTGGAAGAAGACAAGTTAACATTTTGGCATGCCAAAAAAGAAGCAGCCTTTCATGTCATTTCGAGGTGCCATCAGTATTTGAATTGCAGTCTCTAAGGTGGTTAAATCAAAACAAAAAATTTAAAAAATGTAAGAAAATCATAAGGTAAGCTTATCCATCTTATTTCCTTTTTGTTGTATTAATCTGGCATGCAATACAATTAACATTAAACAAGAAAGCAAACTTACATGTTGTTAATATTATTATTGCTACTGCTATTATTATTTATTTAGAAAATCAATGTTTTGGAATACAAGCTTTATTTTTGCACTTAAGAGAAGTGAATCTTTTTTTCTTGTGAATATAATAAATAAAAAAAGTTAATTTTTTTCAAACAACCGATAATGATAATTTAATTTGCTGAACCCATAAAAAAAATTCCTCTTTTTTTTTTTCTTTTTTTTTCTTTCTTTTTTTTTTTCTTTTTTTTTTTTTTTGACAAAGACTATTATCCATTCCTTGTATTTTACCATTCCCTCCTTGTATCTATTTCAATTTTTTGTGAATATCATACTAAAATAAATGGTAAATTTCTTGAACACACAATAATAATATTTATTTAGACAATGTTAAGGAATATTTGTTTTGTTTTTGCATTTTTGGGGAAGTAAAACTTTTTTATTTCATTTATTTATTTATTTTTTGTGTGTGAATATAATAAACAAAAATATGTTGATTTCCTGAGTAAACCTATGGAAATTTCATGGGTATTAATAATTAATTTTTATCCGTTATCTCATGCCTCTGAATTTCTCACATCCCTTGCCTGTATTTTCTCATTCTCTCCTTTATCCATTATAATTTCTTGCAAATATGATAATGAAAAAAAGGGGCCATTTTTTTAATAAACAGACATAGGTTTGAGAAAAAAAACAACACTTGGACAGTTTTCACCTTTTGATATTTAAACTTTTATTTTTTATTATTTAAAATTGAATTGTTAACCTTTAATTTAAGTCTGTAAAAAAAAAAAATTCCTTTTACAGACTTAAAAAGAACCATAAACATTTATACAAAACAAAAATGGCAGAATTACTGGGATAACTTCCAGAACAATAAACTACACGAAATAATGCCACAAATAGGAAAATCACAAAAAAATCAAACCAAAATATCTAGAAAAGAAGAAATAATATTATCAAGATTAAGAATAGGACACTCACACATTACCCATTCATACCTCCTCAAAAAAGAAGAGGCCCCCATATTGCATACCATGCCAAAAGCTGTATACTATTAAACACATATTAACAGAATGCATCGACTTAAAACTGATACGACAAAAATATTACCTTATAACAAACTTAAAACAAATTTTCTATCAAATAAACCCAAAAAACTTACTCGGATACTTAAAAGAAGTTCACCTATACAGCAAAATTTAAAAAAAAAAACTTCCCCCCAAAAAAATGTTAAAAAATACTTATAATAAATGTTCAAACAAAAATATATAAAAAAAAAAAAAAGTGTGTTTAAAGAAATACTTTAAAAAAAAAAAAAAAAAAAAAAAAGGAAACTTTTTTTTCTCCCACAAAATATACCAAAAATATAATCAAAAATGAAATATCATCAATTTACCTCAAAAACTGAGCCGGCATTAAATGACCCTTTGTGTTTGATATGCCGTAAAACAAAACAAAAACAAAAAAACATTCAATTCTAGACTTCCATTAACAGTCACAAGTTTTATTCTTTCTTAGTGTTGCTTTTATACTCTTCAACTGATTGGCTTACCAAGGAAACACTGAAAATAAAGAAATAGTTTTTGTAGAGGGCCTGTCTTCCAGGTTTCCCAATACATTTAGAATTAAAACACAATTTTGAATAAAAAGATAACTTAAATTTTATTAGCATACATATAACTTTGTTACAAACACATACAAATAAAAAAAGAAAAAAGTCTGAAATATTTGTTCCTTTTGGAAAATGCTTCATTGTGTTAAAGTCTGAAATAGGTAAAAGGTCTATAATATTAATGTGTCTGTTAGATATTAATGTGTATATATGTTTAAATGCCTGGAATGTCGGTATTGCTTGCTTGTTCAATTGGTACGGAAGGTGAATGGATATAGTTGGTCTACATGTTATTGTGAGTTTCTTTTCTCCACTGAACTTTTGATTCCTTTTAAGTCTTGCTAGGTAGGCAATATTGTGGTTATTTCCCAATAGAGATGTATCAGCCACCGGATTCTTGTCAAACCAATACAAGCCTTAGGTTAGCTCCACAAGGAATAAATTTGCTATTTTTTTGAGTTCATTCTGGTTGAAGGAGGCATGTGACACTTTACAATATGAACTTGGGCATTGATTGATCCCTCATTATGGCGATGAGAATTGGGTGCTGATCCCTCACTATTGCAATGAGGACTTGAGTGCTGATCCCTCACTATTGCAATGAGGACTTGAATGCTGATCCCTCACTATTGCAATGAGGACTTGAATGCTGATTCCTCACTATTGCAATGAGGACTTGAATGCTGATTCCTCACTATTGCAATGAGGACTTGAATGCTGATCCCTCACTATTGCAATGAGGACTTGAATGCTGATCCCTCACTATTGCAATGAGGACTTTAGTGCTGATCCCTCACTATTGCAATGAGGACTTGAATGCTGATTCCTCACTATTGCAATGAGGACTTGAATGCTGATTCCTCACTATTGCAATGAGGACTTGAATGCTGATCCCTCACTATTGCAATGAGGACTTGAATGCTGATCCCTCACTATTGCAATGAGGACTTGAGTGCTGATCCCTCACTATTGCAATGAGGACTTGAGTGCTGATCCCTCACTATTGCAATGAGGACTTGAGTGCTGATCTCTCACTATTGCAATGAGGACTTGAGTGCTGATCCCTCACTATTGCAATGAGGACTTGAGTGCTGATCCCTCACTATTGCAATGAGGACTTGAGTGCTGATCCCTCACTATTGCAATGAGGACTTGAGTGCTGATCCCTCACTATTGCAATGAGGACTTGAGTGCTGATCCCTCACTATTGCAATGAGGACTTTAGTGCTGATCCCTCACTATTGCAATGAGGACTTTAGTGCTGATCCCTCACTATTGCAATGAGGACTTTAGTGCTGATCCCTCACTATTGCAATGAGGACTTGAGTGCTGATCCCTCACTATTGCAATGAGGACTTGAGTGCTGATCCCTCACTATTGCAATGAGGACTTGAGTGCTGATCCCTCACTATTGCAATGAGGACTTGAGTGCTGATCCCTCACTATTGCAATGAGGACTTGAGTGCTGATCCCTCACTATTGCAATGAGGACTTGAGTGCTGATCCCTCACTATTGCAATGAGGACTTGAATGCTGATCCCTCACTATCATGGTGTGGACATCAAATGAAGATTTGGTCAATTCCTTATCTCATTCTCTCCTAACCCTGCTGTCAGCCCAGTTTGCTGGGGTTGTAGAATATGCCAACTGCATCTCTTCAGATGAATAAGACTCATAACCATATATTCAATGTTCTTATTTTGAAAATATTATTATATAATTGGTACATGAACTGATTTGAGTTCATATCTAAAACAAAAGATTGAGACAAATTTTTGAAGCCAGTGCTTTTTCACTTTTACTCTCCGTTAACACACATTCCAGTTTTTCAATCTATCCCCTTTCTTAGGTAAATATTAGTTCTAAATTGTTACAACATATAAAATTTTAATTAATTATCTCTCCTAACATATTCATACTTCCTTGAGCATCATGAATTAAATTTATTCCAAATTCTATCCTCTTATATATCCTCATGAACAATATATTCATGTTCATTTCCACTTTTTTCAAAAATGTTCTAACAATTGATGTTTTTATCATCTTCCATTGTATCTCTTAGTAATCCAACAAATTTCAAATATCATTCCATGTACCAATTACATAATGATATTTTCAAAATAAGAATGCTGAACGTATGGTTATGAGTCTTTCTTTATATACACTTTTTTTTCTTCTGCTATTTCAACAAACGTCCATTGCTGTTTAAACAACATTTTTCATGATTTTAAAATCCTGAAAAAAATTTATTAAAACCAAAACATTTAACATGGACTTTCATTATGAATTCACCAAATTTGGATTATTTTGTTTTTTCTACTTTCTTCATATATATATATATATATATATATATATACACACACACACACAAACTGGTCACTCACCCTCACCAATATCTTGGTCACAGAAACCAATCATAACTGGTGCAGCTGACCATTGGTCATAGAAATCCACTGTAAATTTGTAAGTAATTGTCTGCTAGTTTTCTTACTGTGGTATTTCTCCAAAAATATCAAATGACCTCCTCTGCCCTCCCACAGCTGGCTTATCCCCCAAAATCATACTTTCATACATCTATCTATGGAAGGTCCGTGACCTCCTGCTGAATTTTCATCTATGTCCCTTTCAATCCCAACCAACTAAAATCTTAATCCCTTTCTTTCTTTCTTTTTTTTTTTTAATTATCAAATTTTAAAATATATTATCTGGGTTCAATTCTTTTCAAACCTTCTTATTTAAATTTTATAAGTTCAAATTCTGTTTATTGATCTGCCTTCCTGGTTACTATCCTTCCAATCACTCAAATAAAACTTCTTGAGGTTTTTCCAAATTATTCCACCATTAAGTCACTTGAAATCCCCATTTAAGTACTATTACAAGGATTAACACCTACACCAGAGCCAGCACGCACAAAAAAGAAAACCATGGTTATAAATAAAGAAGTATAATAACCCAATAAAAAAATAATTTTCTCATGTTAACCTGATGAATACAATGGAATATTAAAGAAAAAGAAAATTTATTTTTGATTTATGTTGGTCTCTTTCATTGAACTTTTTTCTTTTTTTTCCATTTCTTTTTGCTGTTACAGAAGCTTCTCCTGCTTTTCTAGATTTTTCTTTTTATCTGCCTTTTGAAAAAAATTAAAAGATTATTCCCGTTTGACCTGCATTTGATTGACATTTTCATTTCATTGTTGTTAAGTGGTTAAACTTTTATTTATTGATTTTATTCTTCACTTTTTATGTTCTTTCACAAATACTACATCTCTTTCTATTTGTGTGTGTGTGTGTGTGTGTGTGTGTGTTCTTTTTTGTAATCCAAAAAAGAAAAAACAAAGTTTAAAAAGCCTGTGTTATTCTCTCACTCTTTTCTTGGTACTTATATTCCTTTTCACCTCCTTATTCCATTTGAATATCTCTCCCCACTTTCAAATGTAGTGAATGCATAATCCAAAAAGAAAACTTTTACTTAGTATGATAAATATTTCTTACCAGATTGTAGATAACTATCATTGCTCAGAACAAATCTGGGTTCTGGAATATATTGGTAGTTGTAGAATTTAATTTTTCTAAATGTATATTGAAAAGTAAGTTACTTTTCATTTTAATTTTTAGAACAATATTTTTATTTTTAAACTAATATAAGAAATACTTTGGAGAAAAATAGTTTTGTATCTTTTTATAAATAATACATGTTTTACTTGAATGACCCTTTGGGGACACTTAATTGTTGGGTTACTGAAGATGAGTGAATTTCGCTAATGGCCTGGGAGACCTGGGTTCAATCCCAGGTCAAGTCATACCAAAGACTCAAAAAATGGTACTTGATGCTACCTTGCACTCAGTATTATAAGGTAAGGATCAAGGGTAAAGTGGAGCAATCCAGGGAAAGGAATGGCACCCTCCCTTACACCTTGGTGTAGTAGCTATTGAAAAGGGAGCCTTCAGGTCACCCTCAACTACAGTCACCAACTTTACTTACTTTTACTTCAATGACAAAGTGCTGTCTTCTGCTTGAGAGAGTACTCACCAAAACTTAGTGTTTTGTTTATCTTGATATTTGTCGATTTTTCAAAGGTAAACTGGTTAGATAATGCTGAGTGAATTACATTGGAAATCAAGCCATAAAATTAATATCCTTTAGTTCAGTTGTCTCACCACTTAAATATCATTAATGTATCAGAAAATGTTCATTTTAGATAATATTTCAGTTGACAACATTTTATTAAAAGCTAAATGGCTATAGAACCAAGCTGAGTTATGGGAGCACTAATATAATGGATTATTCTATTCACAAAAAGTTGATGCTTTTTAAGTAGTTTGGGTGACAAATCAGAGTTAGTTGCTCTGGCATGAGAGGATAATCAAAAACATCCACTGTGTACAATCTTCAGCCAGTCTGTTCATATCATTTGTACCTTCTTTTGACCAGTGGTACTTAGTGCAGGCATTACTGCATGTCAGTGTATGGATAACACTTGCTACACCTTTGTATTAGAAGTTATATTACTTGCTCATCTTGGTCTATCCTCTCTTTCTCTAGTCTGATGACTTGATTTGGAGACCATGTGGGTAGCCTCATGACAAGTCTCAACTACTGCAGGTGCCATCTGCAAATGGTGGTTGACACAGGTAGCTTTTTAGATATGTTCCTACAGTCAATTCATTTGATGTCATGCAACTAGTCTCACATGTCATTACTGAATTTTATTGAACACAAATATTTTTGGCTTTAATGACTTATCAAGCAATTGTTATGACATTATATCAGAAAAAGGAATGATTGCTTTTATTTGGTTGTAATTAATGACATATCAATCCTTATGGTTTATCTAATGTCAAATTCTTTCATATATATATATATATATATAAATAATCAAGTAAATGAGGATTGTGAATATCCAAAGAATGAGTGCTATATAATACAAAATATACCTGCAGAGCAAAATACTTTTTTTTTTGTTTAAAAGACAAGAAATTTAAAAATTGCATTTCATAATAAATTTATTTCACTTATTAAAGCTCATCAGACGGCTTTCAAAGTAGAAATCTATCTGATGAGCTTTAATAAATGAAATAAATTTATTATGGAATACAATTTTTAAATCTTTTACTTTTTTAACAAAAAAATATAGATATAAATAATTTGTAATTGAATAGTTAGTAGGTAACATTTTTAAATGCACCAGAACTCATTTGTTTGCACACAGTTGAATGATTTTAAGTAAAGTAAATGATAGAACGGTTCTATTTGATCCATAGATGGGACATTAACAGGTACTACCATTCCGGGTCAGAGTGGACCTGAGTGTAATGGCAAAGAAGGGTTACTTCATATTCCCCAAAGCTCCGGGACTGGAGCCTCACTATGCCCAGGACACTTGTTGAGGGTGAGTCTTGCCTCTCTGCAGACTTGCAGTCCTCTTTTTCTATAGCTCCAGCTGACAGGGCAAAAGAAAGGAATGAATGTAAGTGAGCAATAAATTCCAATTTGTTTTTTCCAATTTTGTCAATCTCTATCTGTATAGATTAAAGCAACAAGTCATTATAAATATCTATAAAAACTTATTTTAATCTAGTCCCCTCTATGGATCAAATAAATCTGTTTAAAAATTATTTGTATTTGATAGGACTGAAAACAAACAAAAAAATCTCTAGAAATAACCACATAAAAAAATTGTAACTCTGAATGTGATTCTCTAACATCTAGGCATTAAATAATCCTAAAGGGGTTGACATGCCATTAAAATCATTCATTATCTTTATCTGGCAAAATGCTAATCCTGGAGAGATAAATTTTTTGGATTTGAAAAATAGGATATCTATCAGGTCAGCTTAAATTAGACAAGATATAGGCTTGAAGAAATGAATGCAAGAAGTAAATTATATATATATATATATATATATATATATATATATATATATATATATAACCTCATCTATGTCAAAGTTAGTAATGTGTGTAATGTTTCATAGTTGGTGTTGCTTGGGTTAAATTATAGGAGAGTGGTTTGCACAAGTGCTCACTCTCTCCTTTTTCAATAATGGCATACCAGTGATGAGATTTTTGGGCCCATGAGACACTGCAAGGAGGAATGGATTCGTGCCTTCTCCAAGGGCATTAGTGCTGAGTAAACTTAAATAGCCTCAACTAGAATTGGAACTCAGTTTATATATTTTGTTTTCTTTGCTGATAAGAATTACACTTCCTCAAATCTCCAAATTGTTGAATCATACATAAGATGTGATAAAAGAATAGTCTGGTTTGCCACAATCTCATTGTTTGGTAATTTTAATGGATATTGCAAAAGGCTAAATGTAAGTAATACCTGTTTCTACATAATTTATACAAAATATCTGTGGGGAAATAGTCATAAATTATATGGATATAATCATTAACATGTCAATACATTGAAAAATGGTCAGTCTCAAAAGATGTGTATATGTTAAAAGTTTTTTTTTTTTTTTAATTTCGTTTTTGTTATTTGTTGTTGTTTTTTTTTTTTTTTGTCTTTTTTTTGTTTTTTTTTTTACTCTTATTTATGATTTCAGTCAACAAAACCTAACTTCACCAATGTAAACTCTGTCTTTTCTAAGATTAAATGCTTTTTATTTATTTATTCATTTATTTATTAAAATCTGGCTTTGAATAACTCTCTTGTACTTGTTAATCTTCAGTCAGTTTTTGGAGAGCAGAAAATAAGTGAACAAATATTTCTAGTTCCTCTAGATGATTGAAGATTCTATATGTGAATTTTTCTCAAGCTCAATTTTTAAAAATTATTTTCTTTAGTCATAGTTCTTAACTGCTACAGATTTAATTGCACAAAAAGCAGTCCAATTTTTGTTGAAATGGAAAATTTTTTCTTTCATAGATCTTATTTGAATTCATTAGAATGGTTTTCAATATTCCACAATGTAAAGGAAATTGTCTCAAGAAAACATGTGAATGACATTGGAAAAAAAGTATATATTCATAAAGGAATATATTTTTAAAAATTATCACATTTTCCTTCTAAAGTAATTCTATGAGTAATTTTTGGCTTTTTTTTTTCTGTTGTATATTATAAAATAAGTTTTGTTACCTTTTTAAAAGATATTTCCAAAATTTAAAAAATAATTTATATTTCTTAGCAAAAATAAAATTACTGTCAAAGATTATTTTAAATTAAAATATGAAAACTTAGTATGGAAAAATATTTTGAATTAGGAATTTTTTTAAATAAGATTTTTGTACCCATAAAAAAATGGTGTTATGATTTATGCATGTATCTTTTATATAGCTAATACTGCTGACTATTCTCTAAAAAGAACTTGGTTTAGAATCCAAAACTACTTCAATTGGCAAAGTTATTTAAAAGCTGCTATCTACAGAAGTTAGCCTCTCTCACTTGAGGATGAATTAGGACTTTTTGGAAGAAATAAGACAGGACTCATTCATAAAGAAAGCAAATACAATAAATTTTTGTTTAACAAATTGTGTTTTTTATCTTGAGCAATTTCAACTTCTTCAGTTAGTATATATGTCTTATTATAATTCACAAAATATCTGTCCATCCTAATAACTAAGGCTCCACTATTTTTTTGCCCAATTTAAGCCAAACTTTCAGAAAGTGTTAGTCATACCTGGAAAAATGTCTAACTGTACCACAAAACATAGTTCAGTCTGTTTGTTGATGGAATCTGATCTGTCTCTCACCCTTTATGCATTACTGTTCACCTCACTGTAAAAGGGTGTTTATCTCATGCCTGGCACCAGTAACCCACTCTCTTGATCATGCCCAGCATCAGTAATCCACTCACTTGGTATTCTTTATGAAAGCCATATTTCTATCTCCCTTCCTTTATACACTTAGAACCTCTTTCTTGTGGTCAGGTGTCATGGTAAAAAGAAATTTATTTAATCTTATTGGTTAGCCAACCTTAAAAAAATTTTAAAGCTTTGAATCACTTTTTTAAAAAAATCCTCAGTTATTACCACTACAAATCTGAAAAATAAAATATTTATTTTTCCCTAGATTATCAAAAATCTCTGAATAAATTGTCTTGGTGTAAACAAGGCAGTAACCTGTAGTAAATAAATGATAAAAACAAAATGTTCTTCAAATATCATCATCACCATGTCGTCCCACTAGCACGGATATCCCTGATCCTCTCTCACCACTTCTCCCTATCATTCATCGCCTCTAGCATGTCTTCAGGGCTACATCCCGTATCCTCACATAGCTGCTGTATGTATGTTCGAGCTGGTCATCCTGCTTTTGCTTGGCCATATGCAGGAGTCCATAGGAGTACATCACTTATGAGCTTGTCCTTGCTTCTCCAGCAGTGTCCTGCATGTCTGGTTCATCTAGCTTGGATTAAAAAAAAGTCTTCAAATATAATTATCCTGAATTTTAATAAAAGTGACTTTACATCTTCTATTTTTATTAATGACCTTCTTTGAACCCATATGTAATGGCTAAGTACTATTAGTATCATCTCCACATTAAATGCCAAGCCTCTGAAATAAATAAACCAGTTCACTCGGTAGCAATATACCATCTACAGAAAGTGATGCCAATATATACACAGGAAAGGTATGGACTGCTATACACAGGTTATCTACCATATGAAAATTGATCTTTAATAAAATAAAATGAGAATTCTTCCAAGTTGTTGCCATGTCAGTACTACTGTATGGCTACACCACTTGGGCTTTAACAAAACATTTTACTCTTACCCAATCCCTAACTCAGCTTTTTCAAACTTTTTTTGTATTTACAACATTATTTTTAAGGTAAATTTTTTGCAACACATTACTTAAGTTTTGATAAAGTAATATATAATTTGAAATATATATAAAAGAATTCAGTGAAAAATTTACTTAATAATGAAATAATTCAACGTAGAGATTATTAATGCTACACAATTTGAAAAGCTCAGCCTTAGTATCACATGAGTATGCATCTTTCATCTTTGGTTTCTAAATTTTAAAATACATTCTCTCCAACCCACCCCTAAAACTCAGCACTACATTTTAAGTTTGAAATTTCATACTAAAAAAATTAGTGCTTTTAATGATGACACTTCCTCCTCCCCAAATGAATTTCCATGCAAAAGAAGGATCAAAGAAACATTAGGTTTTATAAATTTATTTTAAATATAAATTAGAAATATAAATTTTATCTGAAATATCTAAAAGAAATTTAAAGTAATTTTTTTTTCCATTTTGTGCCACCTGAAGATTATTATAGAATTCTACAGAAATAAAATAAGACCAGAAATAATCAGGATTTTTGTAGGAATAAATTTACGCTTCATAAATACTGATTCTTTATTTGCTAAGAATAAATCTCATTGAATTTGCTTTTCCCTAATCTTATTACACATATCTCTGTAATACAAATTGAAGAATAACTGATTTGGTATTTGTTATTTTGATATAATAGTAGTTTTTCAAAGAAAACACAATTTACTGTCAAAAGCCAGATATCCTTGATGGCATAATGCCAGACTCTACAATCAGACTATTAGTGAGCATAAGAGTTTGAAATGAACTGAACCAGACTAAAATAATTTGTTTGAAATGTGTGTAGGCTTTGAATTAAGTAGCAAAAAATGACAGGACTCATATCTTCAAGATTGACTGTTTGTTTGGTATCAACTTTTATATTTATGATCATGATTCATCATCATCATCAACTTATGATGACAATATAAAGTTCACTGACTCTCTCTCAGCATTCATCCCAGCAGGTCTTCTAGGATGCATCTTGTGTCCACACAGACCTGATGTAAGTCTTAGCTAGTTGGTCAACATTGGCGCATCCATATGCAGGTGTCCATCAGAGAACATAGCTTATGAGTTCATCCTTGCTTCTCTAACAGTGTCCCACATGTCTTGTTCATCTTGAATGGTTTGTGAGATGGGAGGCAAGTGGCCATAACCATTAATTTTGTTTAGTATTTCTTTTCATCTTAATTTCTAACTGTTTTTTTTTCCTTTTTTTTTTTTTTTGTTAATTCTCTTAAGTTTTCAATCTATAACAAAGAGGAACAATACAAATCAGAAATAATAAGGGATAAGCTCTTGGTGAGATTTGAACTCGTGTATTTTTGCCTTGAGAAAGCTACCAACTACTCAAACTAACTGAGACACTAACATAATGACTAAAATGCTGGTTTGTGACCTCAAGGTAAATGAGTTCAAACTCCAATTATGCTGTTACATTCACTTTTGAACTAATACCTTTGAGAGAGGTATGACACCCCCGCCCCGTATTCCACCAGCTATGGGTTAAATAGTATCACTGCTGTTCTTCTAGAAGAATGATTGTGGCATTAAATACCCCACGAAGGTTGATATGCCATTAGAACAAAGAAACCAAACCAATCAAACCTAACTGAGACACGAAGTTATTGGTTTATAGAATCCAAAATGAAATCTTGAAACCCATCCTTTACACTATTCTTGATTTCTCTAGGTGTTTAATCTATTATTTTTTACATTACTCGTATTTGTACCATCTTTTTATTTTTAGATGAAGCAATGAATTTAAAGAGATTTTCCATCATTTTAATTTTTAGTTGCTTCTTTTTTTTTTTTAATCACAACTTACTCAGGTTGTCAATTTATGACCTGCTCTGTCAATAGGACTTAGAATGCACTGACTGGTATCCACTGCAGACGTGTGACATCTCCCCCCCCCTCCACAAAAAAAGATGTCCTGGGTATGACACTAAACTGCCTAACTGCATCTGATAGTGAGGGTTCAATTCTGGAGATTACTTTTTAATTGCCATTACTCCCAGGTCCACTCTGACCCAAAGTGGTAGTACCAGTTGTTGTTTTATAGATTTGTTTGGAATAGGAATACTTGATATTACATAACCATGGGCAAAAAAACTCTTTTGAAACTAGATAAAAAAAACAAATATGAACATATAATAAACACCTCTAGGCATAAAATAAAACTAGACAGGTTAACATGCCATTAAAATCAATCAATTTACAACAATGTGAAACAGCAAAGATTTGAAAAAGCTTGAATCTCACTTTTATTTCCTATCTGCATTTTTTCTTGTTAGAAATTTATGATCCTTGTTAATTAGAAGAACAAGTAGTTAGAAATTGACATGAAAGAAAATACTGGTCAAAATTAATGGACAACGCTTTCTCTAGAAATTGAAAAAAAAGTTGTTGCTGTTTAATATTTAAACTATATTTCTTTAAACCTTAAAACTTGAGCAGCTGGTATTTGTGCTGTTATCTAGAAGTACATATATACCCTGGAAGACTGAATGCCAACCAGGAAATCCCTATTTTACCAAGCAACAATAGTCAGTCAGGCTGTTAAATAACAGGATCACATTTTCAGCTATTTTTCAATCAGGAGCCCAGAAAATTAATAAGGTATTGCTTGCCAATGATATAAGAAAAATTGCCTCTCAACTATCAATATATACATAGACACACAAACACACACAATGTTTCTAGGAAGTCAAATAGGAAATAAAATTATTTTTAACCAATGTTAAAACTGGTTCCTCTAAGATTTAAATGATGGTCTACAAAAAAAAAAAATCTCAAATTTTCATAATATACTATTTACCAAATTCCATCCCCATTTTTTTTTTGTGTGTGTGTGTGTGTGTGTGTGTGTGTGTGTGTGTGTGTGTGTGTGTCAGTTTACAGGAAAATTTGCTTCCAATTTTATGATTATCAAGGCTGAAATAACTGATTGGTAATTTATCTTTGTTAAACAAACCTTTATTAGTTGATCTTTTTATGGTAGATATAATTTTGAAATTGTTACAAGTTGAAAAATTAATAGAGATGATAATTTTAGAAAAATTAAAAGAAAACTTGCTTGCATTTTTCTTTTAATTTTCTTGCATACAACAAATGTTTGTTTTTTTTTGTTTGTTTGTTTTTTTTGTTACATGAATTTATTTTTTGATCTTTTTGATAATAGCAAAAATAAGATAAAGATGAAAATGTTAATTAAATATGTTTTTATTGATAATAAACCAAAGCAAGTATTATTTTTGTCCCGAAATAATTGTTACATTTAGTTTGAAATTTATATGAAAATGTTACAATCATTATGAGAGAGTTATTTTTACTGATGATTGGTTAAAATAAAGACATTTTGTTTCATATTAGTTCCTATATTTGTATATAAATTTTATACATTAAATGTTACAACTATTATAGGACAGAGGTAGTATATTTTGACTTAAATAGTTACTACCTCTGTCTGATAACAGTTGCTATATTTGCATATAAATTTAATATACTAAATGTACCAGTTATTATGGTACATGATGTAGCAATATTTTAAAAGGGCTAATGAGCTTAAACATTTTTAAGGATCCTGTTTTAATCTTTTTCTTATTGCATTTATTTTAATTGCAAAACAGGATTTTTTTAAGAGAAAAAAAAATTAGAAAATTGCCAGAACCAATCTTACAAAAGATTGCCATTTCTGTTCATTTAGGTCAAGCAAGGATTCCACTTCATCTAACAACGGAGAAGGGGGAGACTTGTTTGGTGTTTCTCCTCAAACCATGTTCCGTCTACCCCGAGGACTCACACCTTTGGCTTTGGGTACTCGACGACAATCTTCGCCTGCTGCTGTTTGTCGAGCAGCATTTGCGCGGATCTTGGACAGACGACTCAGCTAATGTTAAGAACAAAATTAAAATCAGGAACAAAGGAATTGCTCAAAATATCTTTTAACTAAAATGACCGATAGCTCATTTGACCAATCAATTACCAGTTGATCAATTGAATATTTAATTTTTTTACAATCAGTTGATTAATTGGAGTTTTTTTGGGTTTTTTTTAAGGCGGGGGAGGTCAATTTTCAATTCTCATACCTCAAAAAACACCTTTATATTTCATGTCATTAATAGTCATTTTGAGATTGGAAAATACTAATATCAAGAAAGCGAACAAGCAAATAAGATCAAAATGTCAGTTTTTGTTCACATTTATATAAGAGTTAACATATGAACTAAAACACCTCGTCACTCCCATCTTTAAAACCAGTTTTATACCTGGATTTTTTTTTTTTTTTTTTTAATTAAAATTAAAAGTCCAGGAGAGATTTATATTGTTTTCTATTGTCTTATTTTTAATTTTGAAATGACTATTTACTTTGTCAAAAATTTTATCAAAGGTATTTTGGGGTATGAGCAAAATTTGATATTTTTTTAAATATTCAATTTTGTTTACCTTTTTATATTTTGAGGATTTTTGTTATTGTTTTTTACTGCTTTATATTTGATTTTTATTCTGCATTGATTACCTCTCCTTGTTTTTGTTTTTGGGTTTTTTGGGGTTTTTTTGTTTGTTTGTTTTTTTTTTGTCTAGTAAATTCTATGTCTTTCAATTGATTGAACTGTTGAAGAATCATTTGTTGTAAATTTTACAAACAACTTATACCTACTAAATCTTAATATTTAATTTTCTCCTCTTTTAAAATCACTTTTTTGATCATACCAATTTAAACCTCAATTGTTGATAGTTATGAATAAATACATGAATAGAATATTAACAACCCCTCCCACTACTCCTTGGAGTGGAAATTTGTGTTTTGCATGTATTAGATGATGATGAAGTTGGATTTTGCAGCATTACCATCAGTCTTTTCATTCATGCCCCATGAGAACATGACAGAAATAAATTTTAAAAAATTAGTATAGTTGAATATACAATAGACCAAAGGAAATTTTGCCAATATTATATCATTTCCTCCACTTATGGGTTAAATATCAGGGTAGACTAAGCTAAATAGCATTAGTGAGCAACCAGTTTAGGAGAAGGACAATATTGAATTCCAACTTCCACTTCCTTGTAGTTATGCCCATTTATAGGAAAGACTTTCAGAGTAAACTCTGAGAATCAATCTTGAGCTGGAGTCCCTCGAGCAGTTAATGTTTTCTTTACATAACATCAGTGGCATGGAGAGAGTCCAGACTTCTATACAATATTCCCAAAGCCTATGTCCTGAAGGAGAAGCAAAAAAGATTAACCAATTCCAGAGATTGTATAACTATCGCATTGACAATATTTCTTTTAAATGTCTAATCAAATAAAAATTTGTTTTATCAAATAGTGAAGTTTAAAGAAGAAAAAATAGAGAATTTTTTTCGTTTTGTTTGGTTTTCATTATATTATTTAAAACTTTAGTCAGGGGAGTCTCTGTGGCATAGTGACTAACATGTTGAATTCCAACATTGTAGTATACAAGTTTGAATTCCAGTCATGCTATTATGTTCACTTTTAGACAAATAATCTTGGGAAAGTTATGAACCCTCATATTCCTCTGTTATAGGTTAAATAGTATCACTGCTGTTCATCTCTAAGGATGGCTTTGGCATTAGATAACCCATAAAGGTTGATATGCCATTAAAGCCAAAGAAACCAAACCAAAACTCTAGTCATTTTCATATTATAAAAATATCAAAATGTTTACAGGCGAGAACATTAACTGTATTTCTTTTTCATTCATGATTTGCTGCACCAAATCAAGTAGATTTAACTCCCTTTGATATCAGTTGTATTTATTTGAAAAGGGGTTTAAGAATTTATTTTGATGGAGTCAGCTAACATTACTCTTCTTTTCTAACAGCAAGACAATTTTTAATAGCAATCACGATAATTTTGAAACTTGATAAAATTTAACTTGCAAAGCCATTATTTCTTAGAATAAACATTTATCTAGCAAAGAAAAGAGTCAATCTCCTAATCAGGGGTTAAATCTAAATTATACAATTTCATGTATTTGACTGTTACCATTTAAAAAGATTGACATTTGAATCCATTTAAATCAAATAGTAAACCAGATTGTTATTTTATTAATACCATTTATAAATATACACATGGAACAGCAGAGGATAAAGGTTTAAACAATATTTAAATTTAAACAAAATAACTGATTAGTATAGGGGGGGGCTTTGGAGAATAATAAACACTAAATGAAGTATAATATATCGATGAATATTTTTTTATCATCAAAATATAGTCAGTGTTCTTTCTTTTGGATCCTGTGGTCATAAAATAGGTAAATTTGTCTGACTGCATTTGAAAATGTAGTTATCTTCTCGGTGTATTTTTAATGTGGAAATGTATCATCTCAAAAATTATCTCAAATGATTTGTTTAGTTTTATTGGTTGGTTCATTTTATTTGAGAAATCTTTTGACTGGGCCAATTTAGTATTAGTTGTAGTATAAAATTAATTACTGGACAAATACTTATACAGATAATAAATGGTCCAGTGGACTTAAGTGATAATGAAAGAAAACAATAAGATAGACACATACCTGGATTTTTCCAAAGAGCTGAAAAATCTGTGGAAGATGATGGTAATACCAATTGTAGTTGACATGCTTGGAAAAGAGATAAGAGGAATTAAAAATCAGAGGAAAAAATGACAATGGCTACAATACTCAGAAATGACCAGAGGAGACTTGTCTTTCCAACTCCAGTGAAAGACCTCCTACTGACACTGGTGTGAAAAACTTGTAAGGAGTGAAATAATAACTGGATAAATACCTGGATCTTTCCAGAGAACTAAAAAAGTTCTGGAACATAATGGTGACAGTGATATCAATCGTAGTTGAAGCATTCGGAACATTTCCCAAGACCCTGGAAAAAAGATGGGGTGAACTGGAGAATAGAAGAAGAATTGAAACCATCCAGACCACAGCACTGCTAAAATCAGGTAGGATACTTAGAAAAGTCCTGGAGACCTGAGTAAACTTGCTGTCACTCAGACTCCAAGGCAAAACCATCAGTTATAGCTGATGTGAAAAACTTTCAAGGAGGAAAATAATGATGATAATAATTATCATTGTAATTGTCAGTTTTTGTTGTTATTATTATTATTATTAAATGGTTAACTATTAGATTTTAACTGATATGCTGTGTTTGATTATGAAATAAAATTCATTTTTATAATTTCTGATGTATCAACAATATATTTGATAATATTAATAAAAACATTGATTCTTACATTAATGTACATGGAATTTTATTAAAATACAGTTTTCCATTATGATTTATTTTGTATGATATCAATTAATGATACATATATAAACTCTTCTACTAGCTTAAAAGTTATTTTCATTATATATTTTGATCCATTTCATTCTATATCAACTATAAAATCCCTGTATCTTCACAACTTAATTTTTTTTTTTTTTTAATAATTTATAAGAAGCTGGAATGAAAATGTTCTTACTATTTATATACTTATTAGTAATTTCAAATATTTGACATATATGAATTACTTGAATTTATTTGCACTGTATACATTTTGTATGTTCTGCCCTTTTTCCTCATTTCAGTTATATTCAGTCTAATACAAGAAGTTTAACCTTTACAATGAATAACACTTGTTTTTGTTTTACCTCTTATAAAATATAATAGACCTTTAACTATAAAAGACTTATAACTTGTTTTGTAATCTGGTTTGATTGTAGGCATGACTCATATAGCATGTCTTTGGCAGGAATAGCCTGGTGGGGCCTATTTCTGTTTGGATTCAGAGTTTTCATTCTTCTAGACTAGTTCCTATAACCAAGGTTAAAGAATCCAGTCTGTCCTAGTATTTTCCTATAGCTGAGAGAGAATAGTTTTATTCATGCCAATCCCAAAGAAGATGAAAGACAAACAGCCTCATTCAGGATTGTAGCTGAGTCAACTTCTGATGATGATAACTGTTATATCACAAGACCTTCAGCTTAACTTTGATAATTAGTATCAATCATATTTGTAATTTTTTCTCCCATTTCATTAAAAATGAGATATAATCTTTCTGAAATGATATAATATTGTATATCATTGAATATGAAATTAATGCTAATGTTGAAAATTACTTAGATGTGTGATTCTACAACCAACAGAAATAAAATTTCAGTATTAAGTGATAATGTGTAATCACTATTAGCTTTGTGTCACACCAATACTGCAATCATAAAGTAAAGAAAAAAAATTACAAAGTACAAAGTTATATTAAGTTTACATCGTTAATATAAATACCAACTTTAAGCAACATCAGTTTCCAGCTTCATACAAAATCGGTTTCTTTTTCAATAATTAACTGTCAAAAGTTTAGTTTCTTATATCTGCTTTTAACTAAATATAACCAAAGAGAAATCCATTTACTGGTTTATTATAGACAGCAAAAAAGAAAAGGTTTTGTATATTTACTTTTCAACATATGAGAATAATGTCAGACCCATATTGATGTACCAGAAAATCATGCATACTAAATCTATTCAGTCTATTATGTTCATTTTTTTATGATCTCCACCTGTCCTTATTACCGTCTTTCTGTTCAGTACAAGTTTAGGAATAAAGATTGCTTATGTTAAATACTGACATCAGAGAATCAGGTTTGCTTATTGTCTATTTATGTTTATCACATATAATCCTACACAAGCTTTTCCATATGTCAGAAATCTTATAAAAATTCAATTTCTTTTTAGTCTATACAAGGGAAACAACTCAAATTCAACATGAAGATAGTTATTTTCTTATAGATGTGAAAGATGTATTTTTTTTACTTACCTATCAAAAAAACTTTTCAGACTGCCTTACTCTTCTGTAAACAGTGTCCAAAATTTAAACTTTTATGGACAGAAGTTACTTTGTGAAAATATATAGGAGAATGCAAATTAAAATTATTTATATTCAATATCAAATAAGATTACTGAAATTTTTGACCCTTTAAAAATCTTAGTATCTAGTTCAACTTTAACATTGAATATTATTGTTATAAAAAAATGAGTCACTTCTTTAGAATATTTAAAATTTAACAAACTGAGGATTACATAAAAAGGAATTTAAGAAAATTAATTAAAAATAATGTAATAATAGTGTGACTTTTACTGTATACTTTTTTATTCTCTTTCTATACTTGTCACGCTAGAACAAGTAGATGTATAGAATTAATAAGTAAATTCTGTCCTGATGGTCAAATGACTAACCTGAAGGTAAGCAAGCAGGTAACATATCCACTAGGCCAATGTTCTGCTGCTTCAATAAAACAGTAAAATTAACTTGATAATACTAAGTTAAGTAGAGCAAATAGATATTACATTGCTCTATGGCAGAGGCCCAAGGAGTGACATTTTCATTCAAGATAAAAATGCACTTTAATCTTTGGCAGATCCATACTTGAATAATCCCATCATTTTTATGGTACTATGCTAGTTATTAATATAAATACCAACATGGAGCAAAATTCATATTTATGCAACAGCAGTTTCCATCTTCATATAAAATTTGTTTAATTTTCTATAACTGTTAAGTTTAATTTCTTTCTTGCTTTAAACTAGATATAAGCAAAGATAATGGTTGATACATTATAAACAACCAGAAAGAGGTTTTCTGTGTTTATTTTTCAACACATGAGAATAATGTCAGATCTATCAGAAAACCATACATACTAAATCTATTCATTTTATTATGTGTTTCATATTTTTCTTATCTGCATCTGTCATGATTACCATTTTTCTGTTCGGTAGAAATTGTTTCATATTGATTAACTTTAGCCAATCTTTCTCTTGCACTATACTTCTTTGACAGAGGATTTCCTTGCCACTTCAAAAAATACATCATTCCATTTCCCATGCCTGTACCTCCCTATTATATTTTGTAGGGTAGGTTCAAGGTGATTCTCTGAAGCTTGTGGTGTTCTAAAAATTAAGGCTAAAGGAAATATACAAGTTTTGTCTCTCCCTAACACATACATATGTGAAGGGAACACTAAACCTGACTTTGTGTGAAATTTAGCCACTGGTGAGAGATTGATACATACAATACATTCCCCTGATCTATAAGCCAATGCTTATAGATTTAACTAGATTAAAACAAGTTTGGCACAAGGTTATGATGTGAAGTACTCAAACAGGATCAGTCATTATCAACTGCTCATAAATTTCTTTAAAAAAAATGTATCATTAAAACTTTCCACAATTAGATTCTCATATGAATTACTATGACATTGCTTAGTATCATGGTTAGTTCAAATACTTCCCACCCTTGAAGTATTTCTTAATGTGAAGAAAAGACTGTATTTCCCTCTCATTTACATTCCTTGTTTTGTTTGTTTGGTTTTTTTATGTTTTTGGGGGTTATTTTTTTCAATACCTCCATTCTTTACCACTATTCCCAAATTTGTGATATCTTTCCTGGTGGACTCCTGTTTCTTCTAATGCTTTACTATAACCCATCACTAAATTTGATTCTCATATACACCACAACTACCAATATTCATTGTATTCTTCCTATATCATTAAGCCACAAATGTGTGATACTTACTATATTTGTTATCTTTATTATGAATACATTTATAAGATTTTAAACATATTTTATCTAAAGTTTTTGTCTTGAATCTGTGATTATATGAATTTGTTCCTAAATTCTGTCCTCTGAATTTGTAACCCACAAAATCTTCAGACTAGCATCTTCACCTTGGTTATTTTTATCCCAATACTTTGACCAATGTGTTCTTTGACTATCATCAAGGGTACGTAACAGAAATGCTTCCTCCCAAAACTTCCAAAGAAAGTCTTTTCCTATCTGTATTTGTGCTCTGTTAACAACCTTTGTATTTTACCATGAAAAATGCTCTTAAATTATGAAAAAGTACTTTCTGTAATTTTGAGATGAGTCATTTCAAGAATTATTTGAATTATTAAACTTTTCTGGCTTTTACTAATGAGAAATACTCCCTCCTCTCTTTTCATATAGATTGTACACCTAAAGAATGAATCAGTCTAAATACTATGTTAATAGCAATTGTAATATATTGGCTTAACTGGTGATGAACCTGACGGAAGAAGTTGACAGATACACCCAGTTGTAGACAAAATCAACAAAGTGACAACCTGAAAAACAAATTGCATGGGTGTAAGCCATGACCAATAGAGAACAAGCATTGCATGGGTGTAAACTATGGCCAATGAAAAACAAGCTTTACGTGAGTGAAGAGGCATGGCCATGTGGGTCGTGTAGGAGTTTTAAAACTATATAAGGTCAAGAATTTTGGCTGAAATTCAGTTTCCTTGGCCGTTCTGACTCCTGACAGCTCATTTTGTGTGCAAACTCTGACTGCTCTCCTGTTCCACACTAGTGTCACTATCGAAGAATGAAACTATAAGATTCTATTTTTATATAGATGTGTTCCTCATTGTTTGTCAAGATCCAATGGTAGTATACAACACAAATTAACTAAGAGAATGAAAGCAATTGTTCAATCAAACTCTTGAAATAAGAAAGAACATGTTACTGATTTTATTCCACCTGACAAACTGTGATAACTGGAAAAAACTTTAATCATTTCTATAATTTGTTTCTTTATTCAAATGACAATTGTAAACTAAAAATAACTAATTTTTGGTAATTTCAGAATGAATTTTTGAAATGAGAAAGAATATGTTGCTGATTGATTCATTATCCCCACCTTGCAAACTGTGATAACTTTAATCTTTTCTACAATCCACACTCAATAGAAATTAACCAATATTTATCAATTTCAGTGTAAAATTTTCAGACCAAGTGGTGTTCCTTTTAAATAATGATTCTCTAGACTCATTACCTCATCTTGTATTTTTATCTTGATTTGATCACTGTACCATCCTTCTCCTGATATCATTTGTATTCAGTATTTTTTCAAAAATTTTAAACAAAGTCTCTTACTTGAACCACAGAAGTGTGTGTGTGTGTGTGTAATATATATATATATATATATATGCTCTCATTCCTTGCTCGTCACAGCCAGTGTTCTTTCTAAGGAAAGTTCAGAACTCATAATTTTTTCCTCATGATGCCACTCTCTCACTCTAGAGAAACTGTATATTCCTACACCACCTTAAGTAAATGAGTTTTCCCAAGTAAGAAATTTAAGAATCAAATAAAGACTTTTGAGGAGGTTTCTTAACTCAGTAGACACTTGAGGAAATACAGAAGTTATAACAATGTGATTTTAAGAATAAAGAATTTTTTTTAAAAATAGTTCCAAAGAATAATACAATAACGATGTTTAACAATTTGGGAGATATGTATTTATCTAACTTTGCATGTGCAGGATGTGAAACAAGGTCAGTTTTTAAGCAGAGTTAAACAGGTTTGAATTCAGTTTTCCTTCTCTTAGACAGGTTGCTATACCAAGATTAAAGGGCATAGTCTGCCCTCATATTTACCTATAGCTGGAAGGAGAATAGTTGGATTCATACCTTTACCAATTGTATTAGTGCTATATGAAATGTAAACAACCTCCTCCTGGATTTGAACTCAGGTTGCTTGTCCATTTCTTATAATAATAACCATTACACCATGAGCACCTCAATTTTTTTTTTTTTTTTTTTTTTTCTAATCAGGAGCTATCGGAACACTTACAATTCTGTACATATTTTTATTTTTTAAGTAGAGGAATTACCTCTACTTGCCCCTGAGGTATAATAATTACGCAGATGTGTATTTCTAAGCTTCTCAAGAAACGTGGACCTGGGGGGGGGGTGACCATCTCCTCTGGAAAGAGTACGGATATAACTTGCAAGACACATTTAGGTTATTTGGCCGCGCAATTACCATGACTAGTTGATTTGGCATCACTTGTGTGCGGTATGAACTGGTGGCTCAGTTGTAGAGTTTTGGCACTGCTATCTGTGGTCGCTGTTCAATCTCCAGCGGTGGAGATTACATTATATATACTGCTGATGAGACTTAATAAGGTCAAAACAGCTGTCCAGTGTTCCCATATATTGTGCGTAGGTGTTCGGTGAATTTTCTGGTCATGGTAATTCAATTCACACTTACAATTCTGTCAAGAGATTAATGTTATATAATGGTACAAAGTATTGCTTTTCCAATTTTATTTAAGAAACTTTGTACATTAAACAGTGTTAAAGAGAAAAATTGAAAGTAACTATGAAAAATCTTTTAAGTCTATCCAAGTTAGATTTACTTCAAAACAGCCCTTGTTCTTAATGTGTTTAAAAATTTCCAATGTTTGTTGAATATCACTAAGAAATGAAGGTTTACCCATTATATGGTGGCATACTGGTTTTAACAAATAGTTAATTGGTGTTCTTGATTTCTAATATCATTGATTTATTCTCAAATGTATTAAAAGCAATCCTATCCATAATTTTATAAAGAAATCAAATAAAATTAGTGTAATTTTTTTTAATGTGCATTCTTATTTAGTTTCATTAGCCTTTTAAATTTAATGTTTTATTACATCAAAACTTAGAGATACTTGTGCGTAGAGGGCACATATTTTTGCTAGTTTTGATGATTTCCAACATTAAAACATATTAGTGACTTGTTATATCTTCATAGAAATACTCACATACACTTATATATGTTTAAATAGATTTTATTGAAGACCAAAAAAGTTTGCTTTAATGATTTTGTACTAATTTTTTCTTACTTTTATACAAAATTATAGATATGAGATTCAAATTTTTATAGAAAATATCCAAATGTATCTTCTAATACACTTTCATTGATCATTTTCAAAGGTGCAAATTGAATGTTACTGCTTTTGAGAAATGTTGATATTTATTTTTTGGTCATGGCATTTTTCCTCCCATTATAAGTTCAAATTCAAACAAAACATATATATAAAGATTGTTTCAACATTTGATGTATATCAAGACCTTTGTTCCCTTACTAACCTGTATAATAAATTTCAAGACTCTTCTAAAACAAAAGAAATCCCCTCTATTCATTAGAATCTGATCTACCTACTTGAATGTAATATTTTCTGCAGTTCTGCCTAACTCTGAAATATATGTATTTACTTATTTTTCCACATGAGCAGGAAGTGATACAAGGTCAATAGTCTAAGCAGTTTAATAGGTTTGAATTCAGTCTTCCTTCTAGACTAATTGTCATACCAAGGCTAAAGAGCCCTGTCTGCCCTTCTATTTATCCATAACTGGAGGGAGAATAGTTGGATGCACGCTTTTCCCAAACATATTAACACTATATGAAATGCAAACAAGCTCATTCAGGATTTGAACTTGGATCACTGTGTCCATTTCCTATGACAATAACCATTACACCACAAGCACCTCTTAACTCTAGAATATTGGAAACAAAAAAGATATGCTTACCTTTGATTTCAATTGTACATTCACTTCTCATCCAGGAAAGTACACTCCAGTTTATATCACTAAAATAAATCAAAAATCAAAAATCTTTTTCTTTCTTTTAAAAAAAAGAAAATGATGAATAAATATTTAAAGATAAAACAAGTCTGAAAATAGTATTCTGTGCTGATATTCTACCAAATGTATATTAAGACCCTTATTCCCTTACCAACCTCTGACAAATCCTGAAATCCTTTCTTTTACCAACCTGTACAACAAATTCCAAGATTCTTTCAAAACAAAAGAATTCATCTCTAACCAATTCATTAGTTTCTGATCTACCTATCACAATATAATTCTTTCGTAATCGTATGTAACACTGACCTAATTACTTTACTACTTAAGGTGTCTGTTAAATATTTTAGCATGCCAGTGGCAAGACATTTGATTTATAAAAGCAAACAAAAAAGAAGATGAACAAATGAATAAGTCTGTCTTTATTTGTATATCAAAACCTGAAATAGAATTATTTGGTAGAGTAATAAATAAAGAAGGCTTAATAAAAGAGAATATCATTTTCCGATTGTGTTGAAGTTACAAGTTTTCTTATTTTGTTTTGTATCATTCTTTATGTGAATGCATGTTGACTTTTATTTTATATCTAATTCATATAATGGATAGAAATAACTGCATGGTTGTCAATTCAATTTAAATACTAATTTGTTTAGAAGTTGACTATTCAGAATTTATTCCATGTGGTAACATCATATTGAATGTAATCTACTTTAAAAAGAAATGAAGTATTTTCAAAATGCATATTTAATGAACTGCTGATTTAAGAAGTGTTAATGGTTCATTCTTTAAGAATTAAATATTTTTCTCTTTGGAAATGCATTAAGAAAAATCTTGTGTATTTGAACAGGTTTGTTTCTGTGCTTTGTTTGTTTGTTTGTTTTTTTGGGGTTTTTTGTTTTGTTTGTTTGTTGTTGTTGTTGTTGTTGTTTTTTAGGGGAGGGGGGTCTTTCATCTAGGATTTTGCTTGAATTAGTTTTGGACAGATTTTTGAATAACATAAGGTTTTCAATAACAAACCAGTCAATAAATGCTAACTTCAGTGAATTCTCTTGCTTGTGTGTAGACACACACACACATATATATATATATATATATATAGTTAGGATTGGTGCAAGAATCTCATCTCCAGTCCCCCACCCAATTGATGATACTGGGCTCCCACTCTACTACATTTCAATTTTCATAATGTAGTATTTATAGAAAATATATGAAAATCATCCTTCCACAACTCACAAGCAGGTTTGCCACTCCTTCCTCATCAAGGGTTTTGGTAGTAGTACATGCTGACCCTGTATATAATCTTGGGAGCATTACTGAAAATTGTTTATAATCCAAGCAAAGTTATGTCTGCATTTTAAATGTATAAATTTTCTCTCATGTATATATGATTTGTCTAAAAAAGTAATGGAACTGGTGTCACAAATCAATTTATTTCAATTCCAAACAACAAAGTACATATTTCTTCTTTAAAGTAATCCTCCTAAAGTCTAATGCACTTTCTTATCATTCTCTGCCACGCTTCTATGCCCTGCTGGAAGGATTCTTCTAGGATGCCCTTCAGCTCCATCATTACTGCTTTTGGATGACTTCCACACCTTCAAAATGGGTTTCCTTGCTGATCCTCTTGAGCTTGGGGAAAAGAAAAAAGTCACAAGGATCAAGATCAGGTGAATAGGGAGGTTGTTCTAATAGTGATCTTCCTCTCAGGTCAAGAACCACCAGATATTCAACTCACTCAGTCCTGCTAGTTTTCAAACATGCCTAGATCAGTGATAATCTTCCAAACACTTTATTCTTTCATGTCCAGGTGACTTACAATCACCACGCACCACATGCCTTACCCACTTAACATTGACTGCTGTCCTACTTGTTGAAGGCCTCCCACTCCTGGAGTCATCTGTTATCTATTTGTAAATTCTCTTTGAACCTCTTTTGTCACTCAAAAACATTTGTGTATGATATTGTTTTATTTTCATACTCTTGCTGAAGCAATTTAAATGCTTGTAACAGAATTTTTCCTAACCAGACCAAAAAATTCAGGTTTATTCATTCCTTTGTGCTTATAGCTGAATAACCTGTAAAAGAGAAGGTGTAAACAAAAGTATGTGAAAAAAAAAATGCAATAGTTGCAGAAAGTTGACATTACAATTATTTACTCCTAAGATATCATTTTAGATGATAACTCAATCTGCTTATCCCTCTTTTCCCCTTAGCTCACACAACATGCCCAGTCCCATTAGTTTTCAGACAGATATTCTGTGTGTGTGTGTGTGTGTGTGTGTGTGTGTGTGTGTGTGTGTATATATATATATATATATATATATATATATATATGGGTGGGAGAGTGTTTTAATAACAGTAATATCATTCCTAAATTTAGATGTTTTAATTTTAGCTTTTCAAAAAGTCTCCAAAACATCAACATTGAAATTATCAATTTTTTTTTTCTCACAATACCCATGTACATAGTGATTTGTTACTTTGGTTATGCAATAGAGACAAGGATTGAAATGGTATCTTTGGATGAAGGAAGATAATACTACTTACAACAATATATAATGACACCTTGATCCCATATTGGACTCTCTAAAAATACATAGGGAAATGAAAAAGAAACAATATATATGTATATAGGGAAAAACTTCAATGGATTATGTAAACTGCTAAAAAGATTTTATATTTTTTATTGATAGAATAATTCTTGAAAGTACTTCTTTTCCGAAAAAATAAAATTATGGTGAATGAAATACATTAACTACAAAATTGGAATATTTATAGAATGAAATACTTTTCTTTTAATGTCTTATATAATATTTGAATTTATCTTTTGATATTGCTTGATCCCAACTGATTGCCCTGTCAGCTGGGGCTGTAAAATACATCAACTGCTTTTCTGCAGAGGGGTAATACACCCACCTAACAAGTGTCCTGGATATGGCACTAAACAATCTGATGATGAGCTTTGGGGAGTGCAAAGTAGCCCTTTATTGCCATCGCTCCCAGGTCCACTCTGGCCCAGAGTGGTAGCACCTGATAGGATTCTATTGATGGGTCAAATAGAACTAAACTGTGTACTTATACTAAACTGAATTGTTTGAAATAGAATTGTTTTGACATTTAAACTGCGTACTTATGCTAAACTGAATTGGTTGAAATTAAACTGCTTTTTGCATCCTAAACTGAATTGGTTGAAGTAGAACTGTTTTGACATTAACTGAATGTAAACAAAAAAATCTATACTTATACTAAACGGAATTGTTTGAAATATAAATGTTTATATGCATAAAAATGGATTTGGCATTAAATAACCTCCAATGGTTGATATGCCATAAAACCAAACCAAATCAACAATCTCAACTGAAATTATTTTTGCAATGCTTTATTCAATGAGTTGTTTATTTTTCTTTTTTTTTCTTTCCCTTTGCATTGCTTCCATTTTTTTTTTTTAATTTTGCAAACCTGAAAAATTATTTCTGTTTCTTTAAGTCGAGGAAAAAAATCAGGGTGAGAAAACTTTGTCTGTAGACAACGTGCATGCTTCCTTGGTCATCATAGCTAAAAATCCTGGACTACATACAACTTTCTGCAGAAAATACAGCTATAAAGAAAAGGAGAAAATAAAGGACTGTTATGTTGAAATAGAACAAAAGGATTAAAAATTGCCTTTCTTCACCCAAAGTTCTGAAGGTTTTTGTATTAATAAAAGAATGAAAAAAAAAATATATATAGTACCCAAAGATTAAGACTTTTTGGATAAGACGTCTTGATTTTTATTTCTTGTTCTATTCTATTTCTTTGTTGTTTTAAACACTATTTAGATGCCATGAAATAACTTTGCAAATTTAAAATTATTTTGTTAATTCTTGAACTTTGGGTTTCTGTTAATAAAGTGTTCTTGTGAAGATGAAGAATGCAATGATTTGATTATATTGTTAAAAGATGACAAAAGGACAATATTGTTCACTATAGCACCTCTCTTTCTTTATCTAGCACAGGACTTAAATGAGAGTTGGAAGATTGTGTTGCAGCAATCTTCTAAATAGGAAGAGCATTATTGGCATTAACATGAGCATTTGAGATCCTGGCTTTTACTCAGGTTTGAATGCAACTATGAATGCCAGTAGGAAATTCATATCTATCTTAGCCACAAAGCATACTTTTGATTTTTAGGTAACATCTGGTGTGTAAAATATCTTTTACATCAGATATCATCTTATTTCTAATATATTCTTATTATACACCTCTTATCTATTAGAAAATAAATTGCAGCTTTTCTTTTCTTATTTTATATCCTCTTATGCTGAAGCTTTTTATTTGCATTTTCTTTGCAAACTTTTTTTTCCTTGGATAAAAATAATACCATGTTCATATTTATTGTCACTTAAAATTGTTCTGTACCACATTTGTAGACTTTGGTAAGATTGTCTTTCTTGACCTTATGTAGTCACTCAGTAAGTTTAACTAGAAGTATAGGGCGCCCAGAGAAAATCAAAATTCATTAATAATGGCCTGCTAGCCTAACTTGCTCACTATTTGAGTCACCCATTTTCCTTACCACCTTCTCTATTACTTAACCAAATTAACAAACACTTTCAAGGGTAATAAAAAATGTTAATACCTTTGATATCATTTTGAGCAGTCTCCACATGTTCACCACCTCTGTCAACATATTTTTAGAATCTCCCACATTAAAAAAATTAATGATTAAAAAAACACAATATTTCTATGGGAATATTTTTATTAGAAAAGCAAAACTGATATTATGGCAGGGAAGATTCCAATAATGTGTTAATAGGGATAGTGAACTGGTGGAGACTTTAAAATCAAAAAGAAATTCCCATAAAAATGTTAACTTTTTCAAATACCCTGTATATTCTTAAGGATTTTTATTTTTGAATTCACGTAGAGATAAATTAAATTTTTGGCGGAAGGTTTTATTTTTCTCCAGTGTATAAAAATTTCACTATTTTGTTTGCATTTATGTATATATGAATATCCAGGTGTAAAATTGAAATGGCAGCAAAAATTTGTTGATTTCATTAACACTTGAATAATATACAAATAGGTATTATTATCAAGGCAGCTAATTTTTTTAATGTGTCCTTGAGATTTTGAGATTTTTTTAAAAACATTTGAAAACCAAAAAAATATTTTTAAAATCAAAACATTTTTTAAAATCTTTATTTATAATTTCATTTTGCCTTATTTTAAATACAAGTATTATTAAGTCATCTTATTTTTTTTTATATGTCCATAGGATTTTTACATTTGGGATTTGTTTTAAAAATATTTTAGCAAAACCAAATGTAAAGAAATCAAAACACATTTTTTTAAACTTTACTTTATAATTTTTATGATTTCATAATAAACCATCAATGCATAATAATATTTGAGAATTATAATTCTATGTTAATTTGGTAATTTGTTATTCCTAAATTAGCAAAGGTTTTCAAAAAACTCAGATGTCTAAAGTGTCAAAAGATATTTTTCTTAATTGTTTTTTTAACTTTGCACCAAAGCAAGTGTAATTCATATATAAAAACACACCTGATAATTGTGACTTTATTTTTTAAAGATTAATTAAAAGTTCTCTCCTGTCTTTTGCACAAATAAAAGAAAGTCTACACTTTTATAGTCACCTTAAAATTGTAAGGTTTTTCATATAATTTAAAATTATTTTTCATTGGAACATTTCATTAAAATAGTTTTGATTCTAATTGGTAATAACAAACTTGGTACCTCATTTATTTGCCTGAGTGAAAAATGTGTTTAAAAAAAAAAAAACGCCCCCCCCTTAAAATTTTTACCTGTAATAAGAAAATGACTTATGATATTAAATCTTCAATAGGAAACAAAATAAACATTTTTATCTTATTTCTTCAGAGGAAAACTACATCAAGTAAAATAACCATCAAACCTAAATAGCCTTAGTCTGCAATGATGTCAGTATTACTCAGTATTGTACATTTTTTTCCTGCCTATCACATTCTAATTTTAGGAACTTCAATAACACTGGATCTTCTTATAAGCCTAAAATAGAAAAAGGTTAGAGAGTCTTACATAACTAGGTAAATTCAGAACAAATTGGTTGTCTAGGAATTAGTATGGAATGCTTCAAGTGGAGATTGAAACTTTTTTTTTTATAGAGGAGGATTGAATGACCAGAGACGGTGGTAAACATTTTAAAGATTTCATTAACTAAGAATGTAAATTTAAAAAAAAAAACTCACTTCAGTAATATTAATGATGCAGTAACTCTGTATTTGGCAAATTAGTATATGAATTTATCTAACTTATTTGCAAGAACAGGATGTGACACAAGGTCAATTTTTAAGTTGAGTTTAACTGGTTTGTATTCAGAGTTTTCCTTCTGCTCAACTAATCTGCCCCACTATTTACCCATGATTGAATGGAGAATAGTTGGATGTATACCTTTCCTTAAGAGCATTAGTGCTTTGTGAAATGCAAACAGCCTCGTCAAGGATCTGAACTCTGATCATCTTGGTCACCTCCTACAACAATAACCATTACATCATAAGTGCCTCCGTTGGCAATTTGGTACATTTACCCTCTGAGAAAAACTGTAACAGTATTATAGTTATTGCTCTCTCTTACATTGGACTTTTAACGAAAGGACAAATCGTAGTCTGCCCTGTTACATTAAGAAGAAAGGAAATACAGGAATGAAGACAAGAATATTAATGAGTTTCAAGAAGTTTAATGACATCCAGAAAGAAAACAGTTGCAAATGATAGAGCCGGAATTAAACATCTAACCTTGAATTTCAAGGACCAGTGGGTCTAGGAGGAATAAATGATGAAAGAATGAACTCGTAAGGGAACACTGGCCCAAAAGTTAAATGTGCTCATCTCATGTTGTAATGGTCTGTTACTGCTGGAATCGTCAAGAAGAGTCGGTGAAGAAGAGAGTCGGTCTGTCCTGCTCGAAAAATATGTGAGAAAAAGAGAAGGAAAGAATGTTACACCACCTTTTATATTACCCAGGGAAGTCATCCAGGCAGAATGGCATGAATCATTCTCAATGAAAGAAATATATAAGATCAAAATCCTAACGGCAAAATGATTCCCACATTAAATAATAATTTGAAATTCTTTCTTTCTGCTACACACTCATTTAAAAAAACCTGTATAAACTTATAGAACCAAGTTATATGTTGTGGGGTACAATTATATGTTGATATAAAAGTATTTTGTAATTTGATTGAAGCATTATACAAACTATTTTATTGTATTGTATTAATTTAGAGGGCTATTGTAATGTGAAATAATAGTTGAGTCTAATTGATTTCAAAGTAAAAACTTCATCATCAGACATTTTAAATGAACTAAAAAAAAAAGTATCTGAGGATGAAGATTTTACTTTGAAATTAGACTCAATTAATTATTATTTTGCATTGCAATATCCCTCTAAATTAATACAATAAAATAAAATAAAATATGTTGATATGCTTATTCCTCTCGTTACCTGTGTTTCTATCGTATTCATAACACTCCAAAACATTCACAAGTGGATTTAATATTTAGTCATGAGTAAGTTTTACCTAACTTCTCCTGAATCTATTAATAATTTAATTGGGGAGGAAAGTTTTATGCTATTCAATTATTCTCTTTTTACTGAATATACACATAATGAAGTCTGAAGAGATAGGTCAACTAAAACATCATGTTATTAACCTCAAGTAAATCAAGAAAGGGTTCTGACCCAGTTGGCTGGGGCTGTAGAATATACCGATTGCATCTCTGCAGAGGGGTAAAACTCCCCCAACAAGTGTCCTGGATATGACACTTAACAATCTAATAGTGAGGCTCTAGTAGTAACAGCGCTTTGGGGAATGCAGAGTACCTCTTCATTGTCATTGTTCCCATGTCCATTCTGGCCCAGAGTGGAAGTACCTGATGGGGTCCAATCTATGAGTAAAATAGAAGAATTTGACATTTAAACTGTACTTAGGCTACTTGCTTTACTTTTGTTCCTTGATAGAATCTTGTCTTTTGCTTGTTTTAAAGATGAAGTCAGTTGGCATTTCAAAAAAAAAAAATCTTCATGATTCAGTGTATAATTTACAAGATTATTTTATGGTACATAAATTACATTTTCTTCGTTTTGATATTTTTTTTATGTCACAATTGTTTGAATAAACTTATTGCTTTTAAAGATGAAAATTTTATCTTTTTTTTTAAACTAAATTGAATGGTAAAAAGAACTGAAAACTGTGTATGTATTCATTTTCTTTTAAGATAAATAAATGAATGATTATTTTTCACATATCACTTCTGACTGAAAAATGAACATTCTGTCATATGCCAAATTCAGTCTTATATGAAGTGGGTAATAATTTGTTATTAGTATATTGGAAGTTTTCAAGAGCAGGTAGTCAGGTTATCCTCAACTTGTGTTTTAAAGTATCATAATCAGTACCTAATGATTATCACTTCTTGGTTATATTTCAAATGATAATTACCACCCTTAAAATGGTTAAACTAGTTTCAGGCATTATGGCTAGTTATTGCTTCATTTCCTTCCACTTCCTGAATTCTGTGAGCAGCTTCAGCAGCTTTGAGGCCCAGTTTAAAATAATCCCTGAAAATTTCCTGAGTCAGAATACTTATTGCCACCATTATAATATCTGAAAAAGAGTAGTGCTGAATGGTACAAATAAAAAGATTATATATGACACTCTATAATATGGCAATATACTGTTAATGTAAAGGTAGGGATCTTTGATGTTTCACATAACCTATTAGGTTATTTGGGTGCTATACCATTTCATGGCATCTCTTAGGATAATGGAAGTTACTTGGCACTGTACTTCTAACCATCCTTTACTTGAGATAAAATTGAAGATCACTATGTGGTATGAATATAGAATTCAGACAACAGTCTAAAACCTAGAACTTAATAGCATGATTGAACCTTTCCATCATCAACAAGAGTTCCAGAAAACATCACCCAACTATACTTCTTCATTCCAAAATATTCCTTTAATCCTGCTAGGATTGAGAATATCCATTAGCCTAGATATACCATATTCTTCAGCTAAACTTATATACGAGGATGGGCTGAAAAGCTTGTGATGACATCATGTCTGTTGTTGATGACTCTTTTGATCAATGAGATCCAAGCACTGTAACAGAGATGAAAGAAGTGTATGAACCATGTGTTTATCTTTGGTATCATCAATGTAAGGGCAGTCATAAGACCAGTGAAATTTGCAGCCACACTTAAAACATACAGTAGTGTTGCCTTCAGATCCTAGTGGGTTTATTTTTATTTTTTGTCAGTGGAGCCTGTTTTGTTAGTGTTGTGTAATCTTCCACCATGGTTTATTCTTCTTCACCAACTATTAAAATGAGAACCATGTCGATCCGAAGAGCGACCATAATATACCTCTCTGGGGTCTGTCTGGTACTTTTCCACATAGGCAATAACATCTACTTCATTCTTCACCATGATGGGTGGAGTGTTGGGAGACGAAGCATCAGAAGACTGCGTAATCTTCTGTAATTGTCCTGACATGAAAGATAGTGTCAACTTGCCGATAGTAGCCTTGACTAACCTTTCATTTTCCAGTGTGAGATTAGCACTCTTTAATGCTCTAAAGGCAAGTACAGGTTCCGGTAAAAGAATATTAAAGTCTTTTAGTTTGGTGATATGTGGGCCAAAGTTGATAAGAAAGTCCTCTATTGATGTGTCAGGTTGTCTCCAATATCCTTCAAAAGTTTCGTAGGCAAAAAAGCGGACTGATTTGTCTTATAAAAAGAGTGAGTCAAGTTTCTCATACACCTTTTCCATCCTATCTTTGGAATTAAGGGCTGCGATATCTAACTCTAAAACAGCTTCTCTGGCCTTCCCTTCCAAGGAAAGAAACACTATTAGAGCACGTTTCGCCTTCTCGACACAAGTGACCATTTCCTAAATTTTCATTTCCTTCTTCAATGTGCTGTATTTGTCTGTAAGACTGGTAGGGAAATGTATTTTGAAGCCATAGTACCATTTAACTATGATACCAGTGTTAATTTAAAAATAAGGGAATGCAATATTAATTATGAAACCACAACAACAGTGGATATATGGAGAGAGAATATTTATTCGTCCACCTCTAAAGACTACCATATTTACAATAGTGGCAGTCTCACAACTTCCAGTTAGAAGCCACCTCACCACCGGGAGAGTATACAAGAGAGATTACTCCATTGGATTACCAAGCATTTCACTATAATCATAAACAACAAACAGGAAAACATTTGTATTGACCATTTGAAACCAGCATATTTGGACAATATTAGTGACAATCCTTTAGACCCTAAAACTAATTTACAAGTAAAAATCTCAATGAATGACCAGCATATTAAATGACTTCAAAATCTTTTTTCTTGCTTTATGTAAACATTTAGTATAAACTCACCTTCTTTCTTGAGATCATCCTATAACTATCTCATTTGAAAAGGAATAGTATAGTAAATTAACACACTTAATTACACTTATATTTACACAAATACATAAACCACAGTAGTAGTACCAGCAAGTAACAACCTAGTCCTTTAATATTTAAGCAAGAATGGAGCCAAACATTAGTTCCTTTTTTTACTTTCTACTAGTTTAGCAAAATGACAGGGAAGCTAGATCTGCTAAAACCTTCACAAAAAACAATAGACCTTTTCAAAGCAAGCACAAAGATACAAAACCTTTTATTGTCTCCGTGTACTAAAAGCATTGTCTTTAAGGTAAAATATTTTACATATTTTTCCTCGTTTCATTAAATAATATTTGTTATATGATACCACCATATATCATCACCAGCATACATAAGTTGCAGCAGAACAAGCAGGAAACATCCAACTCTCTTCATATTTGAGCAGAATGAACCCAAAAATTAGTCCCTTTTTTATTTTCCACCAGTTTAGCAGAATGACAGAAAACCTTGGAGATCTACTGAAATCTTCACAAAGAAGCAATGGACCTTTTCAAGACATGCAACCACAAAGATGCAAAACCTTTTATTTTTTCCATGTACTAAAAGCATTACATTTAAGGTAAAATATATTTTGTGTTTTTTCCTTTGTCTTATTAAAAGATGTTTGTCATAAGCAGAACTCTTTTCAGTTTGTTATTTCTAATACATCATTACATTCATTTAATTTGTTTCCGTTAGTGAATGACTTGAGCAGGTGGAGGCCAGATTTATTCTTTACTAAATTTCTCCACAAAAACAGCCTCACACATTCACAATATTTTTGGCTTGTACATCTTTTGTAGTGTTCTATTTCTGTTAGTGAATCACTTAAGAGAGTAAATAGAGGCCAGATTTATTCTTTACTAAATTTCTCCACAAAAACTAACCACAGACATTCACTAAACGATTTTCTTTTTAGGTTTGTGTGTTACATAACTGTTATCTTTATAGAATGGCAATCCAAGTTCAAATACTGGAGAAGGCTGTGTTTTATTTCATCTTAATACTCTTGGTAAAGGCATGAATCCATCTCTTTCCACAGCCATGAGTAGTTCTCTAGTCTTTCTAAGGCAACCTGTCTAAGAGAAAGCAATCTCTGAATTCTACCAAACAACTTTGCCTAGCTAGGTGATTATTTGGACTCTTAGAAAAACATCCAACCTGTAAAATCCTAATGCTTACAGAATACCCCCACCCTGAAAATATATGTCAATTTTTATAGGAGTGTGTTATTCTGTACAAGCACCCAACAAATGTGGTACCATCAAGTTTATTTATATAATAACATATCAACTCCCTTATAGGCTACTTAATGCCAAAATTTGATTCATTTGTAAATGTTTGATTTTAATCAAAGCTATATTTTCAACATTCCACTGTAATCATTTTTTAATTCCACTTTTTTATTTAACAATAATAATTCTATTCTTAATCCAAATAATTTGTACACAGTTATGGTATTGTGGTAAAATTAGATGAATTAAGTAAAATAATAAAAAAAATTATAAGGGAAATAAAATAAATGCATTGTGGGAAAATAAGATTAAATAAATTAATAAAATAACTAAAAAAATTAAAATGAAATAAATACATTTTTCTCATGATACAAAGAATAAAAAAGAATCAAAATGGGTTTTTGATCATCTGTCCATGTTTATGAACCCACTTCTGTATAGGAGATAATGAGTCTCTTTTCACATGGTCAATGTATTTTGATATCAAGTTTTCCAACTCAGCAAAATGCTGACTTGAGTTCAACTATTAACAACATCCTTATAGATATCATTTTATAGTTACTTCTGGCCCAAACCTATACAGAAAAAGGTTAAGGACTAACAAAAAAGACTAAGAACTTTGTGGGAATATTTATTTGCAGCTCATGTGTCTTCATCTGCACAAAGTCACTCCCATGCTGTTCAGCATTTCTCTGCAAGTGCATAAGCCCAAGACAGGTCCACAAGGGAAGAAAAAAGATATGTTGCTCAAGAGGGGTTTGTAACATTTTTCAAAATGACGTGTGCAGAGTTCTCACTATTGCTATGTGAATGGCTAGTGAAATTTCCTTAACTAAACTAAACCAACTGCTAGATTGATATGATTTTTCCTATCTCAGCTGGATCTCTGTCCTGGGTGGATTTCCGCTAACCAACTGACTACACCTGTATATATACAAGGGTGAATCTTCTGGGTCTTAGGCCACCCATAGACTGAAAATAAAAATATCATCAGACTGTATGTCTTTTGGTAAAAGTAAGTGACTGGTCCATTGGCCAAGGGGTTAGAGTGTTTGCCAATGGCCCTGGGAGACCGGAATTCACTCTCAAGTTGAGTCATACCAAAGACTCAAAAAATGGTACTTGATGCCGCCTTACTTAACACTCAACGTTATAAGGTATGGATCAAGGGTAAAGTGGGGCAATCCAGGGAAAGGAGTAACGCCCTTCCCTACAACTCAGTGTAGTAGCTATTGAAAAGGAGCCTTCAGGTCACTGTGAACTATGGTCGCAAACAACTTTATATCTTCAGGACATCCCAAAAAGTATGACAATAAAATTGAACTCAAAAGAGCGGTCTTCTCAGCCTTATCTGACCATCTCCACATAGACTGGGAGAATTGAATGAATGTTTCACACACAAAATTCATACAGCCACACACACACTCATTGATGCCCACAACACATATATTCAACACACCTATGCAGATTTGTCCAGGCCCCTATATGGCTATATATATATATATATACCTAGGAATAATTTTCAACTATACATATATGTACACACATACAAATATACATGTTATGTACCAACTCATATGTCTACCATGATATGCATATACACATATGCACACATATATCTAACTCTATGTACTACCACAGCAAAGATCCATAATGTTACACACCTCCTCAACCATTCTTATTATTTATTCTATGAATTAAAACAAAAAATAAATGAAAATTGACACAATGCTTCTCATGTCAATACACCACCAAGAAGAAAAAATATGTCATTTACAATTGAGAAAAATAACAATAATGGTATAATCAAAATGGTGCACTTTACATATACCCTAATATATAACCTGAGGAGTTCTAATTGCCCCTCCAACCAAAAATAAGAGGAAGTTTAATCAATCCCTCCTCACAAAAATTTAAACTGGATAGTTTAATCACTCATCCCACACAAGGTAAACAAAGAACCTAGTGACCTAAGATTTTGAGGGTGTTTTTTTTTCAATTAACCAAAAAGAAAAAATAGAACACCCAACTCTCTCTTATCTGCCTTCATGAAAAGAAATTCCAAGGACTTTTTAACTCGCCTATAACCAAATGATCATGGAGGACTTTTAATTCACCTCCCTTGTAACTTGGAACCATTATAATCTCGGCAGATGTTTTTGTGTCATACCATGATGTAACATCTTTGAGAAACTTCAACATATCTAACCGAGCACACCATTACATATCATAGGGACCCTTTTACTACTCCCGCCTGACTGAAAGCATCAGATCCCTGTCGTCACCTTCCAACAGATTGCCCTAACACCATTAGATGATCCCGAGGTTTTCTCCACCTCCTCCACAAAGAAAACAACAGGGAACATGACTCTCCTTGAACTACCAAAAGTGTCAGCCCTCCTGACCTAACATTTTGTATCACAAAAAAAAAGTGTTCACCCTCAATGAGGAATTCCAAAAGGGTTTATGGTTTGTTTTATTTTTCTTTCCTTTTCCTTTTTTTTAAAATCCATTTACCTTTACAACACCAAGCTATAGTAGCTCCTCAGGGGGAGCCTGTGGTGAACCTGAAGTATCTCATTGGTCTAGTTGGTTGAGCATTTGCCAGTGGCTTAGGGACCAGGGTTCAATCTCAGGTAGAGTCATACCAAAGACTCAAAAAATTGTACTTGATGATTCCTTACTTAACATTCAGTATTATAAAGTATGGATCAAGGGTAAGTGGAACAATCCAGGGAAAGGAGTATCACTTTTCATTACATCTCTGTGTAGCAGATATTAAAAAGAGAGTCTTTGGGTCGCCCTCAACTATGGTCGGCAACTTTATTTTACTCAGTGTTCTTGGTCACGTGGATCCCTGCTATATTGGCTGATATTCATTTCCTTTTGCTAGCATATTTTTCACTCTACACCTTATCAACTACTGCTTTCTCTAATACTAATACTATTATGATCACCACTACAACACTCCCTACTAATGAAGACCTGACTATGGTATCTGCAGGTTGATCATAAATAATATGACTCTCCCATTAGTTCTACTTTCTTATATTCTCAACAGCAATCAATACCTAAACTAAAAGTTGGGTCCTTCACATACACTTTCTCGAGGTACAATTGAGCCCTCTCTTCTTGGGATAAGTGTCAATCCTATAATCTGACCTGTAGCCTACTCAGACGCAGATCTTCGTTGCCCTTTCTCTTTTCATGTGGAGATTGGGCTGACCCTAATACCAACTCTGCAAAAAGGATCTCATTCACAGAATCCCACTCATCTGGATCACATTGAGGAAGACAAAGCTTCCCGTTCAGATCATAATCACTTCCTGCCTGACTTGATAGGGGTAATTCTGACTTTGAATCCTGGATATCGGAATTTACTTTCAAGAGAGGTGCAGCAAGTATTGACTGCCTAATCACCTCTTTTCTCGTCTTGACCTGAGCTCAGCTAACTTCAAATCATTGGCATGGGCCTCCTTTGTTTTCCTATGAAAGTAACAGGGCTGATTTGTTCAACTGTCCTATTGTACGGTCTCTACTTTTGATCCAGTTTACTCTGCTTAGTATGAATCCGGTAATGTACTGCATTCCCAATAGCCAATTCTATTTCTCACCAGACCTTGTTGATAGTGCTATTCTGCCTTTTCTAGGCTCATCTTATCTTGCCCCAAGCCCCAGTTCAATGATAAAACAGTGATGGTCTTTGCCTATGTATTTCCAATGAGACTTTAGCAAAATGTCCATGGGTAGGACCACATCATGTCCAAACAGCATGCAGTATGGTGAGAATTTTGTTGTCTCACTCATTGAGCACCTCACTGAATCCATTGCCTGAGTTATTACAAGTCTTAGTTTGCTCTGTCTCTTTTGGTTAACTTAGAATATTCCATAATCATATTTACCAACCCCTCCGCTCGGGCAGGATGTGACACAAGGTCAATTTTTACACAAAGTTTAACAGGTTTGAATTCAGAGTTTTCCTTCTCCTAGACGAGTTCCTCACCAAAGCTGAAGAACCCAGTCTGCCCTACTATTTACCCATAGTTGGATGGAGAATAATTGGATTCATACCTTTCCCAAGGGTATTAGTGCTATGTGAAATGCAATTAGTCTTGGCCAGGATTTGAACTCGTGTCGCCGTGTTTCCTAGGGTGGTAACCATTACACCACAGGCACCTCCAAATATTCTTTTATTATTCCATAATAAAAAGTGGAAGCGCTCTACTTTGATGTTACTTTGTGGGTGATATGGAGACGTAATTATATGTATTATAATATATATTATATGTAGGCTCATCATTGCTTCCCTTATGATCTTAATCGTGTTTTCAGACCCATTGTTGGTCACTAACTCTAAGGTAGACCCATATTACGGAAATATTTCTGCTAAAATCAGACAAGCTATAGTTGAGGCCTTTTTGTCAGACCAGTTGCTTAACCAAACCACAAAGCAAACAATATAGATATTACCCCACGTGTTTTTGCCATAGGGACCAGAATGTCAATCTCCATAAGAGGAGCTGCTTCATGCTGACAACTCCTGGCCAGACAATTGATACAGCTAATCATATACATAGTTATCTGTCCCTATGCATCATATGATGGAGGTGCCCGTGGTGTAATGGTTATTGTCGTAGGAAATGGACACAGCGACACAAGTTCAATTCCTGGATGAGGCTGATTGCGTTTCACATAGCACTTGGGAAAGGTATGAATCCAATTATTCTCCCTCCAGCTATGGGTAAATAGTAGGACAGACTAGGTCTTCAGCCTTGGTGAGGCAACTAGTCTAGGAGAAGGAAAACTCTGAATTCAAACCTGTTAAACTTCGCTTAAAAATTGACCTTGTGTCATATCCTGCCCAAACGGAGGGGTTGGTAAATAGGATCATATGATGGCAGTGCTCCAGTTTCTTATTCCCTAGGGCTCGGGGCTCGTATTATTGAAGCCTTACCACTTCATCTTTGTTAGAGAAGTAGTACAACCGATCATCTTACACATACCTCCATTACCTTTCTCTCCTCTATCCCTTCCTTTAGTATTTCAATTTCTTCATCTATGTGGCAATCACAGGCTGGTTCAGGCAACTGCAGTATTTAGGACATCGCAAGCCACACCATTAAAATTTGCCCCCTTTCTATTCGATGTGAGTTGATCACATTTATCTGTTACATTTGATCATCTACTTTTGGTATTATACTTATCGATTCCCACTCTAAGCACTTATGAATCTGAGATTGTCAATCGGCATGTATTTCCTCTACCAACTTGTTATTCTATTTTGCAGTTATATCGACTTAATTTAAGCAACCATTGTTGGACCTTTTTATTGGTCTGCTTCAAATAAATACTGAAAGCCTTGTGGTCAGTCTTAATTATCATGGCAGCCATGCTCAGATAACAGTTTAACTCTTTTAAAGCATATCCTATAGCTTAGGCCTCTTTTGCAATCACTGGCCACCTCTGCTAAGTGGGAGAGAGCCTGTGAGACAGGAAGTAAATAGGTATCTCTTCTGGTATACCCAGTACAAAGCTGTCCTTCTCTAAGAGGCAAACTCTGATGCACTGATTGCTTAGTGTTCAGGACCATCGACTTGTTCAAGTCTGGGTTAGTCAATAAAAGAATAGCTGTCAGTTGCTCCTTCAAAGTATCAAAAGATCACTGACAATCTTCTGTTCACTGAATGCTATGAGTAGAGTTGCAAGCCTTCAAAATGCTGGTATGAACCGCTTATAATAACCTATCACCCCTATAAAGCCCCTAACTTTCCTAACTGTTCATGGTTTGGTAATTGCTCTGATTACTTCGACCTTATCTATATTTGGTTGTATTCCACCCCTATCAATAACGAATCTTAAGTACTTTGTCACCTTCCTGACATTTAGATAGTTTAATCTTCAGTCCACGCTTGCTTAATTGAGTAAACACCATTTGCAGCTGTTGGAGATGCTCATCAGTACTACATGAAAAGACCAATATGTCATCCAGGTAGACCATAGTGAACTGTTCTAATCCCCAATAGATATGAGTTGTTGAAAAATTCCAGGCATGTTAGCTAGTCTAAAGGACATGAACCTAAATTGATAAGTGGTCTGCAAAAGCAACTTTTTCTCAATCAGTCTCATTCAAGGAAACTTGCCAATATCCTGACCTCAAATCCAGTGTAGAAAAGTTGGTGGAATTCTCGAGTAATGCTGGGATGTGATCAAAGGCAGGTGGTAGGCTAAGGACTTTATGATGTTATGTGTGTATGTATATATAAATATACGTGTGTGTATATATATATATATATATATGTGTGTGTGTGTGTGTGTATATATATATATATATATATATATATATATAAATTTCATTAAACATAATAGACATTTTATGTCTACATATTTTCTTCTGGATCCGTTCGAATTCCCATATTACTTTTATCGTATTCGGGGGGAATTGATTTATGTATTGTCCATAGTTGTATGTATCCCTAGTACTTTCTGCCCAACTTTGGGCCATCATCAGGGGAGGATCTATTACAAAAGTGATGTAACTTTTGTTTTAGCATATTACCACTATGTAAGAGTGTCTTTACCGTTGAAGATTATGATATTTGCATTTAAAAGGGTTTCTATAATTAGTGTTAGTAGCTAAAGACATTTAAAGGGGGTGTCCTCGTGATGTAATAGTTAAAGCGATGGATTGCGGAATCGTAGTAAGTGAGTTTGTACTGCAGTCGCGCTATTTCGTTCACTTTCGGCAAATACCCTTGGGAAAGGTATGAACCCCCTTATCCTCCCAGCTATGGGTTAAATAGTACCAATACTGTTTCTTCTTGGAGAATGGCTTTGGCATTAAATAATCAACAAAGGTTGATATGCCATTAAACAAAGAAACCAAACCAAACCTAAAGACATTTAAGTACATTAGCACTGGTTTGAAAATTAATTCAATTAAGTCTCGGTTGCATGTTTCTAATATGTAGTGCTTCGAGAATCTGTAGTTTTTGTTTATTATTTTGATGTTCTAATATTGTTGTGTTGTTGGTGAGAATTTTCCGTAATTGTGTTGTTGAGCATTAATGTTTTTTTAAATGCTGAGCTATTGAACTTGTATCAGAAAGGTGCATTGTAAGTCTCCTCAACAGGGTAGTTGAGGTTAAACCAACATATATATAATTATTATCAGAGATACAATCTTCTAAAGGACATTTAAATTTATATATAATATATATATGATATCTCCCCAAAAGCGTCTAATACATTGTTAACAACTTAAACACCAAATTTGGATATATATACCCAAAAACGACTAACATTTTAACACCTTGTCCGGGAGACACAACCACTTCATTTGGATTCAGGAATGAGACCCAAAAACGACTAACATTTTAACACCTTGTCTGGGAGACACAACCATTTCATTTGGATTCAGGAATGATTTCTTTACCCACAGAATGGTTGTTGAAGGGGTACTCCACATTCCCCAAAGCTGCAGGGCTGGAACCTCACCATCAGATGATTTAGTGTCATTTCCAGGAAACTCGTTAAGGGGGAGGCTTATCCCTCTGTAGAGATTTAGTAAGAGTATTCTACAGCCCTAGCCGACTGAGCACCTGTCTGGTTGCTTAACTTTTCCAATGCTATTCCGTAAATGGGAGATAATTCTACATTGAATTTAAATTTGAAAGTGATCCCACAGCTTATAAAATGTAAAATATTTTTCTTATTGGAAAAATAATAAAATTGTGGTGAGTTTAAAGGTCTAATCAGTTTAAATAAATAAAAAGAAAAATTTTTTCCCAGTGAATTTGAATGAGTGCACGTGTAGAATTTTACCGTCAAATGTATTTTATAAGTAATGTTTTTTCAATGATGGGCACTTCGGGTGGTGTAATGGTTAATAAGATACATTAGAAAACTTTACGCGTTTGAGTCATATTAGGTGCTCCATTCATACGGCCTTGAGCCACATCTACACAAAAAGCTTAGTAAATTATTTTGTCTTTTCAAAAATGAACAACTATGTTTATTGCCCGTCATTAAGAGCAGATTCGAGTAATATTTACGTTACATTTTTAAGTAGTCCTTCAAGTCTTGTAATATTTTCTATGCTGTAGATAATTATTTGGCTCTCTACGGGGCCAAAATATTACACGGTCGAATGTGGGGGTATTCAGGAGTAACTGATATTCCCGCGCGGCGGGGGCAAAGTTTGCTTAGATTGCGTTGCCATTCACCTTGAGGGGCACCTTAGGCAATAAACCCGGCACTTTTATTTGATGGAGTAGATCTTGTCTTAGTAAAAGGTTTCCAGGAACTAAGCTGTTATTAATTCTCACCCAATCGGCGTGAACACCAAGTATTTTCAAGGAATAAGAAAAAATAACAGTAGTAGTAAATTCTGCTTTAAAATATAAACAGAGAGGACAGATATTAGAGCCTTTAAAAATTGTTAACCAAAAAAACAGTCTTATATTTTTATGCTAATATAGATTTTTCGTAGTATTTCAAATTATTTTTTTCTCCTTTTAAATTAAAATCAATAACCACGTTCTCTTCTATAAACAAGGAAAATCCAAACATGTGGTTGCTGTGATGTGTTGAGCGGAACCGGATGTGACGTAAGAATTGGCCGCGAAAATAGAACTTCCGAAGATTAAAAATTTTTGTTGTTATGTGCCTTGTCTTTTACTGCGAGTTGTCATGAAAGTAAATTGAATTTTATTTTATGTTCACCTGACAATATGACTTCTTCAATTCATTGCAAAATGTCTGCTGCAGAAGTAGAGTTTATTGCAGAGAAAGAACTTGTTGAAATTGAACCAAACTTTACATACGCCAAAATTTATCTAATTCAGGTAACTGATTTATTTTTAAAATAATAGTTTTCAAAGTTATATTATTAAAGTTTACTAAATACAGATTATTTTGAAGATTCGTTTTTATTCAATTGGGTTTAAATAGATTTAAATGGATTGTTATAAATTTGTACAAAATGTGTTGTGTTTTTGTTTGCATTAAATATTGTATTGTGTAATTTATTTATTCATCTATTTTTTTTTTTTTTTTTTTTTTTTACAACCATTACTTTAAAAATTTGTTTCTATTTTCAAAGTTTGTCTTTAACGCAAAAACGGTCAAACCTTACTCATCAAAAAGATTGTTCTTTAAAAGCAGTAAATTTGTCGCTGAGAGGCTTAAATTGTATTTTGTTTTTTAACTGTTATTTCTCAGACGAAAATATGGTAAAAAGTTTGGGCGATCTTTCGTTTTATGCCGGCCGGTAAAAAAATATGAAGGTAATAGGTAAATTTATAAAATATTTATTAAGTTCTTAGCCCCACCCTTCGTTTTAAAAACTTGACTGAAAAATACGAATAGTTATTTTAAACTATTACTTGGATAGGAAAGAAATATTGGATACCATACTACTAAAGAAATGATAATTACTGTCAAATAAAGTGCGAATAAAAAAAATGAGTGCAATAGAATATCTAAAATAGAAATAGTTACGATTCTAATCAAACATTTATAAACTAGTCTGAAAAAATGTGTTTTACAATGGAAACTTTCCGCAAATGAGTTTATATGTCCCTGCTCATTAATAATAATAATAAAATGTGTTGCTTTCTATCAAAAAGAACTTCATCCACTTAAAGAATTTGTCAACTTTGTAATTAACTGATATTTTCTATTTCTATGGAATTAGATCGGTGGTGGGGTCCACTACGTAAATACAATGGAAAAAATAGTATCTGACGTTTTCATTTGTCATACATGTATTGTACACGGGTTATTTTTAGGGATTTTACTCCTCCCCTTGAGGAATATAACTGAAACATGACAACTAAAACATACTCTACTATTTTTGTTTTTAATTTTTACGGAATTATTTGGCAACTATTTTCTCCTTCCCTTTAGGCAATATTATTGATAAGTAAATGTACAATGAAAGTTGTACACATAAAGTGACTGAAAAATGTTATCATCAACTTCAAATAAAATTAACTCTTTCACAAGTATCACAGAAATAATGGAAAGTCATTTATTTACCGACACAAAATTGCTAAAGAACTTCATCATTTAAAAAGCGAATGCTAAAGAACTTCATCATTTAAAAAGCGAATGCTAAAGAACTTCATCATTTAAAAAGCGAATGGTACTTATTTACTTGTGCTGTTAAAGGAGTGTAATAGTGTAAAATCAAGAAGAATATCGACACTTTACATCCGAAGCAAATTGTTCATTTTAAACACGAATTCCCTTCACATTTTTTTAAAAATCTTTATTAATATTCTAACATTTTTTTCCCCAGTGAGTCCTAGTAACACAAAGGACAACAAATAATTGAAATAAAAAGGACTTAATTTTTTTGGATTTGAAAATACTTGCACACAACAAAATATAGCGTTAAAATTTTAAGTTTAAGGTAACAGACCTATCTGAAAAATTGTGTATACATTGATGTGTGACCTTATACATTGTTGGTTTAATTTCTTTAGACAGACATATTCTTAATTTTATTTAATAATAATAAACAGGTTATTTGATATTGAATTATTTTGCTAATTCTTAATTTCATTAAATTTTTTTATATAGTTGATTTTATTTGATATTTATTCAATTTACAAATTCTTAATTTCATTTACTGTTTCATCCATAATTTGACAGCTAATTAAAAAAATGATTAATGTATTTGTTAAAGGGTTCAGAAGAAAATCACACTATTTGATGTATATTTAAAAAAAAAAAATGTTATGACTGCTATTTGTGACCAAATTTGTCAAAATACTTCTCAAAATTTTTTTATGTAACCTTAGGGTGAGTTTGGCCCATTTGAAGCAGGAATGCCAACATCTGTCCCTATGTGGTTGGCTGTTAATTTCAAACAAAGACGACGTGCACGTATTCTTCCTCCAAGTTGGATGAATGTTGGTGAGTAAATATGGTTTTTGCAAAATTGCATTGCATCACTTTATACATAGTCATCTACACGTGCACCCATTCAATTTCACCTGGAAAAAAAATATAGTTAATATCTTTTTTTTTTTTTTAATTTGAAGTAATTATATCCTTAAATTCACTGCAGTTTTTTTTATTTTTTGAAAATTTATTTTACATTAACATTGTAAATTCAATGTAGAATAGTCACTCATTTCCAGAACAATTATTTAAAAGAATCACTACCCCCTCCTTAGAAGTGGAAAAAAAAAAAAAGTAAATTGACCTGTCTGGTTATTTGTCTTTTCCAATGCTAACTGTTCTAGGAATGAGTGATCATTCTATTCATACGATAATGATTATAGTTCATAATTTTATTCTCTGTGTGTGTGACATGTATAATTTGAAACAAATTGTTCATTTGCCCATTGTTATGTAAAAGGAGGGAAAAAAATGTCTGAATTCCATGATTCTGTTAATCATTTCAGTTCCTCTCTGATGAATATTGAATGATAGAAGGAAGTTTAGTTTAGTTTTTCACAAGGCCAGAGTTGTGGGCAGTCTGTGAGAATCAAACTTGAGAATAATGGTCGACTCTCCCTGCTTTCTAACTTTTATACTATGTAAGATGCCCTCGAGTGAGGTATAAAAAAAAGTGGCTTTCTTCTGACTGTTCTGGCACACTAACCATGTATAGCCATATTGTCGTTTTTGAACTAATTACAAAACTTTGTCAGCCGAATCAGCTGAGGCTGTAGAATATACTGACTGCATCTCTGCAGAGGAGTAAGATCCCCTTGTTGTGGAGCCAATAAGCATGTTGACCCTCACAAATTATTTTAGAGTTAAGCGTGTGAGTAATGACAGCCAAAAGAACAATCAAGGAAACAAAGGCGAGATAACAGTATAACAAAAATGACAATTTATTTGTCGAGTTTACAAAAACAGATGTAAGTAGTTGTTGGTGTAGTCAGTTAGATGATCGATATGAGTAGCTGGTATTGGTCGTAGTTGGTAGTTCAATGTCTCAGTTTTTTTAAAGTATATTAGATTAACTGGGTGTGTACTGATGTGGTCGGTAGTCCGTACAGTGAGTCGTACATGGACTAGATGCTGGTCTGCAATAGTTGTTGGTAGCTTGGTCATGTAGGGTTGAGCTGTGTGTGCTAAGACCGCCGTGTCTTAGTTCAATGTTCACGAGAGTGAAAAAACGGGTATCTAAGACCATCATGTCTTAGCGTTGAGCAAACAAGCGAGTGTGGTGGCTAAGACTTAACCATGTCTTAGCACTGCAGACCAAGTGAACGGTCAGGGAAACTGTGACAAAGGCTTGCCATGCCTTAGTGCATGCAAAGTTGAACAAACAGACAGGGAAACCGATGGCTAAGGTTTGCTGTACTTTAGCGCTGCACTGCTGTACGAACAAACAGGAAAACTGATGGCTGAGGTTTGCCGTATCTCAGCGCTGTGCAGCTGTGCAAATGAACAGGGAAACCGATAGCTAAGGCTTGCCATTCCTTAGCGCATGCGAAGTCAAGCAAGCGAATCGGATACTGCGGTTAAGGTTTAACCGTGCCTTAGCTCTACAAAGCTGTGTGAATGAATCTGGAACTGACAGCTAAGGCTTAACTGTGCCTTAGCTCTGTGAAGCTGAGCCAACGAATCAGGAACCGACAACTAAGGTTTAACCGTGCCTTAGCTCTGTGAAGTTGTGCGAATGAACCAGGAGCTAATGGCTAAGGTTTAACCGTGCCTTAGCTCTGCACTATCACACAAATGAACCAGGAAACTGTGGCTAAGATTTACCGTATATTAGCACTGTGCAGACAGGGAACCAATAGCTTAGGCTAACCGTGCTTTAGCTAACCCACAGAAGGAGACCTCTAGTGGTCCTTAAAAGGACTTTTATCGCATGTCTATGTGATGTAAGGTGAATGTGACCAAGAGATATAGGATTACGCCTTGAGACCTTTGCTACGGGAAATGAGTGCGCCCCCTGAACTACCCAAAAAGGCTTGTTTATGTGAAGGGAAAACTGTGTCACACTAAAGGGCCACGTAAACAAAGTTTGTCTATAAAAAAAATAGTAGAAATACAGTCCTACTTTAGCCTGGGATAGGCTACAGAAGATAATCCGCTTTATTTTAATAGTTACTTTTGAAAGACGAGCTCTATTAATGGTGTAAAATGAAGAGTTGCCTTTTTTTTGCTGTTATGGCAGGTCAGGGCTATGTAAGTTTTCATCATTTCCGGTCGTAGCAGACGTAATGTTTTTAAGGGTTGTAAATAATTCGGTTTGTTTACGTTTTTGAACAGGTTGCGACACCCTCACCTCACTCAATGAGTGTCCTAGATATGATGCTAAACCATCTGATGGTGAGGTTCTAGTCCTGGAGCTTTGGGGAATTTAGTGTGCCGCTTCATTACCATTACTCCCAGGTCCACTTTAACCTGGAGTGGTAGTACTTGTGGTTCAAATAGAATTATTAGTGTTAAATATCAATACTTAAAACAAATTGTGCTCCCTATATTGAAACCATTTAACTGTGTACAAACAAATGAAGTCTGGCTCATTTAAAAATGTTACCCACAAAGTATTTGTTTATAAATCATATATATATATATATATATATATAAATAAACAAGATTTGGCATTAAATAACCCAGAATGTTTGATATTCCATTAAACACAACCAAACCAAACCAAAACTTTGTAATAATAATTTTCCCCCCCTTAATTTCTTAAAAAGAATATGATATAGCAGTATTTACATTTCACCCTGTTGGTGGAGCATAGAATTTGTAAGAGGGGTAAAAACCCCACCACCAAAAAAAAGGGGTGTTCTGGGTATGTCACTAAACTACATCCAGTGGTGAGGCTCCAGTTCAGTTCAACTCTTCATTGCTATTTTTACTCACAAGTTCATTCTGACCTGGTATGTTAGGGTTCCATCTATGAATTTGAGATAATGTTTTGTCCTCCATTAATACATTGGTTCTTAAAACTTGGAAATACTGCTACTAAGTATGAAGTATTGACCTTTTTATGTGACTCTATAAACTCTTGTATTTCTCGATGCACACGTTTATGTAGAATAATACATATAGGTATAAGTAAACACTTACCCAAGCCTTCTATGATGAAAAGGATGTGATACAAAATCAATTTCTATACAAAGGACAACTGGTTTGAATTCTGTTTTCCTTCTCCTTGACTAGTTGCCATAGGTTAAAAATCTAAGTCTGCCCTACTATTTACCCATAGAGGTGTGAATAATTGGATTCGTGTCTTTCTCAAGGGAATTAGCATAAAATGAAATGCTAACAGCCTCATCCTGGATTTGAAATTGGGTTACCAAGTCCATTTACTACAATGATAAACATTGCGCCACAAGCACCTTCTATGTACGAGTATATCTGTATGAGTATGTATACATATAGGTATAACTTAGATGCATGTATACACATGTACATAATAGTATTGGGTGGTATCTAGATCTTTGGAATGTCAGAAAGCTTTTAAAAGGTAGATAAAAAGAAAAAGATTTCCTGATGTTAACAAAGAACAAAGTATTATTTCTTTTATTACTGTCATAGACAGAAGTCATCGGCACCAGTAAGAACGTAGGTTTAAAGACAAGAATTTAAAAAAATTTTTTTTTTTAATTTATTTTTTTAGCATCTGGGTAGTCAAGGTGGAAAAATCCCTCTTTCGAATCCCATATATTTGTTGGAGCAGTCTGTCAAAGAGGAGGATGACTGGATATTAGATGGTTTGGTTTGATGGCATATCAACCATTGTAGGCTATTTAATGCCAAATTTATTTTTATACATTTAAACAGTTCAATTTCAAACAATTCAGTTTAGTACGAGTACAGTTTAAATGTCAAACACTTCTATTTGACCCATAGATAGTAACTATCAGGTGTTACTACTCTGGGCCAGAGTGGACCTGGGAGCAATGGCAGTAAAGAGGTACTCCACATTCCCCAAAGCTCCAGCATTACTGGAACCTCAGCATCAGATTGTTTAGTGTCATATTCAGGACACTTGGGAGGAGTCTTATCCATCTGCAGAGATGGAGTCAGTGTATTCTGCAACCCCAGCCAACTGGGCTACTGGGTATTAGAGTTGAGGCCCATTCCTGAGTTCATATTTTGGTAGCATGGGCACGATTTGGCAGCTCCAGATGCTTTTGTCAAGTTTGTGTTAGTGACAAAGCACACTAGATTGAGATGCTGAGCTTGACTGATCCTATTCACCAACCCCTCCGCTTGGGCAGGATATGACACAAGGTCAGTTTTTAAGCAGAGTTTAACAAGTTTGAATTCAGTTTTCCTTCTCCTAGACTAGTTGCCTCATCAAGGCTGAAGAACCCAGTCTGTTCTACTATTTACCCATAGCTGGAGGGAGAATAATTAGATTCATACCTCTCCCAAGAGTATAAGTGTTCAAATCCTAGACGAGGCTGACTGCATTTCACAGAGCTTGACTGATACACTCCAAGTAGTACTCATTGGATTTGCCTTTATAGCTTTGCAATCTATGATTTCATGCTGCTTGATTGTCTAGGTTCTTGCAACATTTAGCCACTGTACTGCGATCAACTGCGCCTTCACTTTTCATATAACAAATGTTTTTGGTTGCTTCTGCTGCATTATGATCCAATTTAAACTTATAAAGCATAAGTGCAGCATTCAAATCACACATTGAAGCAATGCACAATATGTCAGCACATCAACTACCATGATACTACCAACCATAGCAGGTACTATTACTGCTTTGGTCATGTGATAAATGTGCTGAAAACTAGCACATAACAAAGTATTGCAAAAATTTTCACCCACCCTAATATTCATTGAGTAGCAAATCTGATTAAAATAATGGTGTGTATTTATTGAGATTCATGTTTTGTTTAAATGCTACCTTTATGTTCAATGTTACATCACAACCTATTTACAGAATTTATATTATAATTAACTACAAATAAAAGGAAGTATGCTATAATTATTATTTAATAGTTATCTATTTTGAGGAATATGATCAGGATGAGCATGAACAAAGATTCACACATTTTCAAGTTGGAAATTGCCTTATTCTCTAAATTAGCATTATAGAATTAAAATGTTCTAACAAAAATTGGCACAGTGGTAGATTGTTCACCATTGGTCTGGGAGACCAATTTCTGGTCGTATCATACCAAAGACTCAAAAAATAGTATTTGATGCCGCCTTGCTTAACACTCAGCATTATAAGGTATGGATCAAAGGTAAGTGCAACAATCCAGAGAAAGGAGTAGTGCCCTCTCCTACACATCGGTGTTGTAGCTATTGAAAAGGGAGCCTTCCAGTCATCAAAAATCTTGCTGTGATGTGCACTTCTTGACGTTTACTGTAACATACATACAAAAATTGGATCTTGTATATGTTATTCAGTATAACTAACTTGATTTACCAAGTTGAGTCATACTGATGGCTCTTCTAACTATTAATACACTGACCCTCAACCAAATAGAAACCCCCTTATCCTCCAGCTGTAGGTTAAATAGTACCACTATTGCCCTTCTACAAAGATGGCTTTGACATTAAATAACGGGGGTGTCCTCATGGTGTAATGGTTAAAGCGATGGACTGCGGAATCGTAGTATGCGAGTTCGTACTCCAGTCGCGCTATTACATTCACTTTCGGGCAAATACCCTTGGGAAAGGTATAAACCCCCTTATCCTCCCAGCTATGGGTTAAATAGTAGCACTACTATTCTTCTAGGAGAATGGCTTTGGCATTAAATAACCCACAGAGGTTGATATGCCATTAAACAAAGAAACCAAACCAAACATTAAATAACTCATGAAGGTGGATATGCCATTAAACAACCAAATCAAACAGAAATGATATTGCCCAGTCAGTTGGGGCTGTAGAATACACTGACTACCTCTCTGCGGAGGGATAAGACCCCTCTAACGAGTGTCCTGGATATGACACTAAACAATCTGATGGTGAGGTTCCAGCAGTGCTGAAGCTTTGGGGAATGCAGAGTACCCCTTCATTGCCATTGTTCCCAGGTCCACTCTGGCCCAGAGTGGTAGCACCTGATAGGGTCCTATCTATGGGTTAAATAGAACTAACAGTATACTTATGCTAAAATGAATTGAGTAAACTGAATAGCTTGAAATAGAAACGTTTTTGACAATTAAACTGTACTTACACTTAAACTGCGTGCTTATGCTTAACTGAATTATTTCAAATAGAACTGTTTTTCGACATTAAAACTGTATTTACACTTAACTGAATTATTACATGATTGCTTGAATAGTTTGAAATGGAAATGTTTTTGACAATTAAACTATGTACTTATGCTAAACTGAACTGTTTTCAATAGAACAGATTATTTACATAAAAATGGATTTGGCGTTAAATAACCTACAAAGGTCGATACGCCATAAAACCAAACAAACCAAACCAGAAATGACAGGAAATAATGTCACCATAGCATTTAAAGTCGTGTTCATTCAAATATCCAGAGACTTTTACCTTTTTCTTACCATAAGTGACTTGGGTCAAATTTTGTCACTGGCTGTTGTATTTCTGACTGAATTATTTTGTATATGGATTGGTACTTTTTGCTTAGGATTAGAATGTACGATCTGTACCCATGAAAATTCCATGGTTCTTTTACAAAATATATGAGATGAAATATACTGATGAAAAGATTTATTCAAACTGTATAAAATTTGATACTTCCTCAAAAAGAAAATAAGAAAAATCAGATGTATAAACAGCTGATGATTTTAATTATTTTACTTTCCATTTTATTTTAAAAAAAAAAATATTTTCATGATTACAGATACTACACACTGCTGCTTGACAGAAGTGACACTTTGATTGTAAGCAAGGTGCACAAATACTACACTTTCATTTTAGCAGCAAAAGGGAAAAAAAAGGCATGTGGTTTGTTATTAATCTTTGGATTTACATTGCATTAATAACATGGGCTGCCTCCACCTGGTGTTCACACAAGTGGATATTATTGAGTTGATCACTTGGTCCCAAAGGAGGGTGCATTCCACCAGGCATTACTTCCATAGCAAGGCTAAGTTTATCACTTGGCACCTAAGGTACCCTTAAAGGGAAATGCCAAGGGGATCAAGCATTTTTTGTGACAGCCACATTAAAATGACCTTCTGTTAAATTTAGCTTAGTGGGATATCAGATAAATTCTAATCAAAGGATTTGTTTTCTTTTGTATTTTTCTTACTATAGCCTCACAGGAATGGCACACTGTAATGAGATTATTCTTTAAAAAAATAACATTAAAATTTGGCTAATGCTTCATTCAATATTTGTTTCATTTTCTAAAAATCACTCTACTCAAGCTACGAGTTATTTCTGTTGAGGCTTGTATATAAGATCTGTTGTTAAAACTGGTGGTGGTAGAGGTGATCTTTCTTCTTTAAATGTGCATCTTTTTTCTATGATTTTTGGCCATAATGATGATGTTAACCCTTATGAAGTTTCTTTCACAAAGGGAAAAGTTAATAGTATGAGTATGTATATTTATATATAATTTTTTTTACAGAGGACTTGCAGGCAAAGAAACAAGAAGAAATGGACAGCAAATTTTTTACTAAGATGCCATGTCCTCATTACATTGAAGTTGCTCAGCTTCTACTGAAATAGTAGGTTTTTTAATTCTATCACTGTCTTTTGTTATTAATTCAAATATTATGCTATTATTGTTGGTATAAGCATGAAAGTATGCCAAATAATAAATCCCTATTTGATAAAATATGCCACCCAAAAAATTGATATTAAATTTTTAAAAAATTGTAAACTTTAAAAATTTAATTAGCTATGAACTTGAATTTAAAGTAGTTAACATTTTCAAATCATTTTTTAAAATCTTTTCATTAAAAAAAGAAAAAAAAAAATTATCATTTTTTGGGGCGGGGGTTATTGCTTTGAAACTGTGGGGTTTTTTTTTATTCATTTATTTATTTATTTATTTTTTAAGAAATAATTCGTTTTTAAAAATAGATGTATTTAAAAAAAGATTTTTTTTTCATATAATTATTAGTGCGCAAGAAGATATTCCAAAAGCTGATGAAGTAAAAACTTTAATCAAAGATATCTGGGATCTTCGAGTGGCCAAACTTCGGAGCAGTATTGACACATTAATCAAAAGTGAAGCTACTCATGCTAAGGTAAAATTTCCAATCATTTACATTCTCCTTTCAATCAATAGATCAATCAATTAACTGGCTCTAGATAATTATTTCACTTGTCTGTATGTGTATTAAGATAAAAATATCTAAATATTGTTTGGATAGAACTTTAAAGCCAACTTGGATTTGTTTTTTTGTTTTTGTTTTGTTTTTTGTTTTTTCAGTGTTTAAGTTAGATTAACACATCACTCAATAAGTCCCAGGTCTAATAAGACAACAATTTTTAAGCAAAATTCGACTTTATTCATCAACATAGTGTCCTTCTAGGGTGATACACTGATTCTAATGCTTCTCTAACAATTTGATGCCTTTTTTGTAGAATGATTTGTCTTTGGCCTCAAAATACACCTCAGTTTCTGATATTTCTTCATTGGAGCCAAATCTCTTTCCCTGGAGCATTCTTTTGAGGTCTGCAAACAGCCAGTAGTCACTGGGAGCCAGATCTGGAGAATAGGGTGGGTGCGGAAGCAATTCTAAGTGCAGTTCATGTAGTTTTGCTGTCGTTGTGATCGACTTGTGACACAGTGCATTATATTGATAAAAGAGCACTTTTTTCTTCATTTGTGGCCGTTTTTAGGCCATTTCTTTCTTCAAATGCACTAATAATGCCATAGATATTTGCTATTGATGGTTCTTCCTTTTTCAAGGTAATCGATGAACTAAATACCTTGTGTATCCCAAAATATGGAGGCTAAAACCTTGCCTGCTGATATTTGCATCTTTGGACAGCTTTTACCTGCTGCTCTCCACTCAGCTGACTGCTGATTTGACTCTGGAGTGAAGTGGTGGATCCATGTTTCCTCCATTGTCACATATTTATGTGAAAACTCCATTTCGTTGTGTTGAAACAGTTGCAAACAACGCTCTGAATCATCGATGAGTTGTTGTTTTTGATTGGCTTTATTAGCATTGCATTTGGGGGTGTGTTTTATTTATTTATCTTATTTATTTTTTTCCATTTCTAGTTGAGAATTTCTATTTTAACAAATTAAAATCAGGTATGCGTCATAAAATTTTTCTCTGGAAGTCTTATGTACTATATATCTCATCTTAGTTATTTTTAGATACATTTTGGCTGATGCATTCACTGACCTTTTATATTAGTTGCATCTCATAAGTTTTAAGTCTCATCACCTCCTCTCACCCCGTTTTTCTCTCTTGTTAACTTACATCACAACTTGACATAGTTTCAAGCATAAAAAATACATCCAGTGTGAATTTTTGATGTCCAGATCAATTGTCATTAAAATGATACTGAAAGTTTTGTAAATGAGAACAAGAAATATTGACAAATATTCCTAGTCAATGATCTAATAATGGAGTTATTGCCATTTTGAACTGCATTCCAATTACCCCCCCCCCCCGCTTTTTAAAAATCTGTACTTTGTGCGAGACAATACAGGTTTTTGACACTACTGAAATATACCTGTAACAAGAAACATTTAATCGAAATAATCAATAAGAATAGCAAGCAATATTTTTCTTTTAGTGAAGTTCTTGAAAAAAAAAAAAGTCACTATTATGAATTTAAAAAAAATTTTTTAGTTAGTATATGTATGTAATATAGGCAATTTAGTTTGCTATTAACAAATTTAGTACCAAAATTCTAGTGTAATTATCAATTATTATTTCACTCCTTGTGAGTTTTTTTTATATTTTTTTTTTTTTTTTTTTTACACCAGCTGACACTGGTCTTTCACTGAAGTCTGAGTGCCAGCAAGTTTCCTCAGGACCCTTCTGAGTATTCTAGCCCATCTTAATAATGTTGTGATCTGGAGTCTCAATTCTTCCTCTGATTTCCAACTCCTGTCTTTTTTACTGAATCTTTGAAGACTTTTCCAAATGCATTAACTATTATTTAAATCACCTTCATGTTCTGTATTTTCTTTTTTGCCTTCTTTCACTCTGTGGTCCACCAGAATGGTACCAGCACAGTCAGTTGGGGCTGTAGAATACACCGACTGCATCTCTGCAGAGGGGTGAAATTCCCCTTCCCCAACCTGGATACAGCAATAAGCAATCTGATGGTTGTGAGGCTCCAGTAATATTGGAGCTTTGGGGAATGCAGAGTACCTCTTCATTGCCATTGCTCCTGGGTTCACTCTGTCCCAGAATAGTAGTACCTGATAGTCCTATCTATGGATCAAATAGAACTGCTTGACATTTAAACTGAGTGCAAACAATTGACTTGAATTATTTGAAATAAGAACTGTGGGATCATTTAATTGTGTGTAAACAAAAGACTGATCTCTACTTGAATTGTTAGTAATACATGCCAATACTTGGAAATATTTAACTTTGTTGACTTATGTTTACAAATCATATATATGTATAAACCAGATTTGGCATTAAATAACATACACAGGTTGATATGCCATAAAATCAAACCAAGACCAGAATGGCAAAATCTACTTGACATCATCTTTTTTTTAACTCTAGATCAGGTAATCTTGGTTTGTGCATATACCATTTGGTAGTAGGGGATGGTGAAATTAGAAAATCTTGCACAATTCCCTGTGGATCAGGTTTTTTAACCCAGTTGTGCCTTATACTTATTTAGTGCTAGTTTGCTGCATTAACTTATATGAATAACCATTTCATCTCTGTCATTATATAACTTGGTGTTTTGTTGCATATAATCAATTTTTGCTTTTATATAATTGGTCCTTTTGGCATTATTTTGTGCTGCTATAAAGAGATTCAGTTTATTTTTATTCAAGTTTTTCAGTTTAAAAAATACAAACAAGCTGGCTATGAATGATTTTGTTTATTTTCTTTAGCTGAACCACCTGACTCTAATGGAGATAAATTCTGTACGTCCGGTGCTAACGAGTGCTATGGATCAAATGCATATACTTCGAACCAACCTTCACCCTCAAGATACTGCTTATTCCCAAGATGTTTAAAGAAAAAAAAAATGCAACAAAACCAAGAAAGTGACTTTTTTCCTTTTATTCTAAAAAAAGTTATTATTCATATATGAATTGATTATGTTCAATTATAAAATCAGGGCATTCTGTTATTAATATGACTATCTAATATCAGTTTCACTTTTACCTTCCATGACTCATCCTCTCAGCATCTGATTTAGCAATATTGTTCATGAAAACATTTATAAAAGTTTCTATTATTATATAATATTTCATTCAGAGTGTAATCTTTGCCGACTTTTATACAATGCTGAGTACTGAATCCAGTAATGACTTCACTGTTATGCAATGCTACTGGACTTTTGTTTGAATTATTTATATATTTACTATTTTTAGTCATATGACCCCCAACAATTTATTATTCTTACATAACATTGTGGATAATAGTATATAGGGCACAGACATTATAATTTTGGGGAAGAGTCCTTGTGTCATAGTGGCTAATGTGCTGGCCTGAGACATTGTAGTGAGTTTAAAGTCCAGTTTCACCATTACGTTTACTTTTGGACTAATACCCTTGCAAAAGGTATGAACCTCCTTATCCCAACCTCCCAGCTATGGGTTAAAAAGTATCACTGCTGTTATGGTTCTGGTATTAAATAACCCTCAAAGCTTAATATGCTATTTAAAAACAAAGAAACTAAATCAAAACACCACCCTAAAACAGGGACCATAGTCAAGGCTAAAGAAAAGATTCTATTTCTCAGCTTATTCTTTGTTGAATTTAGAACTTTTAAAATAGTGGATACAGAAATATATCCTGATATTTTCTTCAGAATTTTTAGAAAAATTCTATGGAACATATCAAAACATTGTGTGATGAATTTTGTTCATTTATCCACATCAACACAATATTTGATCTGATGAGTCGGTGAATAAACATACAGGTTAACCAATCTTTCAGAAATTATCTTAATAAAAAGTTTTACATATAAATTTGTACTTCTGCTTGAGATTACTTAGTTTTACTTGAATAATTTGAGATTTTAATCAAAGAACCCTGTAAGAAGCAGAAGTATCACTTCATAAATAAAGAATTATTTTACACACACACACAATAACAAATTCAAAGCCTCATCTGCACAAGAGTAAAGAGAAAAATCTGAATTAGGTTTTCTAGTTTTATGTTAAGTGGTAGTGTGGTGCAACATGAAAAAGGTTCAGCTATGGCTCTTCTTTCAAAACTTTTGGAACAAGACTTGTACATATTATGAATGTCTATGCTTTTATTATTTGTTAGGAAAGTATACTATCTGGGTAATCCTAGTTAGATTACTTTAACAAGGGAGGATTAAGGAAGTCAATACACCAGAGTTGATTGGCCAAAGGGTTAGGGTTACTATGTTGAGGTTTTAAGGGAGTTCAGGAAGAGGCCAGCACTGTTCAAATCGGGTCAGTGGCATTTCCACTTGGACAATGCACCAGTCCACAACTCCATCCTTGTCACAGACCATTTGACCAAGATGGGCATCAAGACAATTCCTCACTCTCCCTATAGTCCAGACCTTGCTCCCTGTGACTTTTGGTTATTCCCTAAGCTCAGAGGTTGTCATTATGAGACTATTGAGAAGATGAAAGAGGCTATGACGAAGGTCATTGACACGCTCACACAAGATGACTTCCATCGGGCCTTCTAGAAGTTGTTGGAATGGTACAACAGGTGCATTGCAGCCGGAGGAGATTACTTTGAAGGGGACTAGAGTTTCATGTGTGTACTATCAATAAAAGTACCCATACGAAAAAAAGTCTGGAAACTTATCGTATGCACCTCCGTATATACATGTATAAAAAGATTATTTCATTAGGAAATAGATCATTCTGTAGTGTTGTGTACAGTTACTGAATGAGAATGTCACAATCTCAAGAGAAGAAATTAAATGTCAGCTAAACAAGATGCAACTAAGTCAACAGAACATTGTTAATAAGAGATAAGATAATACTGTGAAGTGTACAAGACTGCTAGTACTGCCTTAGAAATCAGAACTGGGTTAACACACACAAGTGGTTAGGAAGGAGAAAGTATAGCACATGCAATTGCATGTTGGACATAAGGGGGAAAAATTTAATCTTGAATGGTGAGGAAGTATTTCTGAAAAGGTATGTTTATTTCCATTGATTTTTATTTATTTTTATATATATATATATATATATATATATATATTATGAGACCTAGTACTCAGCCCAGAGCATGTCAACAGATTTCTTATTTGAGGTCAACCTGTGGGTTGACCTTCAGTGAAAGCAGGTCACAGGGACAGGACAAAACTTGTCCCTGAGGAACCTGTAATTAACATGGTGGTCTGAAAAAGAAGGCCAACGTCTGGATGAAAGACACCATGTGGTGGGAACTCAAGAGTTCATGCAGGAAAATGACTAATGGAAAAATTCAGTTTGATCCAAGTACCTATTGAGAGACACATGAAAATGCTTCAGGTGGAAAAGAATTGACATGGTTGATTCATCCCCCATGAAGGATCTGCTTAGTTCTCAAATGAAGAAACCAGGAGAAGGAACCCAAAAATACATCCTGAATTAACTAGGTTCTATATTGCTAATAAAATTTCTTGTTAGATGAGTACATTAAATTGTCTTCAACTTATTTTTAATGTGTTACAGATGATTCTATGGATTGTTGAAAGAATATTCATGTGAATAATATTTATTCTCAAATGATATAGACCCATTGATGAAAAATTGCGGGCAAGGCCCAGAATAAAAGAATTTGTTAAATCAGAAACCTCATTCAAGTCCTAAAAACTTATCCACATTTTTGTTAAGTATTGTTCACCCATTCAAATGACCCTCTGGTCTGTAACAATATATACGTGTGTATATGTATATATACCTATATAATGCGTATTATTTATGTATTTGTATACATACATGCGCATGTGTGTGTGTGTGTGTGGATAAAACTGAACATGGACAACGGATTCTACTGATACTTCATCTTCATTTACCCAAAGACTTCATCAGAATGTTGGTGACTACATAACAGTAGGCAAAAGGGGAAATATGGAAAAAGGAGGGAAAGAAAAATCTGACGGTCAAAAGAATACAAACACCAGAGCAGAGAGACATTAGAATATATTAGCGACACATTGATAATTCATGAAACATAATGAGGTATGTGGTGCATTCAATTAGGCTCCAGACTTTTTGTACAGGCATTTAAAATTGTAGACACTTGAAAATTCAGTATTTTATTGCTATACATCTTATGAGATGACTGACCAATTTTTATGATTTCAGGTTCAAATGAACACCTACAGCAGCAATTGGAATACTGATTGTCACAGCTGGTGAATTTCAAAAATGCAATCTGGACGTGAGGACACTTTAGAAGAACGATATGCAATAAAATTCTGTTTTAAACTTGGAAAAAATGCCACAGAATCCTATGGAATGTTTCAGACTGCTTTTCGACCATCTTGCATGAATCGAGCATCAGTTTTTGAGTGGCATAAGAGATTCAAGGAAGGCAGGGAGTCTGTGAGGGATGATGAGAGGTGTGGGAGGAGTAAGGAAGTCAATACACCAGAGTTGATTGGCCAAAGGGTTAGGGTTACTATGTTGAGGTTTTAAGGGAGTTCCACCAGGACAATACACCAGTCCACAACTCCATCCTTGTCACAGACTATTTGACCAAGATGGACATCAAGACAGTTCTTCACTCTCCCTATAGTCCAGACCTTGCTCTGTGACTTTTAGTTATTCCCTAAGCTCTGAGGCTGTCATTATGAGACAATTGAGGAGATGAAAGAGGCTGTGATGAAGGTCATTGACACACTCACACAAGAGGACTTCCATGGGGCCTTCCAGAAGTTGTTGGAACAGTACAATGAGTGCATTGCAGCCGGAGGAGATTACTTCAAAAGGGACTAGTTTCATGTGTGTATTAATCAATAAAAGTGCCCATACAAAAAAAGTCTGGAAACTTATTTAACGATCCTCATACACACTCATTTTTTTTTACTCTACATAAATGCAGAAAAATGTATGTTTATACACTTACAGTTGTAGATTTATGTCTAATTTTTCAAATAGAAAACATGTTCAAATGGAAAGAAAATCTTTTTCTTTAATTTTATGTATTTCTTTTCATCTCATAGAATTAGTAAAAAACAGTATGTGACCTGAAATCAAGATATGAAAATTTTCTGAAAGTAACAGCATCCACCAATATTTTTCCTTTGTTTTCCTAATGTCAATGAAAATACTTAATTTGATTCTGCTTTCATATTTATCTGCATGTAGTGTTCTTTAAACTCATTTTTATAAAGATAAATGAAATGCTGCATTAATATCATGTTGATATAGGCTAATATGATAAAATAACTGAGTGATTAATATCTCTAAAGATTCATTCCAGGCATCACTCCAATTTGTATAAGAAAACCAATTGACTGCTACTGGATTTAATCAATGCAGATATGATTAGGTTCACCTTCCCTGTCTAAAGTAAGTAAAGTTGGCGACCATAGTCGAGGGTGACCTGAAGGCTCCCTTTTCAATAGCAACTACACAGAGCTCCTTACCCTGGTTTGCTCCACACCTTATGCTGAGTGTTAAGCAAGGAGGCATCAAGTACCGTTTTTTTTTTTTTTTTTTTTTTTTTTTTTTTGAGTCTTTGGTATGACTCTGCTGGGCCTTTGGCAAACACTAACCACTAGGCCAATGAATTAACATTATTTAAGTGTCAACTTGTCTCATTTTAGAGAATCCATCCTCATAATTAATTCTGTGACTTTTGGAATTAACATGACTCCTTAATATTGCACAATAATTTTCTTTCGGTTCTTCAAAGATAACTAAATCACCTTTGATTCTTTTACTCTCTTATTTAAATGAGGATGAAATTGGTATTTTTTACCCCAAATTATTGCAAGTTATAGAAATATTTCTGTACTCTTATTTTTCATGAAAGAACTGTTTAGTTAAATAGGGCTTCTCAAATTATAAAACAATTAAGAATCAAGTGATATCCCCCACAAAATCTTATTGGTAATATCTGGCAAGAGGAGGGTAAAAAACACTGAGAAGACAAATGAACATCAATAGATCAGCTTTATTTTCAAACATGACAACACAAGCAGGATACACTTCCATTTATGTTGGTCCATTGCTGAATTCAGTCTTAATTTTGAAAGTATGTAAAAATGTTTGTGTAATTTTTTTCTTTATTTTTAACTTGTCCATATAGTGTTGCTTGTTTAGTATTTTGATGATGTGGATAAATCACACAGCAGAAATAAAGATACACATGTGGCCCACTTCAAGCTGTGGCAACCCAAACAGCAAGAAACAGTGAGTAGTGATGACAGTCATCAAATACTTGTGGCTTTGCAGGGTCAAATAAGAGCAGATTGGGAAGGAGATGAAAAGAGCTCACAGTAGCTCAACTAATTTTTTTAAAAATTCACAAATTAAAACAATGGACACTTAGTTAACTTCAACCTCCTGCCATGAGCTTATAAGTTGGGTCAACCATTTAGATAAAAATTTTAATATTAATAGTTGGAATTTTGATAATAGGAACTGGGGGGAAAAAAGTCTGAAGTAGATTTTTTTTTCAAGTACTGGTTCTCTTTATAATTCTTCAGAGAAGAAAATTGTTGGATTCAGTAAAATCTTGATTTTGTTTCACTAAGTTTTTTTTTATACAGTAGCAGCTGTACTAGTTAAACATATCTGAATATCAAAATTTTGTATCTGATAATCTTTTGCAAGCAAATAATATTCTTTACAGTTGATGAAAATTTTTGACTGTAAAATACCAGATGTGTATCACAATATGTAATTAAAAAGGCCTCATGTAAAAATTATTCTCTATACTCAACATAACAGTGATAAATAGACTAAGTTAATAGAGTGAGAAGAATCTCATCTGTTTAGAACTTTTTAAAACCTCAAGGCAATTTTAAAAAGACAAAAATTGTGGACAATGTAATCACTGAAATGACTGGGAGTTGATATTTTAACCAGAATCCAATACAAAAATATAACCCAACAAAACAGATTTTTGTTACTATCAGGGGAAACTGGGGCATTGTTTTCTTTTAGTGTTTTAAGTGAATTGAAACAAGAAAAAATAGAGAAACTTACACACACACACAATACGAGTGATGTTTCTCTTTGCTTAAATATGTTGAATGACAGCTAACAAATCAGGTTTAACTAAATTCTTAAACAGGAAAAAGAAAATGGGATCAGTGCTATCTCAATTATGACAAGATAAAAAAGGGTACAAAAAAATGTAGAATTTAACAAATTCTCAATTCAATCACTGCAACAATTATGTTAATTAAGGTCTGGATGGAAACAATTATTGAAAATTAAAAAAATACACAAAATAGAAGAAATTCAAAAGTAAAAAGTTTTGACATGCAAGTGAAGAAAGCACATCTATTGATCATTTTACCATCTATAAATTTCAGAAATTTAATAATTCAGTCCTTTCTTCTTTTGTTTTTGTCTCTCTTGATACAACTGTAATACAGTGCATAACAGATGATTAAAAGTCATTATATAAGATTGAATATTTAGGGACTGGGATTCAGGGATTTATATTTTTAAATAAACTGTGACTGGTTTACATAAAAGTATTTTGGCAAATAGTTTTACAACCAGCAAAACCGGATTTTTATGAGCATGCTCAGCAGTTTGTCTATTATATTATGAAAATAAATAGGTAGGCATTGAAATAAATAAGAAATGAACTACACAATTTTAATTTGTGTATACTTTTTTCTTAACCAAGAAACTCCCAAACCAAAAGTAAAGACCACACTGCAAACCATTACACCCCTGGAAAGATTTAAATGAATTAAGCAATTCATTTATAAAGGGAAAACTTGACTAAAATGAATTAAGTGTACAGAAAAGAAAAAAACATGGTAAATTTGAATCCTGAAGATATCTACTGATCTAGTTGATATTTATCTGGAGAGTTTGTCATTTTCATTTTGAAAATCAGTTTAACATTTGGAGGGACTTTTTTTCTCTTTAGATAAGACGAGTGACAACTGATGCAATTCCACTTGAATCTATTTTTACAAAATCTAAGCATAACAATTGTATGCTATATGATAAGAGTTGCATCAAGAAAATTATGCAAAAGCATTTTGGAATGTTATACAACTTATGTGGCTAATCCAAGTAAAAATAATCTTTCTTTCCCAGGTCTTAAGTCAGCAGTTATAGCATTTTGTCCTTTCATTTCCACTGAAAGTTCAAAATTTTTGGTATTTTTGGGAGTATAAAAAATATTTTAGACAACTCAAATCAAGCCAGTGTCACACACCATGAACAAGTTTTCTGGCAATCAATTCATGGAGGTTAGTGATGTGCAAAATAAAGAGTTGTGAAGGGGAAAAGGTGAACCAGCTTCAGTGTAGTTCAAATTATGCAAGAGCTAATCAAAATGAAAGCAATTCCCCACAATTTTCATCACAGACACAAGAAGATGAACATTAAAAAGAGTGAAAATATGAGACAATATGACAAGACAAATTTTGAAGTTGAAAATTTCTCAGTCAACTGCAGACGAGCTTCCAGAGCAAATGTATCTTTTTACCCCTAACATTTATGACAAATTAAATAGAATTAACTTAAAAAGTGGGTGCTAGGTTGGATGCCTATAAGGGTTAAAAATGAGTAAAAATGAAATCTGAAAATTGAATTTATACTGAAAACAGCAAAATCTGTCTTGGTAGAGTTCAAGGAAGATTATTATAGTGGAATAACATTAACATTTCCACCAAATTTCTAGAAAACATTATCTGTGACAGATCAAAAGAAGCTGATTTAATGGTCAAAATAAACAGGACAAAGTTTTTGCCATCTTCAAAAAGAAAACATGCACTAATTTATGGTGTACAAAATGCTTTTGTGATTTTTCCTTACTGAAAGTAAAAAGAAAAGAATCCAAATGATAAAAATCAATATAAAAATTCAAAAGAGAAAAAAATCATAATGCTATCAGTCACCAGAAAAGATCATTGATAAGCTATTCACAAAATCTGTTGTCACTGACAGAAAAAAAAAAAAAAAAAAAAATTGAAGCAAAAAAAATCTCACAGGAATTGGTCCTTTATTATTTTGTTGTTTGTTTTTTTTTTTTCTTTTTCTTTTTTTCCCTTGCCTGAAGAAAAATAAAGGCCTGAATTTTTTTTCCTTTTTTAGCTATTTTCTTCAATAAATGCTACTGCTGCACTTGGAAAAGTACAAGTCGCACATTGATAGTTTTGGATGCCAGCAGTTTGTTACATTCAAGCACGTCCACTGTTGGCAATTGGTGATAGTCACTCTCTGTAGAGTCATTGGAGAATTCAAACTCGTAAACTGATGGAGTAACCTTCAGGTCTCCATAAGGCCCTTTAAGAGCCATGAATAAGACTTTGAGTGGGTTACTAGTACGGCTCTTGAGAACCAGCTGATAACTGAGTGTGCGCTTGCTACTTTGTGTAGGGTCCTTCTGGTCATGATCCACTCGTGCCTTTAGCACCCACTGATGCTGAAAGGAGGAGAACCGACTGGTCTCGTAGAATAGTTTTGTGATGAAGTCATCTGTTCGGAAGGGGCGTAACTGGAGGTCTGAAATACAGAGCAGTAAATTAGTTGGCATATGCTCTTCAACTAAAATGGATAGAAAAAAAAAAAAAAAAAAAAAAAAAAAAAGAGAGTGTCCTGTGAATCTATTTCTCAAGTGAGACACTGTGTGTGAGTGTCTCAGACATAAGGTAGGTCCACCAGACACTCACAGACAATACTAGTATCACCAGCAACCAACCAAGCAGGTTCCACGTCGAAACCAATCTGAAAATCTTCATTCAGAAAGAAAAAACATCATTAATAAGAGTCACCAGGTTAGCAAAACACTAAGCTAAAATGTGTACATTTTCAATCCATGCACACACGTTAATTTTAACAAATAATTCTATCAATGAATTTAAATAACTGAATTAACTTTGAAATCATTTTTTGTTAGTAATAGAATTTTTCAAACTTATTCAAATATTAGATTTTCTTACAGAATGAGTCAGTATTAAATTTCTATAGAGTTAATAATACCTGAAGGATTATTTGTTTTTTTTTTAATGTAAATCAAAAATGTATATATAGTAAATCAGGTTAGGTCTAGGCATCCAATTCAATAGTTTGTTTATGTTTCCATCACATTACCATTGAATGTTATCTTCTCATAAGAGAGAAGTGCAAAGATGTCCTCATACAGCTTCAACTGGTCTGTGCTGCGCTTGTCAATAGCTTGCAAGGCATCCATAATTTCATTGCCAGTTTTGTTGGGATGAACACACGATTCTTCATGTTCTTTGAGCTCATGGAACGGACCTCGCCATGGACACCCAATCCGGGTGTATTTACAAGAACTTGGCCTGTAGAATATAGAAGGTAAGACTTTAGAGAGGAGGCCTCTATCAGATTTGATTTTTTTGGTTTTTCTTTTTTAAGGAGAGGAAAAATTTGTTCTTTTAGATGGGAAGGAAGAAAAAAAAATTTGGATAAGAGCAGAACACAAAAATAAAAGCCATAACAACATCCAATAACAACAGCAGTTCAGACAATGATATACTTACTCAGAAGAGCTGACCAAATAAAATGTCGGTGAGTGATCTGGAAATAACTGATTCACAAGAGACTTTTCAGACAGTCTGATTTACACACTTAATGCATACACACACACACATTCTTCTAAATGGTTTAGTAAATGCTTTACTAATTCCCAGAAATAAGTTTTAAAAAAAAAAAAAAAAATAATAATAATATGACCAATTAAATTCCTTCGATGTTGAGATTTAAACTTTAATACACGTTTGATAAAGAATTTAAAATAGAAAATTTCAAACATTGAACAGAATTATCTCACTTTTAATCTATAAGAAACTAAAGTTGAATTTAAAACAAATTAGACAAAATGGTATTGAGTCATGATATAGAGACTAAAAGTTGAACTTTCATGAAAAGCTCATATAGGATGAAACTTAAAACAAGTTTAACATGTTCACTGCTTATAGATACTCACCTGCTTTAAGAATAAAATTAAGTGCCACCCTTTTCATATTTTTCTTTTTGAATTGTAGAAAATGAAAATCATTCAGAGAGGATATAGGGAGGGGAAGACTTAATTCATCACAATCAATTCCTTCCATTTTATTTAAATTTAACAGAGGAAGCTGAAACATGTTTTTATTCAACAAAATATCCAGAGTAGATAGCTTACAGGAAATGAAATCCAAGAAGGATAAGAAGTTCTATCCTTTGAGAAATTAGATTCAACACTAAAGAGAAAGAGACAGAAAAATGTTTGTCATCTAACCAATAATGATCCCATAAAACAAATTGAAAAAGAAAAGTCAAAAATGGTATTTAAGTAGCAAAGATTTTAATTGATATTGAATGTCAGTCAAAAAGTTGGCAAACATTTGATCCCCAGCCTCCAGAGAAAGATATTAATTTCTTTATTACCTACTTGATGACATTATATATGCATGTATACTGAGAAAGCGAGTGGCAATGTCTAGTGTGGAGGCATAAACAAGTTGGTAGTAATATAACAAATCACAGCTAAACAGTAGAGTTGCTTCCCTTGCAAACATTGACCATACATACACAGCAGACCTAATAGAATAATCTGCAATGTGCGTCTGCCAATAAAATCAGGAAAAAAAATTAAAAATAAAAGCAAGTAAATATTAAAATTTCTTTCATCAGCCATTCAAGGCTGGCATCTGTCACTTTGAACCTTTTCAAAGAATTCAGCAAATGTTGAGTAAAAAAATATTCAAGGTTTTTCTTTTTCAAAAAAGTTTATGGCGTAAAAAAAGGGGGGAAAAAAAGAAAAACCTTGAATAATATTTTAAAAGCCATTTTGTAAATCAATTAAAAATTTAAAAAACAAACAATATAAAAAAGTTAATGGAGTGTGCACTTCCTAATCTAGGAAGCCATTTATTGAATACACAAAAAAGCAGTTTACATGAAAATATGCAAGAAAATTGACTTGATTATTTTAATGTAGACAAATTACTTTCCATTTTATTAAAACATTTAAGTATTTTATTAGAAAAAAGTAGAGCTTAATTTTATTAGATATTTTATGTTTTCAGTTTAAATTGGCCACTTTCCAACACTAAAAACAGTTCACATTAACAAAATTATTTTTATTTCTGTAAAAAATATAAAAATATTACATTTTGTCCAGTTGTGTAATATGATTTTCATATAACAAAATTTAATTATAAAAAAATTTCAGAAATGTGATCATCTTTAATTATTCCCTGTTGTGAAAAAATCCAAACCAAGTATTAAGACAAGAAAAATAAAATTGATTTAAAAATTCATGATGAATGAAGAATGAACTAAAATAATGAAGAACATGACTTAATCTTTTTGAAAATGGACTCGGACATATACAGGACAATTGCATAAGGAGGAGAAAAAAACTATTTCATATAACATGTCAGTTTTAAGTTTAATGTTCAATATTTGAGTTCAACAAAAAATTTTCGAAGTAGATTCTTATAAATTGGGGTGGAAAGACTTACTTGAATGATAATTTCTTATAAATCAAAATGAAGAATAATTGCCTTTTCACTTGCATTCTTAACTGCACAAAGAATGTTAATATCTTGACATGTGTAACAAGGAGAAATAATCTTAAGCTGTTTGTGATGCAATCCAAATAGACATTCTAAATCTTATAATCCAATACAGAAATGATGAATTGTTTTTATAAAGCACCAACTTTAATGACCTTATGAAATTTAAATCTTTCATTTTAATTAAACACCAACACTTAATAACATTTTTTATGGTTATTATTATCAATTATAATGCACTAGGTTCTTGTCTCAGTTATCAATTTCGTTTTGTAGAAAGAAAAATGCAGAAATAATTTGGAAGAAAAATTAGATTGACCCAATCATTTGATTACAAAATTTTTCTCTACTATATCTGAAGATTTTCCAAATTGTTATCATGCAGTTATGAATAAACATTTTAATTAGGTCTCTTCTACCTAAACAAGATTTAAACATTTCTCCATAAGACAACCATGCAGCTTACACATGCATAAAGAGTTCTCAGAATGAGAAAACTGAAAATGTGAGAAGAAAATGAAATGATTTTATAATGAGAAGAAATAAGATTATTGTAGTCTCATCAATTAATGAAATGATTATCAATAGATGGACTTGAAGAACAAGATAGAGAATAAAAATAGAAGAGATGAATTGATGAAAGTATTGAGAAATGATTCCTATGATGGAATGCAGCAGCCTGATGTTACTACAATAATCCAAATTTTGAGGTTTGAGAGACCCCACCCCAACTTCACAAAGTTTAGTTTCTACACAATAAAATTATAAATCATTTACGCAAGACCCAAAGACAAATCAATGAAAAATGCCATTCATTAAGATATGCAATTTGTCAATTTCTATTTTATCCAATTTTTGTTAATTTGATTAAATATATTCATAAGTTATTTATCACTATTTGCTTGTTGTAAGATGAAGACAGTATCTATTTAATAATAATAATATATATAACCTAAACTATCTGTTATACTAAAAAATCAAAATGTACGATACCCCAGTAGCCATACTTACTATAATATACATCAAAAATCATAAAAATAAAAAGACAATAGCATTTTTAAAAATTCATTAGACAAATACAATTCATAAATGTATGTGCATTCAAAAAAAAAAAAATACTTTGTTAAACAGAATTCTAGTCATTTTCTCTTCTGCCAGTTTTCTGTTGATGTTATGATACTAAATAGATGACTTGATGGTACATTAGCTCAAAGTCAATACAGCATATTGTAGCAGGGTTGACCATGATGATAACAATGATCAAAGGCAAGTAGGTAAATGGACTTGCAGCTGACCAGGCAAGCAGTCTTGTTGGCAAAGATGGCAACAGCAACTAAAGATGACAGGTGTTCCGGCAACTTTCTTTGGTAAAATCCCAGGAGATAAACAGCTTCACACAGCAATATTAGTCACTTTAATAAATGATGATTTGCATGCCTAGAATTCAGTTTGAATAAAGTATTCCTGAATTTAGAATACACAGAATATTTAAGGCATTCAACATTGAAAACTAATTCCTAACCTAATGCTCTTCAGGCAGTTGTCAAATAAAGGTATTGTACAATCGAACCATCCAAATACAATCAGTGATCACAATAAAAGCTACACATGCAAAACTCTAGTATAGCATTCATAGAAGACATGAAAGATTTCATAAAATAAGACATAAAAAGAAACTAATTGATAAAAAAAAAAAAAAAAAAAATTAAGACATATGAAAAATACAATATTCAAAATTAATGGAATTCTTATTTTACAAGCGACATTTTCACAACCATATAACAGAAAAAAATATGGCTACCGGGGAAGAAAGTTTGATTATAACGTCTAACTTCTGTTTAAAAGGTTAATTTTATGTATATATTTTAGAGTTTCAACAGATTTCTTTACACTTACCAGACATTCTTCTTCAAAATTAAACATAAAAGTACATTAAAAAAAAAAAAAAAAAAAAAGATCAAAAACATAATTCACTTTTACAGTTCTTTCAATTAGAGAAACGACTCAAAGTCCAAATACTGACATTTATTTTTATTTTACATATCCCTGCTACAGTTATCAATAATAACCAATTTACACATCTACAAACCTCATATCCCATTCTTGGCCACACCTGAAACTAAAAGCAAAATCTAAAGAAAAAATTTAAACAAAAAAAAAAACAAAAACAAAAAAAACAAAAACAAAAAAAGCGCAAAAAAAAACAAAAAAAAAAAAAAAAAAAAAACAATGACAATTCTTTTCACTCTGTCTTCATCTTTCAACACTTTCTAATAAAGAATGACCCCATCAGATATTTGCATACAATAATATTAATTCAAATCTCTTATTTTAAAATTTTTAATATTTTTGTGATTTAGAAATTTTATTGAAGTATATAGATTATCTTAACTAGTATTTAAATTGTTTTGATTATATAATAGAAAATATGCAATCAAAAATCTGAGAAAGATATGCATTTATATCAAGTAACAATTTTAAAAGTTTATAAAATAGAGTCTTCAATTTTCTATAACAAATTATTTTAATTTCTATCTCATTTTCTCTAAAATTGAAATAATTTCAAGCATGAATTCCTACTTTATATAGTAGTACATAAAAACAAACCTGAAAATATGTGATATAATCTGTTTGGACTACTGCAATAGCTGTCAGGACAAGCTGCATATTTGTATTTTGTACAGTAAGATGGATGTTAGCATGTTGACGTTTCTAAATAGGTGATCATCAAGTGAATATCAATTGTTCACATATACCTGAGACGCACCCGCCTTTGTGGACGTCCAACCCACAAGTTTCCTGCCGCTTCATTCACTGGATCAAAGGCTTGGACTGCTTGAGGGTCAAAGCCACAGCAGCCAAGCACCCGCGCTTCCGTTATGGCCTCCTCACATCTTGTTCATGCTTGACTTTATTTTTTTAATCTTTGCACTGCAGATCAACAGTTATCTCTTCTGACCAAGAGAATGACCAGTCATTTGCCAACTGTTGGTTTGCCAATCCAGTTTAAGACTTTTTTCTTTCTCTTGCCCTCTCTCTAAGTTGCGTATTGGTCAACAAGAGATGTAATTTGGTGGGGACCAGATTGGCTTCGTCTCTTAAAAAGAAGTACTTTAGTGGTAGAAGTGCTGTTGTCGCATGTGTGTGTGTGTGTGTGTGTGCATGTATGTGTGTATGTGTATATTTGTATGTGTGTGTATATGTTTGTGAGACGAGCTAACCTGGTCTGCAGTTGCTGAAGTTGCAGGGTGGATTCTAGAAGGAGCAATACAATACTTGCCGCCTCTTTTCTAACACGACGTCACAGTAGTGCTCAACCTCCCAATAGGCAACGTTGCACATCTTCGGGAAATGGGAGAGTAGACCATGGCTAGCTGACTCCAGTCCTGGGTGACAACAGAAAAATAAAAATTTTGTTTCTCGTTAACATTCATGACAGTACAGGATCAGTCCTCAGTCACCAATGGGAAATGTACAAGTGCATGTGTGCATTCGCTAGAGACATGCAGCGCAAGAACACATGCACCTGTTCTCATCACCCATATGGTAACGGACTCATGACAGACACAAGTAGTACACAAGTGGCAACCTTATTCAAATCAAGCCTAAACTCATTACTTTAGACTAAATTTTTTGTAGCAAGCAGCGTTAGCAAGACACACGCTGCAGATAGCTGCTATGTTATTATAGTCAATGCTTACCGTGGCTCTGCACCTTACCTCTCCAGACAATGATGACCTTCATGTTGACAAATCAGGTGACGTGGAAGCTGTTGCTGGCAGTATTGACAATCCGTTGGCAACTCTGACGCTGCCTTCTCAACAGCCAAGTTTCGAGAACAGGTCGCTTTGCTAATCTCACATCGACAGTTTGGGCACGTGGCAGTCTCATCTTTGAGCCTTGCATCAGCCAGGAGATGGTTAAAGCAACCAGCACACATAAGATGACCATTACTACACTGAAAATAAAAGATACCATATACTATTAGGATAGGTTCAAGAATTTAAGTGAAAAACATTCCTAAAATACTGAAAAGGAAAGATCTTTAAAGAAATGTTTTCAAATATCTGTATGATTAAAACAGAATGACATTCAGTAAATACTGTGCAGAAGTTTCAACCAAACCAAAGTAAAAAAGATAGAAAATAAATTTTGTCACCAAATGTATCCATATCTTAAACAAAAGTTAGAAATGTGAATGAACTCTGCAGTGCATAATAGAAAAATAATTTTAAGATGATTTGTAGAAAAGTAGCAAATATTAAAATAGTTGGTCAAGATAGTTATGCAAGATATTGGGTATGATTATTTTCTTTACTTATATACAAAGATGAAGCATTTTTGGAGTTGATTTTAGAAAACTTTGAAAGCAATCTTTTTAAAATAAAAAATGTGAATCTCTTAATCTTCCATTCTTTGCAATCCTGAAGTTACCTTGGTAACAAATTATTGCCTTATTAAAGATTTGTCATTTTGAAAGATAAGACTATTGTTTCAACCCATATCAATGACTGATAATTATAAGTGACTACAATATTTACATTTTATTTAGAGAAACTATAGTCTGATTCAAAATACTGCAATGTTTCACCAATTCTTTACTAACAAGAAACATAATACCAACTTTCTTTAGGGAAAAGCAAAAGAAAACTTATCTGGGAAATAAAACCATCAAAAAATTTAAACAATTGCTTTCATACAGAAACCAATAAGAAACAATTTTTGCTTTTTTAAAGTTTTATAAGATTCAGATGTATTAAGTGCAAAAGTAGTCATTAACCAAAAATAATTTAAACCAACAAAAATGCTATTCATCTTACAAGATCTTCTATAAATTTTATCATGTACTACTAAATCAGCACATTAAATAGATTGATATTTACCAAAGAGCATCTAAGCTACATGAGCAATAATAGTGTTTGAATGGCAAATTAAAATTGAATTATTAAGATATTGAAGTTGTGATTCAATATCAAATTGGGAAACTAATTGCATAGGATTTTGTTTGAATGCATCAATGATAAAAAAAGATTATACCTAAGTAAATGTTTTTTCAGGAATTTTCCTTTGAGTGACAATAATATTTACTCATAGAAATATTTGCAATCTTATGTCTAACAACATCCAAAATAATTGTCTGATAATGCTGAAAAGCTACAGCCCAAGATGATTTGAACATTAGCTTGAATAAACTCTGTAAAGCAATCTCTTCCTGCATATTTTGATTTCTAGTCCTTTGTACAAATTACAATACTTTGAGAAATTCATTACTGCTCACTCACACCTAAGATTCTCATCAAAACACTGGATGCATCTTGTCCTTAAAATCAATTATGCAAAATGAGTCAATTCCTCAATCAAATATCTACCTTTCCAAAAAACTGGCTTCTAACAAGACTGGAAATCATCAATGAAAAATGAAAATTAAAAGATCCATTATCACTTGCTTTTCAGGATGAAAATACTTAAAAAAAAAAAAAATAAAAAAATAAAAAAAAAATCAATTTGACTTTTGTATATACAAATGTATTAAAGCTAAAAATGAAAGAAATGCCAATGTAATAAGTACAAATAAGATAACTTAATCTAATGCTATAAAATTCTATACATTTTAATCATTCCAGATTTATCAATCAAAACAGAAAAAATATAAGTGTCCCCAGAGGTGCAGTGGCTGATATACTTGACTGCATCATCAGAATTATAAAACCAATAATTGTCCTTCATATATGCTTTAAAATTCTTTCCTCAGTTTATGTCTTCATGGTTATATATATATATATATATATATATATATATATATATATATATATATATATATATATATATATACTTAAATTGGTAAACTCACAACTAGATAAGATCTAAAATGATCATAAAATCAGCAAAATTATTACATGAAAGTGCTGAACAGATATTACAATAAAATGTTTTAAGGTTAAATATATATCTTAAAACAATGTGATATTTGCAACAAAAAAAAAAAAAAAAAAAAAAAAAAAAATCACGTTCATTCTTCAGATGAGTATTTTCAACCACATTTTATATATAAAAAAACTATCAATGTTGCTGAGTAAATCACCTTTTATTAAATATGGAATAAATATTTAAAATTACCAGCTATTTGAAAAGGCTTAGAAAATAACAGTAATAGATAAATCTACAAGCTTAAAAGCAACAACTCAATATATATATCTGAATTTCATAAAACAAACCTTTAAAGAACTCCAAGAAATAGCATCAAGTGAGTAGAAATGGTAAAAAAATTAAGGTAAAATATTTTGGAAGCAGTTATTTATAGTATGAAATCACCCCCAAAATGTTTTTACACTAAAATGCCCATTCACCAGACAAGAAAATTTAAAGTGAATGGATTACAACTATGGAATCCAATGAAAAATACAGTTAAAAATACTGTAATCAAAAACAGATTCAACAGATACAAAGAATTTCATCTAATAATGAATACAGATGCTCTATCAAGTCAAAGTTAATATAAAACAAATTATTTCAAGTAGGTAAGTATAAACTTCTGCATAAACTTGCAGAGAGAATTTGATGTAGTTTTTATATTAACCTCTAGATTTAGAGTCCAAATTCTTTATCTACAAAAGATATAACATTTGTAAAAACTAAAGATGTTGGTTGGTTTGTTTTATGGCATGTCAACCCTTGTTATGTTATTTAATGCCCAAGTCATTTTTTGTATGGTTTCAAGTAATTATTCCTATTCAATATAATTTTAAAACAATCATAACTTTATGTAACTGTTCTTAATACAAATAATTTGCACAGTTTTATGGTTTCCAGTAACTATTTATCAATTTGCTAACAATTATATATCTAACTATTCCTATTTAACACTAATAATTTATGAATTTTTTATGTGACTGAGTAATTATTCCTATCTAATACAAATAACCTATACACAATTATATAGTTTCAAGTATTCCTATTTGATATTGATAATTTGCAAACAAATTTATTTCACCATCATTTTAAACCAGTAAACACTTCATAGATAGTTATAAAATCAATGTTTTAAGAGTCATTAAATTAATGTTCCTTAAAATCATTCGAAAGATCTATGTACCCCATGATTGGGACCCACATAGATATTATACTCCAGAACTGTAGCCTCACCATTGGATGCAGTTTAGTGTCATACTTAAGATAGAATACTGAAGAGTATAACAAAAATAATTGCCATCCATATACAAATAGCTTAAGTGGAACCAAAAATGATATGCTAGTAACAAACAATTTTTCATAAAGTTTAATCAATTTTATAATCAACAGTAAATTATTTACTCAGTCTAAGAAGTCTAAATTTGACGATGGTAATTGAAAAACAAGTAAACTTGCATTTTTCAATTTACGATTTATAAGTCTAAATATGGAATGTATCACTTTAACATTAGAGAGAGAGAAAATGAAAGATGTAATTTTTTTTCATATTTGGAACATGTATATTAGGATTAGATGCCTTTCCTTTGACATTTTTAGAGCAAATTAAAGAGTAAAAATTTAAGATACAAAACTATCATTTAATAGGGTAAAAACTCAGACTTTTTTTTACCTCATGCACAATTTGGAAAGTTCAACATGTATAAATGGTTAAAAAGCAAACATGTTCATAATTTATTTTACAAAAAGAAAATGTAAAATAGAGTACTAAAGCATATAGAAAATATCCTACTTTGTTCTTAAAAAAAAAAAAAAAAAAAAAAAAAAAAAAAAAAAAACAGAAAAAAATGATTGAAAAAAAATAGGCCAATCAGTTAATTTTAATAAACAAATGGATATTATACTGGAAATTTGAATAAAAACAAACTCAAAACAGTATTTGTAGTAAAAGACCTGTATAGAAATGTATTATTCAATTTGTTTCATAATGATTATAATGTATCTTCTTGTAATAGCTTTGAAAATGCTATTTAGAAATCCTAGTTTGTATAATTTTTTTCTTAGGGCAAAAGATTTTATAAAAATCATAGTTTCATTCAGCTCTTGAGATATATATATATATATATATATATATATATATATATATATATATATATATATACACACACACACACACATACAGACACTATATTTACATTAAAGTTTACTCATACATTATTGGAAAATCAGTTTGTCTTTATTAGGTAAATTAATTAGAACTGCACAAACTTCTAAAAATTAAATCTTTTCAAAGCTAAATTTTCATTACTGAAAAATAAATACAAATCATGATATTGTGAACAATTTTGGGTTACAGAGTATAGAGAATTATTCTTTTATAGTTTTAAATTAACACTAATATTAGAGAGTGAATTTTTAAAAGTAAAATTTGTCACCTTTCTATAAAGGTATATTCTTTCTCATATCTACACAGTATCCATGTTTTGATATGCAAACGACACTAAAATACCTAATAAAGGCTAAACACCAAATATCAAAATTATCAACCAGACACCAAAACAGATAGCCAAACACTAAATGCCAAAACAGTGAAAAACTTTAGTTCCTAATTTCATGGACAAAATCTATAAAGTTTTCTGCATCACTAGAAGGCAGAAGGGATAAAATTACAAACAATTAAAATCAACAATGATGCCTTTTTTCCTTTGGTAGTTCAAGAAATATTCAGACTTAATTACTAAATTTAGATTTATTTTCTAATCTCATTCATACCAAAATATAAAGCTCATGTAAGAAAATCTAAATAGGATATGTTTTGACTGACTATTTACAAGTCTTGGCTGTATATACAGCAGACCAATTTTCTATATCTGACCCAACTTTTCAACATAATCATACTAAAAACAATATTGCTTCTTAAATTCAGTCTATATAGAACCACAATATTCATTATTATCCCTTTAATCAAAAGTAGTTGACAAACCAATATGTGGTTGGATTATAGCTTTGACACAAGATTGTATTTGAGAACACTTAGCAAAGATTAAGCTCATTCTCTTAATTATTAATATTTTAATTGAACTACTAATGCATGTTACTTGGTTTCTGTCATACAACACATTGTAATTTTTCAATAATTTAACCTTTGAAATTTTTGACATAATTATAGAGACATTTGCAAGACTAAGCAAATAAAATTTTAATTCTTGTAAATTGAATTAGAATATAAATTAAATTCTTATAAACTATCTTTAGCCTTTATGTAAACATGAATGATATTTGTGAGAATTATATGCCCTCTAGTAATCTTGTCAAATGGTTTCCGGACTTTTTGTTGGAAAAATGTGTGTGTGTGTAAAACTTGTTTTATTCAGAAAATAACAGGATTTACTTATACCCAAGAATTATTTCAAGTACAAATCTAAGTAATTTAATGCTAAGTATATTTTTAGGTATCTGTACAATGGTATTGTTTTTATAAATAATGTAATATTGTACTGCATCTAAGATTTAAATCAATGAAACAGGCTTGATATTATATCCATTACTTGTTGAAAGACTTAGAACAAAATACAATAAAATATTAATATACAAAAAAAAACAGTGAAAAAATTGTTTTTGCCAACTTTCAAGGTTACCAGAATTTCTCAGGAAATTCACAAAAAGAAAAAAAAAATGCAATTTGCACATAAAATACATCTGAAGATGTTATCAAATATCAGTGAAACCAAAAAATTTGAAAATTGTAAAACATCTTTTATATTCAATAAAATCATTTCTTCATTTAAAATATGGTTATAATCTTTATATGATGATTGTATTAAGACTTATGCAAGAATTAAATTTTTACTACTAATTGTAGACAATGCTATTTGTCTGGCTATATTTCCCCATTTACTAATGAGAACTTGTGATTTTTTTAATGCAGATTTTCATGTTATCCAGAAGCAAATCCAAAATGGTCCAATCAAAAGAATAAAGAAAGCAGACAAGATGAGTGCAAATATCCAAGCATGCAGAGTCATGACTGAGGGATTAAGTTTGCAGCTGAATCTGCTAAAGCAAAGGCTGGGTTAGGAAAAATAGATAAAGAGTTCTCTTGGCTATTTAAGAGGAACATTCAAATATTCAATTCAAGACTAATGTACAAGAAATTACTTGCCATGTTGATACAATGCACAAATGAATAAATAAAGCTGGATAGAAAAAGTTTAGAAAGATTTTTTATAAAGGTTACTATCATAAATCTAAGGTTTCCTGGATTCCTAATACAACTAATTGTAATTTTCTAGGTATTTAAATATCAAAATATTAAAAATTATTTTCATTTAGATTAAACCAAAATGCTATTAATGAAGAGCAGAGATGAAACCAGTGAGGTATCATCAAAATAAACTAGGACTCATTAAAGGACTTCCTGCTGGTATTATCTGGTCATTGAGGTTACCATGCAATATCAAAAGATTAAATTTACAGTCATAGTAACTCAGATCATGTTTCCACTAAATGGAACCTCATCATGGATATTGAGTTGATAATATGCAATGCAGTTCCTCTAGCAGGCCATATTCAAAATCCGCCACCAATTACATGCAATAGAAACCGATTCTTGTCAGACCAGTGCATCCTCTTCCAAAAATAGATCTTCTAAATCTGGCATAGTACCATTAAACATTCCTACACATGCCATGAAATGAGGAGTGATCATTACATAAGACACAGTGATGAAAGACCAATTTTTAGCCTTCTTCGAATGGTACTGAAGAATACTTTGGAGTTGATATGCCATTGATCTCAAAGAAAGCAGCTTGTTGAACTAGGTTCTTTCTGGCAGCCTATCCTTTACGTTGACATGTGCTTTTGTAACAGATAACTGTATAGCTTATGTTGAGCTGTCTTCCATTTTATCTACAGGAGAAATAATGACTGCATCCCAATAATCTGCTAACATTGATTGTCACTAATTTTTACCTCTGCATTATGCTATGTTTGAATTTAAAAAAAAAAATATATTTTGTCTGGCAAGAGTCAAACAATGTTTTCTTAAAACAGAATTAAACTTTGAATTTACCATGCATAGGTATATTAATTATTGGCTACAGTCATTATGTAAAACATAGTAGCACACTTTCTTTTGCACTCCACTTGAGACATTATAACCATACAAACAGCACTACATTTCATTGAAATCATTATTTTAAAAAAAAATAAAATTTGATAAATTGGGTAGTGCTTAATAGCAAGTGTAAAATCAAGTAAACCTTACATTCTTGAAAACATTTTTTTTTTACTATCTATACATTAAGAAAACAGGTCATCCAGGAAAGTTAATGTTAATCATATTCAACTTGACCTGTGAGCATTCATGAATACAATTAATCAAACAAGCAGAAAATTCAACTGTAACGTATCATCCACAAAAGAAACAAAAAGCAAATCATAATACATTTTTGTAAAAAAATATCTTAAGGATGCTTCCAATTTTTTTAAAGAGCATGCTTGAAAAAGAAATGTGCAACTGCTGAAACAGGTGGATGATAGAAATAAGCATTTAATACACATGATACTATTTCTGTCTTTAGTACTAAGAGACCAAATGTTGGTGGTATATTTAAAGACTAGCTTAAAAAATATCTATGCTGGCCTACAAAAAAAATTGAATACAAAATATTCTTAAAGAATCACTTCTAAGTTTTTATGGTGAAAGGGTGAAACTAGAACAAAGTATCATAATGGTAGTGGAGGACCAAGATTCCTTTTCTTGTATTCAAGTTTACAGAGAAAGCTTCATTTTTTTTTAAGGAAATGCTGAAAAATCAGTCTGAAACCTGCAGTCAGTTATAATCATATTGCTACAACACACAGCTGTAAAGTAGGAGTGATCCAATTACAATTCAACCAGGAGTTGAGTATCCAACAACAATAACAGTAAGCTATAATTTTATATTCTAAATAAAATCATAGATTTGGTCCATGCCTTCAAGGAGTATCTCAGGAGCATAAATAGAAATATAAAAAAATGAAACCTTATCTATTAATTTCTTAATAGTATTTCTTTTATCTTATTACTCTATATGACATTTGTGCATCTGCCAAATAAGCCTTTATGAACTGAACAGTAAAGTACCATAACACAAAGACTGGTTTCCAAGGGTTAGAAATGTGAGCTCAAATCTCACTGGAGGTTTTTTCTTTATACAAACTACTTAATGGGCATAGAATAATGACCCGGAAGTTATGATAAAAAGCAAACAATAAATAAAATATCAAAAGTATTTGTAAATATATTTAAAAAAATAAATTCATATTGATTTCTTTATTAATAAAAGAACTGAAATGAACCAAAATATTAGGATAGTCTGTATGATTTTATTCAAACATGAAAATTGAAAATCATCAATTAAAAAAGTTCCATTCCAATTTTTAATAAGAAACTGGAAACTATTTGGGACATTGAGACATTAATGAAATATTATCAGATGCTCCAGGACAAGCACTGTTTTCCACTGGTTTTATCATCATTTACAAATTATCATAAGGCTTTTTAAGATAGAATAGTAATTCAAGACAATTCTCTTTCTAGTGAATTATCTCATCAGCAGTTCCCACGTAGCTAAGTGATTGTGTGCAAAGTCAGTCTGGAAAGTACAGAAAACAGGTTATGCAGCCTTGGTGAAAATTTGACAACCAATCAGAGGGCATCTGGCTGTGTATACATAAACACTCCAGTGAGGTTACTCAGTTAACAATGATATGCTAATGAGTGAGCTTATGTACTGTGTGACCATGATATCCCCCATAACCAAGTGAAAGCAACAAATATCCATAAGACTATTGTCCTGTAGGACTATAACAAGCAAGATGAGGACACCAGTTTAAATAAATCAATTTATTGATTCCTCATTGTACAAATTTGTACAGATTTTAATTATTTAAACAAAACCACTGAGTACAAAAGAGAAAATAGAATTCAATGCATCTTAGGTTATCAAATTTGACACAGCTAAATCAATTGCTTCATATAATGAAAACTTAAGTTTTCATTGCTTCATATTAGGGTCAGAAAAATATGTTAAATATTTAAAGTAATAGCTAAGTTTTTCCTTACATCATGGTAGAAACATACATTCAGTTCTTCTAGATGAAGTTTCATCAATTTTATCTGCATGTGTATAAAGTATATGAATAAGAAAATTTTTTGTCCATGTTATTGGTATTGCTACTATTTTCTCTGTACTCTTCTACCTATTGAGCTTTCATAAAACTTGCTTCATGATTTATTTTGAACTGATTTTAAATTAAATTAGTGCTTAGTCAGAAAATAGAATTCTAATAGATTAATGGTTAAAAAAAAAAGTATCCATACTTTAAAGAAGTTCATAACTATCATCATCATCATAACGTGCAGCTAGCACGGATATCCCCGATCCTCTCTCGCCACTTCTTCCTATCATTCGCCTTTGGCAGGTCTTCGGGGTTACATCCCGTATCATCACATAGTTGCTGTATGAATGTTCGAGCTGGTCGTCCTGCTTTTGATTGGCCATATGCGGGGGTCCACAGGAGCACATCACTTACGATCTCGTCTTTGCTTCTCCAGCAGTGTCCGGCATGTCTGGTTCTTCTAGCTTGTATAGTTTTCGTGATAGGTGGCCGTACAGTTGGCGCCGTGTGGGGTGTTGCTGTAAGGACCTGTTCAATATTGCTCGCAACATTCTTGTATAATTGCCGTCGAGCTTCTTCTCCAACCATTTAGTCAGCGTCCAAGTAGTGCATCCATACAGCAGTATCGACACGACCGCAGCCTGGAAGAAACTGCGTTTCATTTTATCGGTCAGGTTTGATTTCCATATGATCGAAAGCCTATCGATAGCTGTCCATGCCTTCGTTAGCCGTGTGTCGATGTCTTTTTCGGTTGATGAGACGCTGCTTCCTAGGTAGGTGAATTTGTCAACCAGTTTCAGGGAGGTTCCGTCTAGTGTGGAGATGTCGCCCTTCTGATTAAAGCACATAAATTCAGTTTTCTGTGCATTGACATGGAGTCCAATGCCTGCAGCGGCTCATTCCAAACTATGCAGTAGTGTTTCGGCTTGGTTGGGTGTATTGGCCAGTAGCGCTATGTAGTCGGCGTCGGTAATTGTTTTTGCGGGGTACCTTCTGCTTCTTTTCTTTGTCAGCTCAAAGCCGTTTTCCCTAATGTTATCGATCGATGTCCTAAGTATGTAGTCTAGACAGATGATAAAGAGGTATGGGGCAAGCGTGTCCCCTTGTAGTACTCCTGCTACAATGTCGAAGTAATCTGTGTCTCCATCCGGTGAACGCACTTTCACTTTGGTGTTTCTGTAGAGAATCATTATTGCTGCTACGGTTTCTTCTGGTAGGCCATATGCTAGTAGTATTTGTTCCATCTTCCCTCTGTGAATGGAATCGAAGGCCTTGGTAAAATCAACAAATAGTAATGTCGCCTGTAAGTTTTTTGCCCTCACGCCTTCTAGGATTCTACGAATGGTCAATATTTCTGAGGTCGTGGACCTGTTTCTTCTGAAGCCATTTTGGTTTTTCCTCAGGATTTTGTCGATTTGGGGTACTAAGCGGTTTCGTAGTAGGGCATTGTAGATTTTGGCTGCTATGGATGTGGGTGTTATACCTCTATAGTTCTTGGCTAATCCGAGGTCACCCTTTTCAGGGAAGGGGAGGATGCATCCCTTCGTCCATCTGTCTATCAGATTTTGGTTATAATGAACATTACAATAATCAGGTGCTAAATTATAGGAAAGTCACAATAGTATATAAGAAAATATAACTTGTTTGCTTTCATAAAAAAAAAAAGTAAGGGAGAGAATGTGTGTATATACATGAAAAAGTAACTAGTACAAGTTAAACAAATATGATAAAGAGGAAGATATTAAATTTAACCTTATTTGTTAACAGTATCGATCATAAAATGGAAAAAAATTATTTAGAGAGCAGTCCCTACACATTTCTCAGTGCATACTTCCCAACAGCTAATAAGCAAGCAATATATATCAAGATAAAAGTAATTCAAAAACACTTATCTGGCTGTTGGTAGGTATTTTAATATTATGAAAGATCTGTCATCATTTGCTTTAGTAAAGTACAAACAAAATAAGATTTCTTGTAGACTTTTAGAAAAAAATGCTTATTACCTTAATTAAAATTATCAGGATACAATCATTTGCATAATGAACTGGTATCTGACACAAGATATGTAAAATAGTATAAATAGAAGTTTTTACATCTCTGAAGGTATCAGCTTATTTATAGTGGAAATAAAAGAAATATCCAAATCATAAATATATTTTTAAAACTTTTCTAATTTTTAAATGAATATACAATAAAGCTGAAATCTAAGATAACTACATTGTGATATTATTTAGTGTAGTCAAAAGTCTACTAAGCCTAAACAAAAGGAAAATAGATTTTAAAAACTTTACGAAATGTATATGCTGAAAAAAAATTATTTTTCAGGCTATTAATAAGTTATGTTTTTTCAGCCATTGACTATTCGCTCTTTGTTTTCAATACAATAATGTCTTTGGTTACATAAGATAATGTTTAATCTATCAACTAAAGTACAAATACATGATTGAAAATGAAACCAGACAAATGACCATGTAAATGCATTTTCATAAAAAAAAAATTTTGATCAAATATTTAAAATGTACAAAAATGTCAATATAAACAAAGCTAAATTTACAAAGTATCACTGTAAATTTCTTGGTCATCAGATTTTTTCATAACATTAACAGGTAAAATATTTTTTTAAACATTTTCATTTTAAAGCTAATATTTTATACATAATTGTAGTTTCTTTTCAGCTTTTCAACATCAAAAAAGTTGGTTCAATCTTTTTTTTAAATAAAAATTTTTTTTAGCATTAACTTTGTCTGAATCTGAGAAACAAGATAATTATTTACTAGTGTATGCCCAAATACATCAGTAAATAATTATTCCTCCTGTCAGTGATACAGAGAGAAATTATCAAATTGCTGCCTTTGCAATCTCTTATTTCACATCATTATAAGTTACAACACCAGTCACAACCTGTTTTTAAAAACATTAATCCAGTAGGTGTAATTTTGGTCAGCTTTATAACACTCTACTCATTGGCTTGGGAGACCAGGGTTCAATCTTCAGACTGAGTCATACTAAAGATAAAAAATATGGCATTTGATACCTCTTCACTTAACACTCAGCATTATATATATATATATATATCAAGGAAAAAGTGTATATATCAAGGAAAAAGTGGAGCAATTCAGGGAAAGGAGTAGCACCTTTTCCTACACCTTGATTTAGTAGCAATTGAAAAAAGAACCTTTAGATAAACAATCTGGTGAAATGATTTCCAGTACTTGATTTGGATATTTTCACTGTTATAGCTCTTTCTAGTGACATGTTGATTAATAAACTTTAAATTTCAGATGCATTTTTACTTTTCTAAAATAAAAATAAATATGCCAAAAATACTTTTTTTTTTTTTTTTTTCATCTTCAGTGTTAGGCTCACACAAAAATACCAATTTTGACTATTTCAAAAATATGCTATCAAAAGTAATCTTCTTGAATTTAGTTCAAACTAAATCCTCATATCCTGAAATGAGAAAAACTTTGGCTGTTTGGGTTTTATGGCATACCAAGCTTTGTAGGTTATTTAATGCCAAATCCATTTTTATGCAAATAGTTCTATTTCAAACAATTCAGTTTAGCATGAGTACAGTTTAATTGTTAAAAACATTTCTATTTAAAGCTATTCAGTTTATTCAAACAGTTCTAATTCAGTTTAGTATAAGTAGAGGTTTTGTTTACACACAGTTAAATGTCAAAACAGTTCTATATTAAACAATTCACTTTAGCATAAGTACACAGTTTAAATGTAAGTACAGTTTAATTGTCAAAAACATTTCTATTTAAGCTATTCAGTTTAGTCAAACAGTTCTAATTCAAACAATTCAGTTTAGCATAAGTATGCAGTTACTTCTATTTAACCCATAGATAGGGCCCTATCAGGTGCTACCATTCTGGGCCAGAATGGACCTGGGAGCAATGGCAATGAAGGGGTGCTCCACATTCCCTAAAGCTCCAGTATCAATGGAATCTCACCATCAGATTGTTTAGTGTCATATCCAGGACACTCATTGGTGGTGGTGGTAGTGGGGGTTTACCCCTCTGCAGAGGTGCAGTTGGTGTATCCTACAGCCTCAGCCGACCGGGCAAGAAAAACTTTGGGAGTAACTCAATACATTAAGGATATTACGTAACTATTTTGAGTGGGTAGTGTACTTCAAAAGATTCACATAGATCCATTTTTTGACCATGACCACAGAGGACAAACCAACCTATTTGGGACTGAAAGTCATAAACAAAACGGTTCCCAGATAATAAGACAGACTTAGTGACAATTTTTTTTTTCATAAATTATTCCATGATGTAAAGATGACAGTAGATTATTAATATTCATGAATATTTTCTAATAAAAAGGAATTGAAAGCATTGTCAGTTGAACACTTGATTCTTCAAAATTTACACTGTCAAACCTAAAGAGTAGACAGACAGCATTTTGTAGGTAGACAATATAATTCCCTTTACCTACCTTAGAAAATAAAGGGAGTGAGGTGTCTTTGATAGGTAAAATAATATAAAGGGTTGTTACAAGTTCTTGAAAATATACTGCCCATTCAGAAGATATGATTTAACACATGATAGTCAAGAATATATTCAATAAATAGTTAACTTGTTTTGAGTTTCTCCAGTCTATTTTATAAGAGATTACCAATTATATAAGGAAATAGATATAATAAAACTAAAATTTCATGAGATAAGATTTTAAGAGAGACCCGAAGAAATATTAAGAGCATTCACAAAAGGTCATGTTCATATGAGTCATATCAACAGAGAGCGGTATCATGATATTACTATTTGGTTTGTCTATGCACATTTTTATAAAGTATTGATTCCAGATTTATGAATATCCAAACAGTATAACGAAATATTATATTTGGGTCTCACAAATGTATATGTATTATGTGTATTATGTTTGGTATCATTCCCTAAGAATATATCATATTTACTTACCTGATAAAGATATCCCACCATAGCATGGATATTTCACTATTATATTCAGTATCAAATAAACATCATAGCCAAGTTGCTCGTAATAACACTAATTCAAGAAAGGCAACTTTTAAAATTATCTAAAATTGTAGGTCCAGTAACTTATGGTGGATTTTACCAAAACATAAATGTACTAAGTTCAAAAAATAATTCAGGCTTCTGCTTTTGTTATATGAAACCCAAAATCACATTACTAGAATATTTTAACTCCAAATGCATTTTAAAATACATTAGCAATCTGTTAGAAACCAAATTAACAGATAACGTTATTTCCTATACCCAAACAGTTGTCAACATGGAAAGATATCAACATACACGAAAAGTAGACAAATTTTATTCAAAATAAATTATAAGTTGAATTTATGAAGCTAATAAAGTAAAATATTTTTCTGAATATTAAAACATGTAAATAATAAGTAAAGTTGGTGACCATAGTTGAGGGTGACCCAAAGGCTCTTTTTTCAATTGCAACTACACCAAGGTGTAGGGGAGAGCACTATTCCTTTCCCTGGATTGCTCCACTTTACCCTTGATACGTACCTTATAATGCTGAGTTAAGCAAAGCAGTAATAAGTACTATTTTTTTTGAGTCTTTGATATGACTCATCAACCTGAGACTGAACTCTGGTCTCCCAGACCATTAATGAACATTCTACTCACTAGGCCAATGGGCCAGTAAAAAGGAGCCTTTGGGTTGCCCTCGATCATAGACGCCAACTTTATTAAAACATACATTACCAAACTTTAATTGAAATAATTTATATAAACTAGAATATTTCCATCTAAACCTTTCATGTTCATACTCACCAAAATGTATTAATAAAAACATTACAAGTATATAAACTTGTTGAATAATGATTAAAACAAAAGATGGGCATCCAAATCATCATCATTTTAGAGGATTTTATAAAATACTCTACATTAGTTTTTGTTCAATTGAATAAAGCACATTCTCAAACCTTCATTTGTCCCAGCTGAATATTTTTTTTTATCAAAATATACATAGAAAAGTAACTCGTGCATTTATTACATGAAATTAAAACAAATGTGTACGTCTTTTCTCGTAATTTTTTCTTTTTTTCAATTTAAAAAAAATAAAATAAAATAAAAATTTTTACATTTTATTAGGGGGGTTCATTTCTACATTCTACTTCAGTATAGAATGACTCTCCATCTTCAGAACAAGTATTTTAAAAAATGAACCCCTTATTCCAAGAAGTAACAAAAATTAAAATAAATTGACCTGTCTGGTTATTTGTCTTTCCAAACACTATTCCAGAAAGAGCTGATCATTCTACATTGAATTAAAATGTGAAAGTGACCGCACTTATAAAATTAAAAAAAAAATTTTGTTGAAAAATTAAAAATTGTGGCAAGTTTGAGCGTCTAATTAGTTAAAATCGCAAAACAGAAATTTCTAGAAAATATTTTTTCCAAGTGAAATAGGTAAACATGAAAATTTTAACTAATTCTTTTATAATAAGACAAGAAAATATAATCCAACTTGACTCATTTTTTTTATCTACATAAGTTTTTACCAAAGTGCTTCAATTTATTAAATAACTGATTAAGCTTAAGTAGAATCTGTGGGTTAAAAAGTTACTTGCACCATTAATTAGCCAAAATAAATTAAGTACTTTATAGAAAAAACAAAAAGAAAACCCTTAAATCTAAGAGTATTTGTAATCACAGTTTATTGAATTAAATCTTAGTTTTAAAGGGTGCCAAAATCATTTCCACATACTGTCCCAAATAAAACTTAATTCACAACTTTTTTATTCCCATGTAAAGTAGAATAATTTTAATTTTCAAGCTGACCAATGCACATTACACAGCGGTGTGAGTAATTTGGCTCTTCTGTTCATTTATCAAAAAGATAAGTAAATCACAGGTTGTTAAAAAAGATTTTCTTGACTATCACAAGATATTCAATATTGTTTGTTAATAGAAATGAAATTTCAACAAATTGAATCAATTTTCCATGAGATAAGCTGTAAATGGCTAACATCATTAAGAAAATAATATGCCAAGTTACACTTGACATATAACCTTTAAGCTATGAACACATCTGATGGTTTCAGCTTTGTATGATGACATCCTGCCTGATATACACAGATATTCACTCACTAGTCCTGCTAGGGTAAGTCTTGCACCTAGATTTAGACCAATCAAGAGCCCTTAAGTGCCTTTCCCCCATCCTCTTTAAAAAGAGTTCCTTTATGTACACAAAAGGATGAGAATACTTTAAAAGCAAAGAATGAATATACACATACATTGTTTTCTCCTGTACCTTTTGTGAACAAGTTTAAAGAATTAAACTGAAGAAATAAAACATAAGGAAACAAGTTTTTGTTAAGTATTCAGTCAGTAGAAGCAATTGCATTGAGTGATTTTGCTGATAAGAATTCCAAAACAATACTCCATTCATTTCAGCTTGGCAAACACTTGAGAATTTTGTTCAATCTTATCCCCTCCACCATCCTGCTATAACAATTAGTGAAATCACAAGCTGATTTCAAATGAAGTTTAAAAAAAAACAAAAACCTGGGGGAATAAAAATTCAAAGTAAAGAAAAAATCTTTAAGTAAGAAAGTCAATTTAAGGCTGTTGGAATTCTAAAATATACTGTTGGTGAGGTGTTCTTCAGATTTCAATCTGTTTTCTACTTAGCCAGTTTGAATATAGAGAAGGCAAAAATCAAAGACAAATATCATTAATAGTCTTAAAAAAAAAAAAAAAAAAAAAAATTCCCATTAAATAAATCTGCTTTCACTAAAAACGTATATGAAAATTTGTAATGATACTACTCTTAAGTTCCATAATTTTATTGTCATAAAAGAATGTGATATATCTCCAAATCCAGTCTTCAGACCAAACAATACCATTGTATCTAGAAGACAAAGCTACAATAGTTGAAAGTTTCATGATATTTTGTCTGGAATGAATAAATTCACATTTGTTTACTCTTTCATTCAATATCATTAATGGTTAATAATTCTATATTCATATTTGAATACATTCAGGAAAACCAATTATGAAAAGCATGTGATCATATTTTAGAAAAATGTGTTACTTCAAATAAACAAGTACTATTGAAAACAATTTCAGTATCTATCAAAACATTTCACAAATCAAAATAGTCACAACATAATTCCTCTTCTGAAAATTATAATAAAATAAAATCACGAAAATAAAAACACTATCACCAAAAGAAATAAACAGTGAAAAATAATTTTGTAACCCATGAAACATTTTATTATTGGTTTAAATTACTTTGTTCAAAATGTAACTGCTCATCTATGAATTGGAAAATCAAGACATTTTCTTATGATCTAGTATCTTCACAATTGATTGTCATACTTCATCTTATAATTACAATAGACATTGAAATATTCAGTTCGAGTTATTTGAAGCATAAATAGTTATTACTTTTTGTTGAAGTAAATATTCTTTACAAAGAGGTTTGGTTTATTTGTTAAACAGCATATTTAAGTTATTTAATGTCAATTTGATTCATATGTAAATATTTGATTCCAATCATAACTATTTTCAATGTTTTATTGCACTTTTTAGTTGTCTAAAATGTTTGCACACAGTAATAAGATATCAAGCGCTCCTATCTATTACTATAATCTATACACAATTATATGGTTTAAAGTAACTTACAATTAAAAATAATTGTTTGCTTGTACACAGATGATTTCAAGTAACTAATAAATAATAGTGAACAATTATAGCTTCAAGTAACTATTAATACAAATAATTTGCAGTTATATGGGATCAAGAATTCCTATATAATACAACTAATTTTCAAATAAATCTGTTTGACTCAAATTAGATCCTACCAAGTTCTACCACTTCAGGTCAAAGTGGACCTGGTAATAATGCCAATAAAGAGGTGACTCCATACTCTTCACAGATCCAGAACTGGAGCCTCACCACTAAATGTAGTTCAGTGTCATACTTAGAATACCCATTTTAGGGGGTGGGGTGACTTATCCCTCTGCAGAGGATGTAGTTGGTGTATTTTAAGGCCTGTTGACAGGCTTGTTTGAGAGAGAGGAGGCAAGAGAATGGTACTCAGCAAGTTTACAGATTATAATTAAGCAAATGTCAGTCCATTTGTACAGCTAATGTTCCACCATTTTGGGCCAAATTTCAGGAATAGTTAGAGTCATGACTAGAAAGATTTTAAACTATACTAAGTGGATCTACTTCAGACTGGTTTTTAGATGGCATCTGTTTCCCACTCTGTCTTACTGTTCTCTTCACTGTAAAAGGGTTGTCTGTCTCACAGCACCTACTTACACACTGGGTAATTATTATGAGAGGCAGATAGCTTTCTTACATTCTATATGCACTTAGAACCTGTCACAACCAGGTGTTGAACTGCAAAAGGAAAAAGGCTTAGAAACTCAATTTAAAAAAAAAAATTAGGTTAATACTATCCCATTCAAGTCTGAAAAATAAAATAAAATATTTATTCTAAATATTAATTTCTAGAGGTTTTCAAAGGTATCCAAAGTTTCCAAATGAACATGAAGTTGTCTTCTATGTATCATGCTTGGTATGAACAAAGTAATAACCTGTAGTAAATAAATGATCAAAAAACAAATAAAATGTCCTACATCTTTTATTCTTAATAACAACTATCTTACCACCCATATGTAATATAAATCCTGCAGTTCTGTATAATATACAAATTTTATAACAAATTATATATAAGAGTGTGTGTGTGTTCTAAAGTTTCAAATTCTTCAATTCATCTCCCAATAACTATAGTTTGGTTTACAGCTGTCCTGTTCTGCCTCCAGTCTTAACCTAATTAGAAATATACCTAACCTTAAATCTTAATGTCATATGATGGCTAGTTGTAACTTGAATGTGGGATAGGTTTATATCAGCCTTTCCATAGTCATGGATACTTGAATATATCACTGTATATTACTAATGCAATTTAATTTGTGTATTTTATGATTAAAAAGAAAACCTATATGTTTATAATTCACTGTTAAAGAATTTAAAAATTTAGAACATTATTGGAATGTAAGCATTCAGAAAAAAAAGCTAATTACAATACATAGCTCAGGCATGGAGCTTTCTAAATCCTCGTTGAAAAGTGAAAGACCAATTAAAATTGTGCACAGATATTTCAGAACTTGATATACCAATGCTTACTTTAAAAAAAGTTATCTTAAAAAATTCATTAAAAAGTTTTTCCTTTCGTATAAGCAATATATATTAAATCTAGGCTAAGTTAAGTAAAAGTTTCAGGTTTTGTTGTAAACACACTAAAAAATTTACCGAGTGCAGCCTCATTAATAGGCAATAAATTTCAATGCAACCTTTAAATAGAAGATCGCTAATCTTTGATATGGCTAATCAAACAAGATATAAAGGAATTTGAATTTGGTATTTCTTTATCTATAGAACCCTCATATTCCTTATCCGTGAGTCAAACCTAATCCTAAGACGGAAGAGGAGGCTGTTTCAGAGTAATTAAACTTTCTTTCATTGACTATATGGTTTACTCAATCTTAAGTTGCTGTGAATGTGGAAATCACAATAGCCTAGTACAGTATGATTAAAAATTACCTTATATAAATACATACATACATATATATATTAAATCACGAGATTAAATCCACTTGTCAAATCTAGTTGGTAAATAAATTTAAAGTCAATTATCTTAGCAAGGGCTTGAAGAACTGCTTACTTTAACTTTCGTTTACTGATGATAGTCAACACACAAACACAGGAAACTTTGTAAGAACATCATAATTTTTTTTAATTAAGAGAAAAACAAACAAATTGATAGCTTATTTCAATATTTTTCTGCTTTTAGGTCTTATATATAGGACAGACCAATTGTGTTAAAGCGATATATAGTAGTAGCGACAGTAATTAACAGTCACATCAAATAGAATGCATGTTAATATCGATATTCATATCCAAAACCAACGCTCCCACATCCGCTTAGAAATTCACATTTAAAATATTCCACAAAAAATTAAGCTAATTTAGGTGGGAAAGAAAAATTTCAAAAAACCTATTAAATCCATATACGTATTGTTTTTATTGTGTTACTGACTGGATGGATGAGTCTGCTTCTGTCTAGATATATATATATGGGTTGGAATCAGATCATCTTTTAATATAAGGGCTGGCAGAGTTACATGTACTTTGTGTAAAATGTGTACGAATATCCGGAATAAAATTCCACATAACGAGTCAGTTCCTCAATAATCCGGTACCTGTGTTCTTATATAAGAAAAAAAATGCGTGCTTTATGCGTGCAAGTGAATAAAAATGTGTGAATTTAGGGTTTATGCGTGTATTAGTCAATATCAAGTATCTCCTTGTCAACGTCAGAGATAAAAATAAAATTTATAAAAGGCTACCTGCTCTGTCAACAAATGAAATCTATTTAGAAGTACAACATTAATCTTTTGCTAGTAGCAAACTGCAAGAGTCTCACTGACAGCTCATGCACTTCAATCATAACCAGCAACACACTTTACACGACTCGTCCAACTGCTTCATTAGTCTGCTACTTTATCAGTCATGTTACCCAAGCACAGCTTTTTTATCATCATCTCCAACTGGAAACATGAGTAGTAGAGCAAATTATTTTTTTTTATTTTTGTGGGGAAGTGTACACAGTAGGAAACACGAGAATCTCCCTAAAGAAAACATCCAATAACAAATTCAACCGTCCTGCTAACTATGACCAGAAAAAGAGAAAAATGTTTAAACTAAAAACGAATAGGAAAGGCAGCCTCTTTCCACACAATTTCTTCAATAACACTGCGCATCGTGAACATTTCAGGTTTTGAATAAGAAAGCTTAGAAATTTTTCAAAATTTGTGACAAAAACAGTTAAGAAAATGTTATAAAAACTTCTCAAACTTCCGTAAGATTGACTAATAATGGACGGTTTAATTCATTAAAAAAAATAGTAAAGTAGATGATAAAGTTGCTTTTATTTAAGTGAAAAAACAAATGAGACTGTTCATAACAGAAAATAACATTAAGTACACGAGCACCTTGTTTTATTTTTTAACACACCTTCACTTCCACTTCCAGAAATACTTTCGTAATAGAAAATATAAACAGGAGGGTGAACAGTGTCGCCAACAATAGCTGAGCTGCGTCGTTGTAATTGTTGAAAAGTTAAAACATTATTTAGCCTAACATGTAAAATCGAAATAAATAAGATTAAGAAAAAAGTGGAGGTAAATAGTAGAAACTTGAGAATATTGCTATAAATAAATCTCATTTAGATACTTTTAAAATTTCGCATTCACAAGAGCGAAATCAACGTACGCTAGTGTTTTAAAAACAGTTTTTATGTTTAAAAATATGACAAATAAATAAAAGCTTTAAAAAAGTTAATTTTAATAAGTCTCCCAACTTTCAGCCATTATGAAGGTATTAGTAGCTTCTTTTTTTGATGGTTACAACATACTAGTAACTTTCTCTCAGTCCCCCTCCTACCTCGTTACTTATTACATTCAGGTGAGCATAGCAGAAAAATATGACTAGGCGAATGCTTGTAAATGTTTTTAGTTTAAAGTTCAGGAATGCGCACTATTACATAAGATTGGGATGGAGGGGGGGGGGGGCGATGATTGTGTCGGAATAAATTTTTGGTCATTTTTTCTTCATTCTAGTCTGTTTTTAATCGAAATTACCTGCATTAATTTACCATTTCACTCCATTGATTTCACGTGTTACAAAATGATCTTATATTTACAATCTTGATATTATAGTTAAAATGTAAAAATAAAGACTGAAACGAAAAAGAATGTTCGAAAACATTCCAACAACAACAAAGGGGAAATACCAATGAAAAATTGTATTGACGTCAAATTATAGCCATGATGAAACATCGAGATAAACAGAGAAAGTATATAGAAAAGTTGTGAAGTATTTGAATGTTGTGCATTGAATAAATAAACATGACCTAATAGATTGAGATATATGTTAGAGAAGTAGTTACTAGCAACATAAGAGGAACTGTACTTTTCAGTTTATATAGAAGGGATAAAGAAGAAACAACAGCTGGCCGTTCTCAAAGGGCTTTTGTTTTTTGTTTTTTTACCTAGTTTTAGTTGACTTATTTTTTTACTACGAACTACAGATGCTTGCTTGTTCATTTCAAAATTTGCAAAAATAAGAAATAAAAACACTGATAACAAAACCCTAAAGTATGGCGCTTCTCAATTTTTTTTTACGGCGAATAATATAGATGTAGAATGAATTTCAAATTTATCGAGATAACATCTCTTCAAACTATTACGTTTTATGACTATTATATAATTCGACAATTTGACCTGTTAAATAACATTATTATTGTGCTGCAATCTCATTCCACTTTTACAAAAAATTGTTTTTGTGAAATTTTAAGTTTGTGTTAAAAAGTGGCTTGAACAATATTTTAAAATTTAAGCAGTTTCAAAATACTTCACTTATAAAAACAAAAACACTGAAACCCTCACTTTGTGACCAATTTTTATTCAAAGACTAAGGAGAAATTATGGCACATCACATAACGATAACAGAGCGAAAAGCCATTAGCTTTGTTGGAAGCATAAAAAAGAAGTGAATAAATTCTGAAATAAATTCTTAAATTGAGACAAAAGAATCAACTGAGTTTTATTTAAGTGTTTTCTATGAATTCCCCATGGTTGACTAAGTATCTAATGTCTGTACTAACAAACGACACTAACAACACAAATGTTGTTTTGTTTGTGTCTACCTTAGTGTTTACTGTTTTTGTATCGCAAAGGCCGTAACAATGTAAACAACCCACTTATCTGTGATAAAAAAAAAAAAATTTTGAAAGCCTTTTCTAAAGTGATAGGCAAAGTCAAATATTTTTTGAAAAGTAAATAAACATTACATTAAATCAGCTGTGTTTAAAGTTCATGGACACGTAACACATCGTACCAACATTTCTTTTACACAGCCAGCTATAAACAATGTTGTCTCACAAAGCTTAGTAGGTAATCAGGTTAGTCAAGCTGGAGAATGAATTTAAAAAGGTGATTTTTTTTATACACAACTGAAATTACACGAGAGCTTCCACTGTCATAAAATCTATAATAAGGTCGGTATTTAAACGAGCCTAAATTAAAACTATGGCGTGTTTTATTTAAATCATACAGTACACCATGTTTGAATAATTTGATTTTTTTTCTTTTTCATTAAGAAAAAAAAATTTAAAAACTTGTTTGAAATTAAATTGCCAAGATTTTGAGAAGACAGCGAACAAAACGTTTAGTGCAATAATACAAAATCACCAGGCTTGTTTTCGTCTAGGAAACAAAAACAGTAAGTGAAAAACGTACATAGACATAAAAATGGGAGTATCCCCACCATAGAATGACGGGCTGTTAGTAGCAGTAGTTTGTCTGCTCTAAATCTTCTTTGTGTCTAATCTTTTTTTCCCTCTCTCACTCTCTAAGACTAACTTTATCAACCCAAAGATTTTTCGAAATTCATAAAAGATGTGTAAGCTTTTGTAGTGTTTCAATGTTAAACTCTTCGGTGACAACAGTAAATATAGAAAAATGTTATTGTTATTCAATTAAAAAAAATGCTAAGGAAACAAATTGATCAATCATCAAGTAAATAGTTCATTCATTAAATCTAATGTTGGAATGATTTTGTATACCATGCTACACTTCAATAAACTACTAAGGTTTTAAAAACAAAAAATTAATACACAAAATACTAAGCCTATGGGAAAGGCTTTTTTGTTTTTTTACAGAATGTCTACAACTGTTATTGTTAAAAATTGACAATGGCAAACAATAACATACAAAACATTTCACTAAGCAAAGGGTATACATTTCACACAATTTCTAACAATTTTTAAGATGTGCAGCATGTTTTTATGATTAGGTCGTCCTTCTAACAAAATATAATATTTTGAGTTTAAAGCCAAAAGGTATTTTCCGACTATATGGTAAAGATTGAAAATAAAGGAGGTCTAACAAGTTAAACGTTAAAGATATTTGTTTGATTGGTTTTGTTTTTAATGAATCAACAGCTTTTCTGTTGTATTTTTAATTTTTAAGTCGCAAATATAGTAGGTCAAACTAAATTCTAAGCAATATAAAATATTTCACATTCATTTATTTGAAATAATTCAAATTTAATATCGTGACTTCGGTAAGTAATTTTTAAAATTTTGTAGAATTATTTTTAGTATCATTAAAAGTGAAATGAAAAGATGCTATTATTCATCGTGACTGAAAAAAGGTTAAAAAAAAAAAAAAAAATAGACGAAACAAAGATTTTTCCAGAAGAGTAAGAGAATGATTTACTCTTGGAGAAAAAGGCAAATTTTCCATAGAAAGGATAAAGATTAACAGTGGAAGACATGAACATACAACAGCTGGACAAAACTCATCTTTCTTTTATTCACAAGTAAAAGGAATTGGTTAAGTTCATTGTCTAAGCCAGAATAAATCATTTTTTAATGACTTATATTCAATTGCGATAATTTTTTTTTTAATTTGAAAGTGAAAACAAAAGTTCGCTTGACTGGGGAAATTTGACATGACTTATTTCAAGAAAACAGAATAAAATTGCCAACAACTCGAGATTATCAACTTTGTTTTTACTTTCTACCAAGCCACTTAATTATAAGTGTTATGTAGTAGCAACAAAAAATCGGATTTCTGTCAATATGGTGCAATGACCAAAGCAAAAAGAAAGAAAAAAATCTATATAATAAATCAAAACACGGACTTAACATTGTCAGTGTTTTATGTTTCTTTGCCTGTAAAAAAGAGTGATAAGACAAATACTTAAGTAGGAGACATCTTAAAAAACACTTCAGGACAAGTAGGTGTCATCAATTGAATTTTAATTTCATTCATATAAATATTCTAATTCATTTACTTTCATAAATTACTTTAAACTAGAGTGAGAATAGTAAGTATGAATTTAAAGTTTTATAGCTTCTTAAATGATCAAAGATGTAAATATGCTTAAAACATAAGCAAAACTTGCAATAAAAATAATCAGGAGAAATAAATTGTCTTTGCGTAATATTTGGAAGACTTCCAACCAATTATTACACCAAGACAATTTTTAAAAAGCACTGAAGCAGGACTAACATATCTGTAATCCACAAAAAAATAAGTTTATAAACACTCGTTTTGATTATTTGATTTCATGCGACATGACTTTTTGAATATGTCACAAGAGAAAATGAATGACAAAGCAATTTTGAACAAGTCTGGGATCTTGTGCTCTCAGTACAGAGTGAATGTTGTTTCATGAATACACCCTTCCCAAACTTGATAAGTCAACAGATAGCACGAAAAAAAAAAAAAAAAAAAAAAAAAAAATTACAGCAATGACACGATCTAAAATGTAAATACTAAAATATATAATTAAATTAAAAAAAAAAAAAAGTTATGATCAACCAATTTTATTTTAATACTAGAGTTCTTCATAAGAAAAACTATTGCAAAAAGTACAAAGAAAAATGTTTTACAAAGTTTGGTCTCCATTTTAAATATTCTTCCCACCTTCACAAAAAAAAAAAAAAAAATCATAAACGCAATATTTTTAAGTTATAGTTTTAAATTTTTTTAAAATTTAAAGGAAACTTTTGTACCCTCAAACAAGCAAAAAATGTCGAAGTCAAAGGGGCACCTTAATATCACATGACCATGCTACCACAAATTGGTATGTACTAAAGCCTTTTTTTTTTTTTTTAACTTTTATCTTAAAATCAAAAACTTATTTCTTTTCTTTAAAAGTGTTTTGCAAGCCACTTTTTTTTTCAATATTTAATATTAGAAACAAGAGACAATGGACTGTTGCAATTATACGAGGTTGAGTTTAAAACCTCCAGTTCTCAACACATTAAAATAACATTTAAAAATTTTTTTTTATCGAAAACAGTCACAAGTGTATGTTGTAATGTATTTAAAATTAAATAATAAAACGAGTTTAGGAAAGAAAAAATAATAATATTCATAAAAATAAGAATCCTCTGATAAATGACAATTAGAATAGATATTTAAAGACTGTATCTTAAGTTTGCAAAAGAACCTAACGAAAGAATAAATATTTGAGAAAAGAAATTGAATATTAAAAAGAAATGAAGAGGAACATCTAAGTATGTAATTAAAAAATCACAACAGGTAATATTGTTGTTGTTGCTGTCGTGTTGTAGGAAAAAAAATGTAGGTTTCAGTTACTTAATCATTTTGCTATAATTATTAAGAAATAACATAAATAAACGTCAAGTCTGAATAGAAGAGATAATCATATATTTCTATCTTTGAATATCCTTACTCTTCGAAACAAGATATTTTTTTAAGATGAATTTTTTTTTCAAATACAAGTAATTTCGATCAGCGTCTACCGGTCTACAAATTTATATATATATATATATATATATATATATATATATATAATTATTATTATTATTATTGTCAAACTTTTTTAATATTAAAAAATCAACTTAACAACAAAATTGTGTTTTTATCTTTTCAAACCATCCATAAAATTCCTATCTCTATGAAGTGGAGAGAGGGGTGCAATAAAAAATTTTTTTCCTTTTATTTATTTTTTATTATATTTATTTTTTTTACGAACCTGATAGCAAATCCGAGGGAGATCTAAGCAGACAGCACAACAAAGAATTCCACACAGTCGTTCCTCAAGCTTGTGCTCGGCTTCATCACCCTTGCTGATCGGATCCACTTTAGACTTTTTCTTGACCGGTTCGAAGTCCTCGTTAGTATTCTCTTTGTTGCTGTCATCGTCTTGCAGGCTCTCCGTCTGTATACGCTGGGGTGCTCGATCCGCCATTTTGTTTGTTTATGAAAAGTCAGCTCCCACGTTGCGTTCGATATTTATACGTCAGCATGACGTCACGCGCAGTGCAAGGGAGATCACTGCAACTGGTAAAGGTAATAGACATTTGTATTGCGAACTTTAAATATTTGAGCCTGTCAAGGTCTTTCGGTACATTTACTAGTCATTTATTTTACGAACCATTTGACCTGACAAATACAAAACAAAATCTTTTAGGGACACATTTACGATGTAAGTCAGCGCAAAGGCAATTCGCTACCGGATTCTACAGATCTGCTTTAGGGTAATTTTGTTATCATGAGGACTGAACAAATAAATCGATAAATAAATAAAACACTCACATATATATATATATATATATATATATATATATATATATATATATATATATATATACAAAAGAAGCAAATAGCAGAATGCTTTATAATTTACACGCAGAATACAAATTCATACATTTTTGTAATACAGAAAAAAGATACGTGCTATTTACATTTTGAGTAACATACCCGTTTTATCTAAAAATAACCGTTATCATTTTTTCCGAACTTCATAAAAAAAATAAAAAAAAGAAAGAAGTGCCTCTCCTTTATCATGATTACATTTTTCTAAACTCTGCTCTTTTATAACGACATCCATATTATTGTACAATGTCTTATTTTTTGATAAAACAAAATAAAGTTGTAAATACTTGTCATGACAAGTGCATTCTAACCTTAGGAATAGTTTGACCTTGGGTTTTGCTTATTTGTATTGAATTGCAAAGACAATGTTTCAACCTCAACAGAATCATTTATATCCATGATTTGAAAATTGTTTTATAACAATAAAGTATTGGTGCTTTGGAAGAGTAAAGAAATGATCTATCTATCTATCAGACTGTTTGCTATACCTATGAATAAATAGTGTTCAATATTAGTGATAGAGCATATATAGAGTTATGTTAGGATAGCTTAAACGTGGAATCAATGGTGCTTGGTGATATTCTGATGATTGCATAGGTGAGCACCAGTAACTTTGTGTCCGTGTTATTCTAACTTGGATCTCTGTATATATATGCATGTATATAAAATTATAATCATGAATGCTAGAAGTCTGTTATTTGAAGTTTCATGTGATGTGCAGAATCATCAGATAAACTTATTTGTGTCTGATGATTGTGTACACTATATGAAACCTCAAGTAACAGACTTCTAGTGTTCATAATAATAATATTTTTTAGCCTTTGTATATATGCTATAATAGCATTGAGCATTTTTCTTGTAAACTTTTCTTTTATATATATATATATATATATATATATATATATATATATATATATATATATATATATATATATATATATATATATATATATATATATATATATATATATATATATATATATATATATATATATATATATAATGACTCATTGGCCTAGTGGGTAGAGTGTTCACCAATGGCCTGGGAGACCTGGGTTCAATCCCAGGTCGCGTCATACCAAAGACTTAAAAAATGGTACTTGATACCTCCTTGCTTAACACTCAGCAATATTAGGTACATATCAAGGGTAAAGTGGATTAATCCAGGGAAAGGAGTAGTACCCTCCCCTACACCTCAGTGTAGTAGCTATTGAAAAGGGAGCCTTCTATACACCAACTTTATATATATATATATCCAAGGTATTATCTATCATTTAAATATGCAGAATGATTATAATTTTAATGAAACATTATTAATTCTTTCTTGATGAACTGGCAAGATATGGCTTGCCAAACGCATACATTTATTTACAGCAAATATGATTATGCCTAATTGGTTGTAGAGGACTATATGATATGTGTTTGAAATTAGTTATCAGTTTGTTTTATATCTGTTTAAAACTTAAATTTTTATTTCCTTAAAACTGGTAAAAATCTGGAAGCATTATCTATATTGCAGTAATCAAATCTCTAGTGCCTCATTCCAAAAACTGTTAGAACTACTATTATTATTATTATTTTTATTATTATTATTATTATCATTATTATTATTCTTTTTTGTTGTTATCACAGTGTTTTGGTCAGTCCATTCTACAGCCATCCTCAAGTGTACAATTCACATGAGAATAAAGATGGGAGTGTCTTTTTTGCAATTAGACATCAACAGAAAAGAAAATAACAAATATACTAACTTGATATTATACCAACCAATTGTACCAAAGATAAACAACAAAATAAATGAATGAGTAAACAAATTCTTGTTTTCATATGTGTAGTCAACCTGAAGAAGTCCATAGAATGAAGCAACCAAAACATTGTGGGATTAACAAAACCAACATAAAGGTTGAGAACAACTCTTGGAATGATAATGACTCATCTCAAAATCATAGAAAGTCTCAATAGGTTATGTAAAGTTACTAATGTAAGGAGTTAGGTACCTTTTGTGATGTAATGATTGGCAAGCTAAACAAGCAGGCCATTGTTAGTGAATTCATTTCTCACTTGGTGTCCCTTGTGTTAAACTAAGCCGAGCTTAGTAAATGACTACCAATATAAGCAGGGGGAGTCTCCGTAGCATAATGGCTAACATGCTCGATTGTGATATTGTAGTTAGTGAGTTCAAACTCCAGTCACACTATTACATTCAATTTTAGACTAATAGTCTTGAGAAAAGTATAAACTCCTTTATTCTCACTGCTATGGGTTAAATAGTATCACTACTATTCTTCTACAAGGATGGGTTTGACATTAAATAACCCACAAAGGTTTATATGCCATTAAATAAAAGAAACCAAACCAATGTAAGAAGTTACTAAGTATGATTATTACCAATGTTGATTTAAAATTATGGTAGTTGCTGGTACTGCATGAAATCTGAAGCCTATGTGCTAGACTAAGCAAAGATGTAAATTTAATGAACAGTAGTAAAATATTTAGTCTATCAATCTTATAAGTTCTCAAGAATAAAGTTGATGTGTGCACTGAGAAGAATTTTTTTATAAAACAAGACTATGAACAACAAATATGTAAAATGAATGTGTGTGATGTGTTGTAAGAAGTTGGAGAAAATAAATTCTTGGTCAACTATTTTCTACATTCTTAATTTTTTTTGCATTCTTAAACACTGATCATGTGAAATGACTTCTTTTTGTTATAAAATGTATTTTGCAGCAGACCATGAAATAAGTAGTAAACTTACGATCGTAATTGTATGCAAGCAATAATAAAACAAAAATTCATTGTCACATGATAGCAATAGAAATGTTATCAACCCAAACTTTGATGTCAATTCCATTTAATCAAATATCATCATAGAATTTTAGGTTACATAGTTGAAACATATTCAATTGCTTTAATGTTTTATAATATTTTTTTGTTTTGCAGTACAAATTTTTTGCAGCTTTTGGTTTATATTAACTTCTATAATTACTTAAATTATCAAAAACAGGTTTGATGAAACTTAAATTATAAATCAATAATAGAGTGCCTCTCTATGAAGTAGTTGTTAGCAATCTAGGCTTGCAAACCATTACAACTGGAGTGAGTTAGACCGTTACTCAGAGACACCACAGTGTTATATTCTGAGTTGTGGGCGAGAAATGCGTATGGTTGCAAAACAAAGAACGTATAGATACTCACAATAACACAGTAATGATGTTATAGAAAATTTTTATAAATAGATTAAGTACAGAGAGTAGAATGGAGAAATATGTTTAGAGTTGAAGAATGAATTCAGTGGTAGTAGTTACAAAGTTCATGTACTGTACTTGTCTCGTGGTGAAGGGATGGGTTTCTCGGAATTAGGACGGCGTTGGTAGCTGCGGCGATCGTTTGATGTATCGGATGACAGGCGCCGGACGGTGCGTAGAATCCTTAACACGGGTCATGTGAAGGAACAAGTCTCTGTCTGATGATTATTTGGTCCCTCTATTTATATATTTTCTGTAGGCTCAGAAACGGCAATTTTTGTGCCCTGCGGGAAGCGTTCCGATTGGATATTTATTAATGTATTTTTTTTTTGTTAATTTATCACAAACGGAAGTTCTGCGCGGAGCCCATGTGTGAGCGACTAACTTTTCATTTTGAGTTGAGAACTCGAAGTGTTAACTTCCGTTTTTTTTTTTCTTTTCTTCTTTTCTTTCTTTTTGTTTTTTCAAATCAAGGCAAGATCTTGTCTTGTAACATATATATATATATATATATATATATATATATAAATTAAAGGAGGTGCTTGTCTTATAATGGTTACTGTCATAGGAAATAGATATGGCAGCCCAAGTTCAGATACTCAACAAAGTATGAATAATTATTCTCCTTCCAGCTATGGGTAAATAAATAGTAGGGCAGACTAGGCTCTGGTAAAAACCTTGTTATTGGTCTTGGAAAAGGAAAACTCTGAATTCAAACCTGTAATGCTCAGCTTAAAAATTGACCTTGTGTCACATCTTGCTTGTTGGTTGCTTTTTTGGGTTTTATGGCATATTAACCTTTGTAGGTTATTTAATGCCAAATTTCTTTTTTATACAAATAATCAGTTCTATTTCAAACAATTCAGTTTAGCATGAATACACAGTTTAATTGTCAAAAATATTTCTATTTCAAGCTATTCAGTTTATTCATACAACTCTAATTCAGCCAATTCAGTTTAGTATAAGTATAGATTTGGATTACATGGTTAAATGTCAAAACAGTTCTATATTAAACAATTCATTTTAGTGTAAGTACAGTTTCAATGTCAAAAACAGTTCCATTTCAAACAATTCAGTTTAGCATAAATACTCAGTTTAAATGTAAGTACACAGTTTAATTGTCAAAACATTTCTGTTCCAAGCTATTCAGTTTAGTCAAACAGTTCTAATTCAAACAATTCAGTTTAGCATAAGTATACAGTTTAGTTCTATTTAACTCATAGATAGGGCCCTATCAGAGGCTACCATTCTGGGCCAGAGTGGACCTGGGAGCAATGACAATGAAGGGGTGTTCGGTATTCCCCAGAGCCCCAGCATCACTGGAACCTCACCATCAGATTGTTTAGTGTCATATCCAGGACATTCATGGGGGGGGGGTTCTTACCCCTCTGCAGAGGTGCAGTCAGTGTATTCTACAGCCCCAGCCGACTGGGCAACACACATCCTGCTTGTGCAGGTTGGTTGGATATATATATATATACATATATACCAGGGCCATTGGCCTAATGAGTTGAGTGTTTGCCAATGGTACAGGAGACCGGGGTTCAATCCCAGGTTGAGTCATACCAAAGACTCAAAAAATGGTACTTGATTCCTCCTTGCTTAATACTCGGTATTATAAGGTAAGTATTAAGGGTAAAGTGGAGCAATCCAGGGAATGGAGTAGTGCCGTAGTGCCCTCCCCTACACCTTGGTGTGGTAGGTATTGGAAAAGGAGCCATCAGGTCACCCTTGACTAAGTTCGCTAATTTTACTTTATATATATATATATATATATATATATATAAATTAGGGGATATTTACATGGTGCAATGGTTATCATTGTAAGGAAATGGACCAATGAGCTGAGTTCAAATCCTGGTTGAAACTGTGTTTCACTTCACACTAATGCCTTTGGGATAGGCATCAATCCTGGTTTGGTTTGGTTGGGTTCTATGGCATATCAACTATTGTAGGTTATTTAATGCCAAATATATATGAATGTAAACAGATTTTGTAGATAACATTTTTAAATGAGCCTGATCTCAATTTTTTTTGCACACAGTAAATGGTTTCAAGCATTTTTATCTACCACAAATAATTCTATTTAATATTAAGCATTTGTTTTCACACATTTAAATGGATATACATATATGATTTATAAGTGAATAGTTTTTGGGTAATTTAATTTTCAAATGAGTTAGAACTAATTTGTTAGCACTCTAGTATTCCTATTGTTTTTACACAGTTAAATGGTTTCAATTATTGCTATCTAACATTAATAATTCAATTCAATCTTAATCCTTTCTTAGTAGACAGTGTGGTGGTTACAAGTATTGCTATTTAACACTGATTATTCTATTGAAAACTATTAATTTGCCCACAGTTAATGGTTCTGAGTATTGCTATGTAATATTAATAATTCAATTTAGGCGCACAGTTAGAGTTTCTATAATTGCTATTTATCAGTAAGAGTTTTCAGACTATTGTTTTCATCTTTATTGTTATTTTTATTTTCATAAGGTTTTGGCTGCTGTATCCTCTGGCTTTCCTCAGGTGTCCCCTGTATATCTGGGCATAGAAATGATTCAACCTGGGAAATCATTTTTAAAGTTTGACTATTGATCAAACAAGGTGTTCAAGAACTATGAAGATCTTTCACAAATAATGGCGTCATTGTTTTTCATGCTTATCTGAGAAGCATTACAAGAAGTTTTATGAGATGATTTTAATCAGTTAGAGTTTTCGAACTATTGTCTTCATCTTTATTGTTTTTTTTTATCTAACCTTTTTAATTATTGGTTCCCATATTGTATTCATCTCTATACTTGGTCTACTCAGCAGGTCATCGTGCTGATTCCTTAAGGCATCTAATTCTCCAATGTTCAGCTCCATCAATTTTTTCAACTTCATCCCATAAGGGCTAATGGTTTCCCTTTTCCTTCCATTTATGGTCCGCCATACCCGACTTTTCAATCTCACCTCATACTACTACCTTCCGATGTTCTAGCCTTACTTTTAGTGGGTGACCTGTCTCACCTTTGTATATTTTACCACAACTGCAAGGGATGAAGTAAACACGGTTCTTGATATTGTTGAATTGGGATTAAAATTTCTATAAATACTTTGAACAACAATATTAAAATATTTTGACAAATTGCTAAAGAATCCAATCTGCCTTACTATTTATTAATAGATGGGTGGACAACAGATAAAGTCATACCTTTCCCAAGAGCATTAGCTAGAAGTGAAATGCAAACTTGGGTCACTGATTCTATCTCCTATGATGATAACATTATGTTAAGCATGTCTGTCAGCTAAAAGTATTTGGAATTCACATAATAAACTTTAGAAAGTTTTTACATTATCTTGGTCCTATACTGAGACATAACATTTAAAAACAGGAAAAGCTCTTTAAAAAGTTTGATAAAATTAACTTGAAAAATTGCTGCCTGAATACACTCTCTTATATATTTTTTATGTATGACTGTATGTTGGTCAAACTGTTATCATAACCTAAAAGTCATAATGGATCAGTCCATGTGAAATATGTTCACAGAACTAAGGATAAAAAATGGTGGGTAGCAATGAAGATTAGACTAAAATTGGATCCTAGAAATGCTGCCTATATGAAAAGGGAGTTATTGAAAAAATGCTGGGTGTATGAGTGAGTAAAAGAAAGATTTATTGAGTGAGTGAATCAAAGAGTAACTGAGTGAATGAGTGGTTTAAATTTATACAAGGTAAAACAAATAGAAACATTGAAAATACAACATAGCTGTAAAGTTATACATGGGGAAGAGTTTTAAAAAAATATTAAAAATAAAAAAACAAATAGGAAAAAGGACAGTTAGTTTTAGGTAAGCTTAGTTGAGGAAACTTTATTTGGAAAGTGATCTTACTCATCTCCATTCTTTCTAGTCTGGTCATTGTTGCTGTGGAAATGCCAGTTTTCAAGTAAAGTTCAAGCTCTTTAAGACACTGGTTGTTTCCACTCAGCAATATGGATGTGAGGCAGGGAAACTGTTGGATGATACTGAAAGAAGAATTAAGGCTTTCAAACCAAATACCCGAGAAAACTCCTCCACATACCATAGAGAGTTCAAGGCTAAGAGATATATGAAGAGCTTGGTCCAGACCACTTGGAAGCACTTTTGTTAGTCATCAAATGGTGAGAAATGGCTTGGTTTGGGTACCTCACCTTTCATAGCACATGTACAAAATTAATTTAAATTTGCGACAATTTACCCATTGCACCCTATATATATATATATATATATATATATATATAGGGTGCAATGGGTAAATTGTTGCTATTCTAAATTATTAATATATATATATATATACTCATACATATAAATATACACATGATGATCGAAATACCCTTTTCTCCCACATACTAGAGCTCAAACACACATTTAATTTTTCCCAAACCACCTTAATCAAACCTATACACTGCAAAAAATCCCAAAGACCACTTGAGTCTGCTGTCATTTGCAAAACAAACCATATAAAACAACATGCAGGGTTTTACCAAATCTCATCATACCTGGCGAACATCATACTGAACGAAAACAAAATCAAAATAGAAAATAGATAAGCAAAAGAAAATTTTTTTCATTCTGTGCCACCATACTTTTGAGAATCCTTTCCTCATGTCTTTCCTTATCACTTTGCCTCTTAGCCTTTCCATATATATATATATATATATATATAAATAAAAGCAACTGATGTTTCCCAAGTACTTTCAGCCGCAACTGGAGTCATCTTTGGGAGAGCGAATAATGAAATGACAAGTCATATAGATTTATATAAAGAGTAGGAGGAATAACAATTATTAAAGAAAAGAAATTTACAAGAGGTAAGAGGAAGAACTGGACAGAAATGTGTTATAGGCATTTTTGAATGTGGCTGCTATATCTAAAGTTGATCTTGTTTAAAAAAGATTTGGTAATCTTTACATAGTGATCTTCAAGAATTTGGAGTTTTTTTTTTTGTAATATGGAGGTGTTTTCAGGTAGATTTTATTTGGAAGTGGAGCCTGAATGTGTTTTGAAATATTGAGAGATGGAACTAGTGACAGATAGGTGAAGTATTAAATGTCTTGACAGAGTTGTAGTGGTCAGTTCTATGTAGGTACTTATTTTATTGGAGAAGCATTCTCCAGTGAACACTTAAACTATTACACTATATTAGTTGTACTGAGGTAACTAGTCAAGGGAGAGAAGTTATTAAAGATGACGAGGTTAGATGTATTGAAGTTTGTAGTGTTATAAAGTACACATGGTTATGAAATGATAGTTTAATGTGTTTAGGGTGGTTTGATGTTGTATTATTTCTATTGCAATTAGAGTTGATATTTTTAATAGCATATTTTATTTGTTTGTCAACAATGTAGTTTGGGAAGCCATTGTAAATGAGGGTTTGTTTAATGTTCTTCAGGGCAGAGGATTGTTTTGAAGGAGGATATGAGTTTGGCATGATATATTAGATTTTTAATCATTGCTATTTTATATTGTTCGGGGTATTCACTTTTATAATTGAGAGTTCAAGAATTAGTATTATTAGGTTTTTGCATGGGGAGGTGGTGAAAGTGTTGTTTATGTCAATCAAGACATCAAGAAATGGAAGCTTATTATTGGTGCTGAGTTCATAAGTAAAACTGATTGTGGAATTGTTTTAGAAGGTCAGCTGTAGGTTGTGTAGTTCATTTGTACTATTGAAGAGAATATTATCAACATAATGTAAATTAATTTTTTCATATAGTTGACAACTTTATTTTCTGAAAGAATCATGTAGAAATTGCTGAAAGTAAGTCCAAAGACACCCCCCCAATCATAATGCCGTTGTTAGTATATATTGTCATGCTGGTCATAGAATGGAATTTCAGTTACATAACTAAGATCACTTCAGTTGGAAGCTGAAAGTACTTGGGAAACATACAGCACCTTTCTAAATTCATTTTATCAAAGGGTCAAACAACTTATACAAAAGCTTGGACAGATCCTATTCACTCAAACATATTTACATATATATATATATATATATATATATATATATATATATATATATATATACACAAACATATATATATACATGTATACATATACAAGCAGCCCAGTTGGCTCAGACTGAAGAATACGCTGACTGTATCTCTGCAGAAGGGCAAGACCTCCCCTCCAACAAGTGTCCTGAATACGACACTAAATCATATGATGCTCCATTCATGGAGTCCTGGGGAATGTGAAGTACATCTTCATTGCCATCACTCTCAAGTCCACTCTGAACTGGTGTGGTAGAACCTATTATGGTCTCATCAAAGAGTTAAACAAAACTGTTTAACTATTTAACTATATGTAAACAAATGAGTGATGTTAAATTGAATTATTAATATTAGCAATACTTGAATCCATTTAACTGTGTGCAAAGAAATGAGCTCTGGCTCCTTCAAAAATATTACCTACACACTATTTGTTTACAAATCATATATATTTAATATATGTATAAACAGGACTTGCTCCTACGGTAATGATCTGGATATGTACCCGGCTACAACGTGTGATTGCGGTAGAAAATTCAACAGCTTGCGAGGAACACGAATCCACAAGGCGCGCTGGTGCGAAGAACGTAATTCTCCTGCCGAAGAATGTAAATCGATTGATGGGCCTATGAGTCAGGTTTACCCCCACAGTATTCATGAGCCCATTGCTGACCATCAGCATCCTGGAGACATTTTTTGCAAGCCAAGAATTTAGTGGCCCAAGGGTAATCAGTTAGCTACCTGGACTAACTTAGACCAGGAGCATTCTTTTTACTCACCACCCATCTTGAGGGCCCATTGATCAACAAATAAAATCTTTTAGCGGAATTATATATAACGTTTGTCTCGAGTGCTTTTGGGCAGTAACGCATAAATGAAAGAAAACGAATCGAAAAGATAACGGATATAGAAAGGATTTCAACACGAATGTTATACACATGTAACCACCATTCTTGTGTAATTACGCAAAATCAAGAAACGGTTGCTATGACATCTAACGGCCGTAAGTAAACGCTTTTTTAAATCACAAACTGCACCAAAATGAAGATGAACGAACGTCTAATGTAATGTCCGCTTTTAGTTGATCTTGTGTATACATAGGTTTTTTTTAATTTTTTTTTTAAATACCCTATCCGGTGGCAAAAGCTGCTCGGTAGCGCCAGGTGTGGCAGTACCGCCTTGAGCTACCGAAACTGTGTTATCACCCTGGTTGGCGGCTGATGAGGCTAGGGTATCGCACGTGCTTCCACACGTTGTATGATGAAAATATTTAATATATGTATAAACAGGACTTGGCATTAAATAACTCACCAAAGGTTGATATACCATAAAAACACCAACCAACCATATATACACACATACATATCATAGCCATCAATTACTGCTGGAAGCATGAATTTCTTTGACTCTCTTGCCATCCATTTCTATTGTTCATTGGCTTTGGTAGGTCCTCTAGATGATATCGAGTGTCCACACTGAGCTGATTGGCTAACACTGGGGTGTCTATGTGTGGAAGCTCACAGGAGAATGTCACTTATGAGTTTGTCTCTGCTTTTTCAGTAGTGTCCAGCATCTCTTGTTTGTTTTACTTAGATGGTTTGTGAGATGGGAGGCAAGTATCCATACAGTTGCTGTTTTGTGGTGTGCTGCTTCCAGGATTTTTTTTAGTGTAGTTCACTTAAGTGTTTCATTAGAGTCCTGGTGTTGCAATCATACAGTAATACCAACATGGCTACAGCTGGGAAGAAATCCTGTTTTATTTTATTCAGGAGATAAGATTTCCATATGATTGACAACTTGTCAGTAGCAGTCCACATCTTCCCTGTAACACCACTTTCAGTAGATGAGATATTGCTGTCAAGGTATCTGAAATGGTTGACTAATTTCAGAGGTTTGCCATTTGATGTGAAGTTTGCATCATCTTATTTAAAACACATAAACTCTGTGTCATCCACATTCACATAGAAGCTAATGATTCTTGCTGTTTGCTCTAGGCTATGCAGCAGGGACTTGGTTTGGCCAGGTGCATTGAGAGAAGCATCTGTGTAGTCTACTTCTGTCATATTTTCCACAGGTTATCTTATGCACACACACACACATACATACATACATACACACAAAAATGTATTTACCTCCACCCCTCTGCCACAGGCAGGATGTGACACAAGGTCAATTTTTAAGCAGAGTTTAAAAGGTTTGAATACAGTTTTCTTTCCCCAAGACTGTTATCCAAACCAAGGTTTAAAAATCCAGTCTGCCCTACTATCTATAAATAGATGGGGGGAATAGTTGGATTCATACATTTTCTAAGGGTATTAGTTGCAAACAACCTCATCCAGGATTTGAAATTGTCCATTATTATAATGATAATTATCTCACTACGAGTGCATCCTGGATTTCATACACACACACACACACACACACACACACACGTGTGTGTGTGTGTGTGTGTGTGTGTGTGTATGAAATCCAGGATGCACTCGTAGTGTGATAATTATCACGTGTGTGTGTGTGACTTTGGAATTCAGAAGAAAGTAAGAACAGAATTTGTATATTGCATCAAATAAAGAAACTCAAACAAAACCTTTTTTTTTTTTAGAAAATCTAAAATAGACAAACCTTTATTTAGTTAAATATTTTACATGTATTCTATTCAAATTCTGTTTACAAAAATAATTCAATGTCTTCACACTGCCTTTATGAAGAAACAATGATAAAAAAACAAAATATTTTAAATGTAAAATTCAGTAAGAAAAATCCCTGCATATCATTCAGCAAAATATATATAGTTCAGTGAGATTTTTATCAACAGATTTCATATTCTCAGACAACTCTACAACCACATTTGACAGCATATAAGACCCCCTCCAACTTACATTCTATATAGTATTATAGAGTCAAGAAATAATTACTAGTTGTACATGTCTGATTAAACATTAGCCAACCAGACACTTCAACTTTACATATAACACCCAGTGGTTATTTTATGCCATCAAATATGGTAAATGTTCCTGAGGTTGTAAAAATGAAAGAAGATACAACAGATGAATTTTCATAATAAAAATTTAAAAAAATTGGAGCATCTGCCAGACAAAACAACTATACCATCTCTAATATTTCATCACATATGACAGAAAAAAGTATGACAAGTTACAATTACAGCATTGCCCATAAATAAGTACACCCCTAACAATTTTCTATAAAAAGTTAAATTTTTTCCAAACCAAAGATAACAGGATTTTTAAAAAATTCCTAAAGGAATATCATACACTCAAGATGGATATTATTAAACATTTATTATTACCAAACTCTACAGTATTGAAACTCAGTAACCAAAAATATGAATATGCAGCAATCCAAAAATAAGAATGCTCATTATATCTATATATGTATATAATTATGCAATTTTATTTTTAGCTTCAGAGTTTCAGTATTATTAAGTTTGGTAATAAATAATATCTAATTGTATATGTTTAGATTTCATAATCAACTAGAAATGATAAAATCCTGATATCTTTTGGTTTAGAACAAAATGAACTTTTCATAAAAACTTTATTAGGAGTGTACTTATTTATGACCAATAATCATACTTCTTATATATAACAACTATAATATGTGTTAATGTGATTTTTTTTTATTTCAAAAATAGAAGACAATCTCTTGGTAAATTTCAAATTCATTTTTTCTGACTAGTATATTTACACATATGTATTAATTGAGTTATTTGAAATACTAAACAGTTCTTTAAATTGATAAAAATTAAAAATAAATTCTTGAAAAACTTTTGAAGATTTGTAACAAGTTATGGGCCTTTGACTTCCATTAAGCAAAAAACATATACTGCTGTTTAAAAAGATATATAACAATGTTTGGATAAACACATTACTTATATATAAGTACAAGCTTTTATAGTATTGTGAAATGAATAAGCATTATCTATGATTTTATCAAACCATGCATAAACTTGAAACATGGTAAAGATTCCATGATTTGAGTTCATAAACAAAATATATAGAAGAAAAAAATAAGTGGTTGGCTAACCAGACTCAATAATCATATTGGTAGATTTGTGATGGCTCTGAGCTGGAAACATCAGGTGTATAGTAATATACCACAAAACCTGAAATATTGGGCTTATAGGTTCAAAGTATTAAAAAGACAGCCTTTTAACAAAAATAGATTTTTGTTTTACAGAAAATAAATATGAAAACTATCTTGTACTTTATATATATAGTGTCTCAAAAGTCACCTAGGGATTTTAAAAATTGAAAAGTTTGAATTATTTTTTATAAATTTATAATTTTTCCCTTTTTATAATAGGTAAACTGCAGCATTTTTTCATAACTGATGTAGATTTTTCTAGGCTTCAAAAAATTAACAGAAATGTTCTTTTATCTTTAAATATCTAAGTGGCTTTTGGGACAGCCTATATATATATTAGTAGTGTTATTAAGTACAATACTAGTACTTATTGCTCTAAAATAAAGTAAATTCTATTTAAAAAAAAAAAAATTCATGATTTTGATTAAAACTGTTAAGAGAACTGAGCCCTAAATAAAGAAGAAAACAGAAAAATGGCAAAAAATAGGGCTCATGAATATACCAGATCCATTTTAGCAGCACTAGGTACATGGATGTAATAATGCCACCATGCAAGTACATCTAGGAAAATAAGGTTTTTCTCTCTTTTCTTATGGATTTCACACTTGTTTGATGAAAGCTGAAGAATAGATTAGCCAAAACATTATGCTAACAATATAAAATACAAAAAAAGGTGTTTAATGGTCCAAACAAAATTAGGAATGTTAATGATTCTTCTCAAAGTTATAGACAATATTATGATTAGAGAGGATAAAATGGTTGGTAAAAGTTTTATTAATGAATTTTTATTAGACCTCAGTTAAATTTATTAAAACCTTTAAAGGATTTTGAACCAAACTTGATAAAAATCCATTGGTATGTTTGGCATGATTTAAGAAAACAAATTGCTGTTTGACAAACAACTAAACTTTAATGAAATAAAAGTGACACAAGACAAAATAAAAAGATTCTGAGGAAGTGATGAGCTGGGGGGGGGGTATGTGTATGTGTGTTTGCATGGTTAATGTTATTTATATAAAAAGAAAAAAAAAGAAAAACAAATTTTAATGAAAGAAAAATAACAAAGCAAAATGCAAAAAATATGTATGAATTTGTTTTAACCAGTTTTGTCATTTTAAATGGCCAGAAATGCATAAATGAAACCTGATAATATAGAATATGAAATTGAATAAATTTTGTTAGAAATTGAGAATTGTGGAGATGAAAAAAAATTTGGTAAAAAAATGCAGATTATACCTTTAGACATCTGGAAAAGAAGAGAATAAAAAAGAGAACTGTTGAACAAGTTCAGATAAATCTGGTAAAATAAGCAAAATCATCCAGCCCCTCCTACTATCTGCCCCCCCCCACCATCGTATCTGATGGCTGTATTGTTTTAGTCAAACAATGATGATGATTATTTTAGTATAATTTGCTTGGCAAAATATTCTCTAAACAACTATTTTACCATTACATGCATACTCTGAATCATGACAATCACAAATGCAAACACTCTCTCCCTTTTACAATCATAACTTTTCTTCATCAAATGTTATTACTCATATGGATATACATTCTTGTAAACTCATACATAGAAAAGCACATTTAATCACACATACACTCACTGAATAACATGTACAAATAATTCCATTTTTATTTGATGAAGTTACAGCTTTCTGTTCTTAAATGAGTCATAAAATGATTTGCCTGGACATTGGGAATCCATCACACAAGAGTATTTCTCAAAAGGATATTTTTAAAAAAGTATCCACATTTCATTTTTTTCATTATATATATATATATATATATATATATATATATATAAGTTGGGCGACCATAGTTGAGGGTGATCCAAAGGCTCCCTTTTCAATAGCTATGACACAAAGGTGTAGGGGAGGATGCAACTCTTTTTCCTGGATTGCTTATCCTTGTTCCATACCTTGTAATGCTGGATGTTAAGCAAGGAGGCATCAAGTAGGATTTTTTAAATTTTTGGTATGACTCAATCTGGGATTGAATCCTAGTCTCTTGGACCATTGGTGAACACTCTAACCATTATGGGCCAGTGTATATATATATATATATATATATATATATATATATATATATATATATATATAATATGTAGTTTTCTGTATTATAATAAAGAATGCTCACTTTTGGTGACAGAGTATATACATCTAATCTAGAATAGTGTAGACACAGAGACAACGGGGTTTGGTGACTGTCAGTTTCTTGCCTATATGATCATTAGACCAAGTCTCTTTCTTGGTTCAGTAATCATATAGCTGAGAAACTGACAGTCACCAAGTATTGTTGACTCTGTAACTATGCTACACACACACATACACATTTAAAGAGAGAGAGAGAGAGAGAGAGAGAGAGAGAGAGAGAGAGAGAGAGAGAGAGAGACACACACACACACACACACACATTAGCTCCTGCCAAATACACAACACTTGACTTAAAAATGATGAAACCAAGATAAAAATGAAATTATAGAAAGCATAAAAATAAAATGGAATAAAACAGTACAAAAAGTAAAATAAAATAAAATAAAAACAGTACTAGAATTAATACCAAATTTATCTGAGGTAAAATTTTCTTTCGATGCAAAATATTGATCTTTCAAAACTATTTACTCCATCCTAAATAGAATATATTTTGATTAAGTAAATTGCAAATACTTTTTTTTGGTTTGTCTTCATAGACAATAAAATATTTTTCCAGCAAAAATTCTAAAACTAAGTCCAAGAATTCAATAGATAATGTTTAAAAAAATTAAGGGGTTAATTATTTTTATTGTTGAGATGAATGTTTGAATCAGACAATTTTTGAAGCCAATCATATTTAGATCCAACAAACTACTTCTTTCAGTCTTCAAAGTAGACAATTACCATTTTGTTTGGTCAATATATCTCAAATAGAATATGTTGATTTTATGTGAAAAAAAATAAAATAAAAATATTCGTAGATGAAAATAGCAACATCATAATCCACATATTTTTATGCCCTAAAAAATACCCCTATCTTATGAATGATGAAGTGGTCTAAGTATTTATGAGATGGTTAAATTTCAACAAGGTGTGTTCAGGGAGATTTTAATACATTTAAAAACACTTTAGCTTTCCGTATAAGATACATAGTAATTTTGCATTTTATATGCTATTATAAATTTGTAAAACTTATGATTATCTTTTTTCATCTTTTGAGCAGATTTTATTTTTGCAACATAAATTATCCATTTATCATGTTACATTTTCCTAAAAAGAAAGAGTCAGTTTTCTATAGCAACATTAATACTTGTTTTTCTTTTGTTAAACTCTAAATCTCTTTTGAATGATTGTTGTATTCATAAACGAGTTTATCTTTCTCCCATGTTTGGATTATGAACCAATGCAAAATAAATGCAAATAGCCTTAGCAGACCAATTCTATTTTCCATGCCATTAGCATCTTCACTTGGATAATGGCACAAATATTTCACAAATTTAGTTAAAAAAAACAAAAACTTGATAGTTGATGTACAACAAATGGATTTCATATAATTAAAATTTCAAACTGGTGCTTATTTTAAAGTTAAGAAGAGCAAAATACTGAATTCAGAACTAGCTGAAACAGGTAGTAGGCAAGCAGTGGATAATAACTGCCTGAGAAAACAAAAGGAGAAGAAAATGGCAGATTACTGATTTCATCTCCCTGTGACACATTTCCAGTAAAAGTGGGTAGATGAAAGATGTTGTTAGGCAGGACATGCAGTCATTTGAGACTCATCTAAATTCCAACAAGAATTTAATTTTGAATTTGTACATAAAATGCAGGGTGGGTTTGTTTTTTTAAAGACATTTTTGATGAAAAATAAAATGAGCATCTTATATGTAGTCAAAAATGGTAGATGTAAATTATAGTTATCAAAAAATGTAATGAAAAGCTAATGCTTTTTACTAAATTTTATTTTATTATTCATAACATAGATAATATATTTATTATATTTAATTTTCCTAAATATAAAGAACCAATTTTCAACTTCAATATTTTGATAGCTTATAGTAACAAGAAGCTTCCACATAATGAACATTTCAAACTGGTCCTGATTTTCTGGAAAAAATTATACTCTATTCCATACAATATTATGTTACATTTGTTGTTATCTAAATTACTTTTTGACAGTTTTCAACCTTCCTCAGAAGTATGTTATATCTGATCTTGAAAGACTGAATACAATATACATATGAAGAAGGTTGAAGAATATATCAGATGAAACATTGTGTTAACAATGAAGATGTTATATATATATATATATATATATATATATATATATATATATATATATATATATATATATATATATATATACACCTGAAGAAGCCAAATAATTTATTGATTAAAATGTTGTGTTAATAACAACATCAATGAAGACAACAGTTCAAATAATGTATGAAACTATGAAAATATTTGCTCTCAGAAAACTGAAAAACTTGGTATTTTATGATTTAAAAAAATGATAAAAAGAATAAATAAATAAAGTTCAAAATAAGAACAAAATTTCAAAAACATCGATCAATAAAAATTGGTTAAAAATTCCTGACTTATAAAGAAATGGTAAATATAAAATAATGAGAATGTTTTTACACATAAGTATAATAAGGTATCAGTAGTATAATTTTCCTTGGTCCTTTTTTGTATTGAGGTAGGGCCAGCCAGAGTTTCTCTTGATATTTAGTGGTACACGAACACTGTCACTGAAAATAAATAAATAGAATAAAACATTCACAATTTAAGCAGATTTTAATTTTTTTTTTTTGAAACTCAAACAAAACAACATTCAAAAGTAAATAAAATATAGGTAAATATAAAATAAAACAAAAATAAAACAAATTTAAATAAAATCAATCTAATTGAATGAAACTGAGTACAGTTTAAAATAAATCTCCCAGGGCACCTTACATAATGTAATGGTTTGTAAGATAGATTAGCATACCATTGTTAATGGGTTTGATTCTAAATGGATACCCAATATTTATAACCTTGTCCCACAACTAAGCTTAGTAAATAAATTGAGGGCCTAACATGGTTTACTGGATTAGCATGCCATTGTTAATGAGTTCAATTCTCACTGGGTGCCCATACCTCTGGCCTTGTGCCACAGCTAAGCAAAGTTTAGTAAATAAATTGGGTATCTCATGTGGTTTAATGGTTAGCAAGCATGTTTGTGTTGTTTATCTATTTTTATCATTATTATAGTAAACCATTTGATGTCTTTGCCATAAATTCACATTGGTGGGGTACCTCACGTGTAATGGTTAACAAGACAATTATTGATGAATTCGATTCTTACTGGGTGCCACATATTTCTGGCCTCATACCACAACTAAGCTAAGTTATTAAATTAATTATTAATTAAAAAAGAAGTCTCCCTTGATATATAAAACTGATTTTGTTACATTACAAAAATAACTACTGTTAGTAGCATAATATAATATTTGAATATGTGGTGCATTCAATAAGTTTCCAGACTTTTTTGTACAGGCATTTAAAATTATCATAGACTCTTGAAAATTCAGTATGTTATTGCTATACATCTTATGAGATCACTGACCAATTTTTATGATTTCAGGTGCAAATTAACAACTACAGCAGGAATTGGAATATACCTGACTAAAGCCTGATTGTCCCAGCAGGTGAATTTCAAAAATGCAATCTGGACTTTATGCAATAAAATTCTGTTTTAAACTTGGAAAAAATACCATGCGATAAAAGCTGAATCTACTGCTATGATCATAAATAGTATTACTCCCTAATTAAATCCAATCAAGATTGATTATACAAGAAACAACTTTTTCAGGCTAATGCCTGTTTAGGTAAGGTAGTTCTAGAAGAATGGTTATCTCAACAGTTCACTCATCCATCATTTTGATTAGGCTCCAGTCATGATTGAGTGTAACAGCTTTTAGCTGCTACTGCCTGGGTAGGTAATGTAGTTAAGGGATAGTGATTTACCCAAATACTCATTCAACCACTTCTTTCTCTATTAAAAATTGTGGCATGCCAGAGATAAAGCATTTTCGTTAAGACACCTGACAATGATACAGAATGTAAGGTAAAGTAGGCTCATGCCTTTTCAAAGACCATTTGAAGTAAAATAAACAGTTTCTGCTAGAAATTGAACTCAGCTGATTTTTTTGCTTTACTTATCTGAATAAAATGTTGAATGCTAATAACTTTAATAAAATTAAAGCAATACATTATTACTCCATTATTTATGATGACATCTTTCACATTATTACAAATAAAAAAAGCACCTTATTAACAAGGTATTGCTTTTTAAATCATAAATCTTCAAGATAATATTATATATATCATCATCATCATGTTGTGCTGCTAGCACGGATTCTCTCTTGCTATTCGTCTCTATCATCCATCACTTCCTGCAGGTCTTCTAGAGTGTTAAGCAAGGAGGCATCAAGTACCATTTTTTGAGTCTTTGGTATGACTTGACTGGGATTGAACCCCAGTCTCCTGGACCATTGGCAAACACTCTACTCATTAGGCCAATGGCCTGGTAGGTGGCTGTTTTATGGGATGTTGCTTCCAGGATTTTTTCAATATAGCTCGTAGCATTCTTATGCAATTCCCATCTAGCTTTTTCTCTATATACTTAGTCAGCGTCCAAGTAGTGCATCTATATAGTAGAACTGACATGACTGCTGCTAGGAAAAAATTGCATTAGTCTGGAGCAGGTGGCATTGGCCTCCATGAGAATGCAGACAAAACTGAGTACATGTTTTAATCAAAAAGGAGACATCTCCACACTAAATCGTTATTCTCTGAAAATAGTGGACAAGTTCACCTACCTCAGAAGTAGTGTCTCATTTACTGAAAATGACATCAACATGTGATTAGTGAATGGACTGCTATCGACAGGTTATCGATCATATGGAAGTCAAACTCATCCGATAAAATTATATATATATATATATATATATATATATATATATATATATATATATATATATAAAGCAAAATTTGAATTAAAAGAACAGTATCATTAATGTTTTTGCTTTATAGTTCAAAATTTATTGATTCCTTCCACACCACCATAATAGTTACAATGTTTGCATATAAATACCATATGCTAAATGTAATAATTATTATGGGACAGAGTTACTTTCTTTTAAAATACTGTTTGCAAATTTATTGCAAGGCCCCAATTATCAATAAGTTTTTAACAGAATTCAGATATTCAAAAAATATTTGGATTTTTAATGTAATTAATAAATATATTTTTGTTAGAAAACATAAAAAAAGAATAAAAATGTCATGAACCTTTCTTTTTATATGAAAAAGACCACAAATGAATCAGTACAAACACATATGTGCAGAATCAAAATCAAAATAAAAAGTAAAACAATTAGCACAAATAATGAAAAAAAAAAAAAAAAGGAAAAATACAAGCATTTTTAGAAAAAATGATGCACATACACAGAATATATATTATATATTACTTAGTAAAATACACAAGTGTAGATTATTGAGTAAAAAACAAACCGTTTTCATGGTCCAATGATCACTTCAGTGTATCATTATTGTCATGGCGTATACACACACATACCATGACAATAAAATGACAGAAAATTAACCTGCAGAAGGATGATGCTGATTTTGATCTTGATACAGCATGGGTATGCTAGTGAGTGGCAGATATTCTGATTAATTTTTCATTCTTTGGCGTAGGAGCAGAGGATGCATTAGAGGTTTGTATATATTTTCATAGATATATATCTTAGTTGGAAAGATAGTGGGATGATATGTAGTTTACTCATACAGTATAAACATGAGAACACTGAATACAATTAACAGAATATTTCATTGCCTGAGCAAATCTAAAAAGAATATAAAAGGAGTGAAGAAAGGAATGTATGTAGAAATGTACTTATCATATGTGTGTTAAATTCTAAAGAAAAATGAAAGTTTGTAAGCGACTTACATATTTGAAAAGAGTTCTTAAACTGTTAGCTGGAAGGAATTATCAAATGTGGCTCTGGGTGAGCAAGTATGCTTAGGGCATTGTGAATTGTATAGTATTTTGTGTTGCTATTTTAAAATATGTAAAATATGTAGGCAACACAAAAGTTAATGAACAAATGAAGAAAATAGACCATATTTTAGGATATGAAGGCAACACAAAAGCCATGTGAAGAAAACAACATATTTTAAGACATGAAGGTAACATATGAAGAAAACACAACATATTTTAAGATATGTAGGCAACACAAAACCAATGAATACACAAAGAAAATGCCATATTTTAAAATATGTAGGTAACACAAAAGCCAATGAACAAACACGGAAAACACATCATATTTCAAGATATGAAGGCAATTTAAAAGCTAATGAACACACAAAGAAAACACATCATATTTTAAAATATGTAAGTAAACCACATGCACAAACACAAGATGTTTCTGCACAAATGTTTGTTAAAATACTTAAAAAATACTTTGTGTTTTAATATTAGAAAATATTTGTAAAAGCAAACAATTATCATGAGTAAGATCTAAAGAAAGCTTGGTCATTTGGTCTCATATTATAAAGCAATCTTAGTTAGGTGCTAAGAAAGAATTATAAATTATTAAAAAAAAGTAATTGAATTTTAATAATAGAATATAAAGGCCATTAATGTCAACAGTAAATATATTTGTATATATCATCATACAAAGATTTTATTCTAATAAAGAATGTTAGGCATATGAAGGTTAGCAAGCTAGTATTTTGAGATTGATCTGCTTTTGGTATTCCATTACTGTAGCCACAAACCAGACTAAGCTAAAATTAAGTACTATCCACACACACACACACACACACACACACACACACACACACACACACACACACACACACAGAGAATAGAACGCAAAAATGTTTTGATTCAAGCCTGCTTGATAAGATACAGTGTCACCCATAAATAAGTACACTCCAACAAGCAATTTTGTATAAAAAGTTACTTTTCTTCTAAACCAAGGATAACAAGATTTATATAATTAAAAACTCAACAGCACTGAAATTTTTTAACCAAAAATAAAATTGCATGAATATATATAATGGGTGTTCTTATTTTTGGTTTCAATTCTGTAGTTTGATAATAAATAATATCTAAAATATCTCTTTTGATTGTATAATGTTCCACTAGAAATAATTGATTTAAAAGTTTTCATCAAAAAGATTTACTAGGGATGTATTTATTTAGGGAAAATACTGCAGGTGTAGATATTTCTGCCAGCCACAGAGGGGTTACTGTTTGAGTTCAGATAAAAATTAGGATTTTAAAAGTGAATTTTTCAAAGTAAGTCATTCCTCTTTGCATGGAAAATTATTACAATTCAATCTTTCTTTCACAATTTAACTCTATTTTGATCTTGTGCTGAAGCTTTATATATATATATATATATATATATATATATATATAGTGTATCACAAAAGTGAATACACCCCTCACATTTCTACAGATATTTAAGTATATCTCTTCATGGGACAACACTGACAAAATGACACTTTGACACAATGAAAAGTAGTCTGTGTGCAGCTTATATAACAGAGTTAATTTATTTTCACCTCTAAATATAACCATTAAAAGCTAAACCCCTGCCAACAAAAGTGAGTACACCCCTAAGAAACTACACCCCTAAATATCCAAATTGAATACTGCTTGTCATTTTCCCTCCAAAATGTCATGTAACTCATTAGTGTTACTAGGCCCATGTGTGCATAGGGAGCAGGTGTGTTCAAATTTGTAGTGCAGCTCTCACACTCTCTCATACTGGTCACTGAAAGTTCCAACATGGCAAAGAACTCTCTGAGGATCTTAAAAGACATATTGTTGCACTACGTGAAGATGGCCAAGGCTACAAGAAGATTGCCAACACCCTGAAACACAGTGGCTAAGATCATCCAGTGTTTTAAAAGAGCAGGGTCCACTTAGAACAAGCCTCAGCAGGTAGGTTGTCCAAAGCTGAGCGCACGTGCTGAGCATCACATCTAAATGCTTTCTTTGAAAGATCAGTGTAGGAGTGCTGTCAGCATTGTTGCAGAGATTGAAGCAGTGTGTGTGTGTGTGTGGGGGGGGGGTCAACCTGTTAGTGCTCAGACAATATGCCGCACTCTACATCAAATTGGTGTGCATGGCTGTCACTCCAGGAGGAAGCCTCTTCTGAAGATGATACACAAGAAAGCCTCCAAACAGTTTGCTGAAGACATGTCAACAAACCACATGGATTACTGGAACCATGTCCTATGGTCTGATGAGATGAAGAGTAATTTGTTTGGTTCCAATGGCTTCAAGCATGTGTAGCAGCGACCAGGAGAGGAGTACAAAGATAAGTGTGTCATGCCTACAGTCAAGCATGGTGGTGGGAATATCATGGCCTGGGGCTGCATGAGTGCTGCAGGTGTTGGAGAGTTACATTTATTGAGGGAAACATGAACTCCAACATGTACTGTGAAATAATGAAGCAGAGCATGATCCCCTCCCTCTAGAAACTTGCGTCACAGGGCAGTGTTCCAGCATGACAATGACCCCAAACACACTTCCA
>OY757915.1:31194921-31434921 GCA_963585895.1 Sepioteuthis lessoniana
CAATGAAAAGCAGTCTTAAATTTTTTTTTTCCTAAATTAAAATGATATTTAGAATGGTATCTAAAAATCATTTTATTTAGAATTTTTTTTCAATTCCATTCTCGCCTCAAGCATTATAAAAAACACCCAAATAAACATTTTTTCATACATCTGATGATTGTGGTCGCGACCAGAAATGAATTTATAATGACACCAAAGAAGTGAATTTTTTCTACATTTTTTTTTATATAAAAAAGTTTTTGGCTTTGCACGTTGAGTTTCGATGTAGGTTTAATCCCAAATTAATTATACGTCGACTCAAATTGGATACTCCTACCCCTTTGAATTTTCTTCTCAGATTATATAAAATAATATGAATGAAAGAGAAAGAGAGAAATACTTATGTCTCTCTCTCTTTATATATACATAAAACCATTGTGCGAGAGAGAGAGAGGGAGTAAAGGTATTCTTCTTTTCTCTACTTTATAAGGGAGCTAAGTTTACTCATTCTTTTTCAACAACAGGAGTTAAGTGAAGGAAATCCAGCTTGATCCTGGTTTGAGAATTACATGTAATAAATCTCTAAGGGAGGCGCTCGTGTAATAACTTATCATCGTAGGTATTGGATATGTTGACAGAATTCAAATTCTGGACGAGTCTGTATTTCACATAGCGCTTACACCCATTGTGAAAGGCATGCATCGAACTATTCTCCCTCCAACTCTGAATAAATATTAGATCAGTCTGGGCTCTTTAACTTTGGAATGGCAACCGGTCTAGAATAAGGAAAACTTAAAAGTTTCAAGCTCAACTTAAGTATTGGCCTTTTGTCACATCCTCTTCTTACAGAGGGGTTGGTAAATGCATATATTTAAGCTCTTAAAATGAGCTTTTACTTTTCATAATTACAGTTGAACTATTCTGCTCAATACCTATTTGCCTATTTTCATATTGAAGTTTGGCATCCAAATTTCTAGACAGCAACTCTAATAATGGAATAAATTTTAACTCTAAAGATCGATATTTAATATTACTCTTTTGAGTATTTAATTTACAAATGACAAAAGCTTCAAAGACGGGATGATCGCCCTTAGTAATAAGTTAAGGCCAGTTACACATCGTCATTATGAATGAGCGCTCATTGTAAACTATTAAAATGCACATAATCAAACGTGTACATAGATGAGCAGTTACGTGAACCCAGGTTGTCGTATCATTGTGCGGAATAAAGAGACACGTAAAGACTAAACTTCATTTAGGCACGTGAGTGAGGATGTGAAAGAAAAGAACTGACAACAGGATAAATGACATTGAGAATAAGATGAATGGATCCAAGTTGTAGAAACGCTTCGATAAGTAAAGAAGTTAAATGGATTTGTTCTTATTCTGCTCAACTCTCGCCGTGGAAAAGAATCTATATTAAACGAGGTGAATGCATGTACACGAGGGCACAAAAGCGAGTGAATTTGTATGCTCGATTGATTTTTTTTTCTTTTTTGAGTTTTAAGTATTGAGTAGATGACTTGAGATCCTATAAAAATAATTTTTGTAAAATCCTATAACTCATAAAAATCTATTTTCTACCTGTAATCATTACAGAAAATACAATTAAGCAATTTGTGTAAACATTAGTAATTCTAAAAATTAAGGTTCAGTAAAAACATGGCAGAAAGATTAGTGCAATCGAGTTTTGACTATCAAGTCTACAAGTTGAATTTTATTTGCCAAAGAAACGGTTGTTGTGCTCACCAACGAGTGTTGAACTAAGTACCCTAGAACCTATGAAGCTTTTGATGTGCCTGGCCGAGTAATTCTCTTTTGTGGCATATCTCTGGGCAATGGCACTTGTTGGCTGCAATTTATTCTCCTCTCTAAACAACATGCAAAAATTTGTATTAGGTTTTATGGTGCCAACAGCAAGGAGTGGCCACTAACTAGGCTTGTTATCGAAAGAGTTTGCTTTAACGAAGGTAAAAAGTTTCAACTGCCCAACTATTTTTTGGCGGTGCCCATATCGTCTCTACGTCAAATGCAAGGGGTTGCATTTGATGCCAGTAGCGAGCAAAGATCCCTGACTTAACCTAATATCAAACGCCCACGACGAACTGCCTTGAGAAAACTTAGGTTTCAAAATTATTGTGAAGAGACAATAAATAATTATCTTTAGAGAATGGGTGTATTCATTGAGGGGATAGTAGGATATCAGCTGGTTATCCGAGAATAATCATTCTCCACCTTTTTGATTTTGTTCTTAGAATAGCAGAGATATGCCTCGGACCCTGTCGGAAGAAGTTAAGGTCACGTGGCTATTTTACTTTCCCCTCATCAAGAAGTTTTTGTACCTCTTACACATAGTGCTTGTTCATGGGACAATATGCGTATATTTCTAGCTGCTGGGACACGTTTATGTATTTTTTCTTCATAATTCCATTGTTATGTATATTAAGAATGTTGAGGCATGCTGAGTGTATAAGTTATCAGCGTAGTAAATAGAATCAACGACCCGACTTGAAATCCTGGACGAAGCTGTTTGTGTTTCACTTTATGCCAATGCCCCTTGGAAAAAAAGCAGGAAACCATATGTTCTCCAACTCTGGGTAAATATTAAAACAAACTGGGTTCTTAAGCTTTGGTGAAGAAATCATTCTAGAAGAAGGAAAACTAAATTCAAACCAGCTGTACTCGGCTTAAGAATTGCCCTTGTGTCACATCTGACTTGTGGCGGAGGGGGATTGGGTAAATGCATATTATGTATATAAAAGATTAAATGTTTTTGTTTGTACATGTGCATTTACATAGTCTTTCCTTGAATTTTGTTTAGTGTTATATCACGGGTACAGTAATTCTAATATTGGTCCTTGGCGACTCGACTCAATGTCTTCCTTAGCACCAAGCATACGTGTATGTCCTATTATATACTCATACATTGGGATTAGATGTATTCATGCCTTAAGGGTATTAATACAAATTGAGCGTTACTGGAGTTTGAACTTATCGTTGATTTCATTCTCTGTGGCATTAACTCTTCGGCCACCCATATCTCCTGCTGATTGTATTTAGAATTTAAGAGAGCAACATCAAAGTTAACGTTCACTAATCCTCGTCGGTTTGGAAATGACTTGCTTTAATAATGCTTAACGCAATCTGCAAACATGCCAGACGTTTTGTACGGTTTTCCCCATCAAACTGGTGGCCACATTCTAGTGAAAAGTTCGGTTATTGCACACCTTTTCTAGGAAAGAGCAAAGAAAATATTGATTGACAGGAGTTAATATCTATCAAACTTCTGTTCATGTCTGGAATATAGATCCGTATTATGTGGTTAAAAAAAGGAAATTTCTTTAGTTCTTTACAGACAGTAGATTTAATGTAATCTACTCTAAGTGAACCAGTTTTATTCGTCATCGTATTCTCAACCTTAATTTCAAAAGAGAAATAAGACAGAGACAAAATCCGGTTAATAACTATACACAACAATATATGTTAACCAGTAAAATACATTATATACTCTTCTAGAATTGCAAACGCTTTTATCCACCAGTAATAAAATAAAATTATCTGATAAATTAATTAAAACTATCAACTATATTAAGTTGATACGGTCAAGTAATGTTGAAAGCACCGGCTCCAGAAGTGTCCCCGAAAATAAGCAGCGATAAGCCTGTTCAGTTCTGACATAGATAACCACTTTGGAACAGCAGGTACAGTAAGCAATCTAGGTCCTACCTACTAGACTAAGTAAAGCTTTGTAAATTACAGCTTTGTCATACATGGTCAATTTTTAAGCAGAGTACAGCTGGTTTGGATTTCGCGTTTTTCCTTCTCCAACAATTATTGCACAACCAATCAGAATTATTATTTATACATAGCTTAAGGAGATGGATTGATGCTATTCCAAAAAGCATTAACGCGAAGTAAAACTCGAACAGCCAGGATTTGAGTTCTGGTCCCCGATTCCATTTCCTACGACGATAATCGTTACTCTAAGTTTAAACTTAATGAGTAGGTAGCTCTGCATGAGAGCCACAAACTGTAAGTCTTGTAGTTCTACACCTAATGAAAACTGTACAAACTGATATTTGATACGAACACTTTAGTTACTACAAAATAATCCAATAAATCTATAAAGGGATCTATTAAGTAACTAACAGAGTAAAAATATGTATGAATTATTCCCTCGGTTTGAATTATCAAATGATCTATTTAGTAATTTAGCTTTTGGCTGAGATGTGGCACAAAGCCATATGAATGGGGTACCCAATTAGACTCGAACTCACTCGCGTAGGTTGGCTAAGCTAGCTTGTTATCCATTACACCACCAGAAGCGCCCAAATGATCTATTTAGTAATTTACTAGGCTTTTGTCTGAGATGTGGCACAAAGCCATATGAATGGGGTACCCAATTAGACTCGAACTCACTCGCGAAGGTTGGCTAATCTAGCTTGTTATCCATTACACCACCAGAGGCGCCCAAATGATCTATTTAGTAATTTACTAGGCTTTTGGCTGAGATGTGGCACAAAGCCATATGAATGGGGTACCCAATTAGACTCGAACTCACTCGCGTAGGTTGGCTAATCTAGCTTGTTATCCATTACACCACCAGAGGCGCCCAAATGATCTATTTAGTAATTTACTAGGCTTTTGGCTGAGATGTGGCACAAAGCCATATGAATGGGGTACCCAATTAGACTCGAACTCACTCGCGTAGGTTGGCTAAGCTAGCTTGTTATCCATTACACCACCAGAAGCACCCAAATGATCTATTTAGTAATTTACTAGGCTTTTGGCTGAGATGTGGCACAAAGCCATATGAATGGGGTACCCAATTAGACTCGAACTCACTCGCGTAGGTTGGCTAAGCTAGCTTGTTATCCATGACACCACCAGAGGCGCCCAAATGATCTATTTAGTAATTTACTAGGCTTTTGGCTGAGATGTGGCACAAAGCCATATGAATGGGGTACCCAATTAGACTCGAACTCACTCGCGTAGGTTGGCTAAGCTAGCTTGTTATCCATTACACCACCAGAGGCGCCCAAATGATCTATTTAGTAATTTACTAGGCTTTTGGCTGAGATGTGGCACAAAGCCATATGAATGGGGTACCCAATTAGACTCGAACTCATTCGCGTAGGTTGGCTAATCTAGCTTGCTATCCATTACACCACCAGAAGCGCCCAAATGATCTATTTAGTAATTTACTAGGCTTTTGGCTGAGATGTGGCACAAAGCCATATGAATGGGGTACCCAATTAGACTCGAACTCACTCGCGTAGGTTGGCTAAGCTAGCTTGTTATCCATTACACCACCAGAGGCGCCCAAAGGATCTATTTAGTAATTTACTAGGCTTTTGGCTGAGATGTGGCACAAAGCCATATGAATGGGGTACCCAATTAGACTCGAACTCACTCGCGTAGGTTGGCTAAGCTAGCTTGCTATCCATTAAACCCCCAGAGGCGCCCAAATGATCTATTTAGTAATTTACTAGGCTTTTGGCTGAGATGTGGCACAAAGCCATATGAATGGGGTACCCAATTAGACTCGAACTCATTCGCGTAGGTTGGCTAATCTAGCTTGCTATCCATTACACCACCAGAGGCGCCGAAATGATCTATTTAGTAATTTACTAGGCTTTTGGCTGAGATGTGGCACAAAGCCATATGAATGGGGTACCCAATTAGACTCGAACTCACTCGCGTATGTTGGCTAATCTAGCTTGCTATCCATTACACCACCATAGGCGCCCAAATGATCTATTTAGTAATTTACTAGGCTTTTGGCTGAGATGTGGCACAAAGCCATATGAATGGGGTACCCAATTAGACTCGAACTCACTAGCGTAGGTTGGCTAATCTAGCTTGCAATCCATTACACCACCAGAGGCGCCCAAATGATCTATTTAGTAATTTACTAGGCTTTTGGCTGAGATGTGGCACAAAGCCATATGAATGGGGTACCCAATTAGACTCGAACTCACTCGCGTAGGTTGGCTAATCTAGCTTGCTATCCATTATACCACCAGAGGCCCCCAAATGATCTATTTAGTAATTTACTAGGCTTTTGGCTGAGATGTGGCACAAAGCCATATGAATGGGGTACCCAATTAGACTCGAACTCACTCGCGTCGGTTGGCTAAGCTAGCTTGTTATCCATGACACCACCAGAGGCACCCAAATGATCTATTTAGTAATTTACTAGGCTTTTGGCTGAGATGTGGCACAAAGCCATATGAATGGGGTACCCAATTAGACTCGAACTCACTCGCGTAGGTTGGCTAAGCTAGCTTGTTATCCATTACACCACCAGAGGCACCCAAATGATCTATTTAGTAATTTACTAGGCTTTTGGCTGAGATGTAGCACAAAGCCATATGAATGGGGTACCCAATTAGACTCGAACTCACTCGCGTAGGTTGGCTAAGCTAGCTTGTTATCCATTACACCACCAGAGGCGCCCAAATAATCTATTTAGTAATTTACTAGGCTTTTGGCTGAGATGTGGCACAAAGCCATATGAATGGGGTACCCAATTAGACTCGAACTCACTCGCGTAGGTTGGCTAAGCTAGCTTGTTATCCATTACACCACCAGAGGCGCCGAAATGATCTATTTAGTAATTTACTAGGCTTTTGGCTGAGATGTGGCACAAAGCCATATGAATGGGGTACCCAATTAGACTCGAACTCACTCGCGTAGGTTGGCTAAGCTAGCTTGTTATCCATTACACCACCAGAGGCGCCCAAATGATCTATTTAGTAATTTACTAGCCTTTTGGCTGAGATGTGGCACAAAGCCATATGAATGGGGTACCCAATTAGACTCGAACTCACTCGCGTAGGTTGGCTAATCTAGCTTGCTATCCATTAAACCACCAGAGTCGCCCAAATGATCTATTTAGTAATTTACTAGGCTTTTGGCTGAGATGTGGCACAAAGCCATATGAATGGGGTACCCAATTAGACACGAACTCACTCGCGTAGGTTGGCTAAGCTAGCTTGTTATCCATTACACCACCAGAGGCGCCGAAATGATCTATTTAGTAATTTACTAGGCTTTTGGCTGAGATGTGGCACAAAGCCATATGAATGGGGTACCGAATTAGACTCGAACTCACTCGCGTAGGTTGGCTAATCTAGCTTGCTATCCATTACACCACCAGAAGCGCCCAAATGATCTATTTAGTAATTTACTAGGGTTTTGGCTGAGATGTGGCACAAAGCCATATGAATGGGGTACCCAATTAGACTCGAACTCACTCGCGTAGGTTGGCTAATCTAGCTTGCTATCCATTACACCACCAGAGGCGCCCAAATGATCTATTTAGTAATTTACTAGGCTTTTGGCTGAGATGTGGCACAAAGCCATATGAATGGGGTACCCAATTAGACTCAAACTCACTCGCGTAGGTTGGCTAATCTAGCTTGCTATCCATTACACCACCAGAGGCGCCCAAATGATCTATTTAGTAATTTACAAGGCTTTTGGCTGAGATGTGGCACAAAGCCATATGAATGGGGTACCCAATTAGACTCGAACTCACTCGCGTAGGTTGGCTAATCTAGCTTGCTATCCATTACACCACCATAGGCGCCCAAATAATCTATTTAGTAATTTACTAGGCTTTTGGCTGAGATGTGGCACAAAGCCATATGAATGGGGTACCGAATTAGACTCGAACTCACTCGCGTAGGTTGGCTAATCTAGCTTGCTATCCATTACACTACCAGAGGCGCCCAAATGATCTATTTAGTAATTTACTAGGCTTTTGGCTGAGATGTGGCACAAAGCCATATGAATGGGGTACCCAATTAGACTCGAACTCACTTGCGTAGGTTGGCTAATCTAGCTTGCTATCCATTACACCACCAGAGGCACCCAAATGATCTATTTAGTAATTTACTAGGCTTTTGGCTGAGATGTGGCACAAAGCCATATGAATGGGGTACCCAATTAGACTCGAACTCACTCGCGTAGGTTGGCTAATCTAGCTTGCTATCCATTACACCACCAGAGGCGCCCAAATGATCTATTTAGTAATTTACTAGGCTTTTGGCTGAGATGTGGCACAAAGCCATATGAATGGGGTACCCAATTAGACTCGAACTCACTCGCGTAGGTTGGCTAATCTAGCTTGCTATCCATTACACCACCAGAGGCGCCCAAATGATCTATTTAGTAATTTACTAGGCTTTTGGCTGAGATGTGGCACAAAGCCATATGAATGGGGTACCCAAGTAGACTCGAACTCACTCGCGTAGGTTGGCTAATCTAGCTTGCTATCCATTACACCACCAGAGGCGCCCAAATGATCTATTTAGTAATTTACTAGGCTTTTGGCTGAGATGTGGCACAAAGCCATATGAATGGGGTACCCAATTAGACTCGAACTCACTCGCGAAGGTTGGCTAATCTAGCTTGTTATCCATTACACCACCAGAAGCGCCCAAATGATCTATTTAGTAATTTACTAGGCTTTTGGTTGAGATGTGGCACAAAGCCATATGAATGGGGTACCCAATTAGACTCGAACTCACTCGCGTTGGTTGGCTAATCTAGCTTGTTATCCATTACACCACCAGAGGCGCCCAAATGATCTATTTAGTAATTTACTAGGCTTTTGGCTGAGATGTGGCACAAAGCCATATGAATGGGGTACCTAATTAGACTCGAACTCACTCGCGTAGGTTGGCTAATCTAGCTTGCTATCCATTACACCACCAGAGGCGCCGAAATGATCTATTTAGTAATTTACTAGGCTTTTGGCTGAGATGTGGCACAAAGCCATATGAATGGGGTACCCAATTAGACTCAAACTCACTCGCGTAGGTTGGCTAATCTAGCTTGCTATCCATTACACCACCAGAGGCGCCCAAATGATCTATTTAGTAATTTACTAGGCTTTTGGCTGAGATGTGGCACAAAGCCATATGAATGGGGTACCCAATTAGACTCGAACTCACTCGCGTAGTTTGGCTAAGCTAGCTTGCTATCCATTACACCACCAGAAGCGCCCAAATGATCTATTTAGTAATTTACTAGGCTTTTGGCTGAGATGTGGCACAAAGCCATATGAATGGGGTACCCAATTAGACTCGAACTCACTCGCGTAGGTTGGCCAAGCTAGCTTGTTATCCATTACACCACCAGAGGCGCTCAAATGATCTATTTAGTAATTTACTAGGGTTTTGGCTGAGATGTGGCACAAAGCCATATGAATGGGGTACCCAATTAGACTCGAACTCACTCGCGTAGGTTGGCTAATCTAGCGTGCTATCCATTACACCACCAGAGGCGCCCAAATAATCTATTTAGTAATTTACTAGGCTTTTGGCTGAGATGTGGCACAAAGCCATATGAATGGGGTACCCAATTAGACTCGAACTCACTCGCGTAGGTTGGCTAATCTAGCTTGCTATCCATTACACCACCAGAGGCGCCCAAATGATCTATTTAGTAATTTACTAGGCTTTTGGCTGAGATGTGGCACAAAGCCATATGAATGGGGTACCCAATTAGACTCGAACTCACTCGCGTAGGTTGGCTAATCTAGCTTGCTCTCCATTACACCACCAGAGGCGTCCAAATGATCTATTTAGTAATTTACTAGGCTTTTGGCTGAGATGTGGCACAAAGCCATATGAATGGGGTACCCAATTAGACTCGAACTCACTCGCGTAGGTTGGCTAATCTAGCTTGTTATCCATTACACCACCAGAAGCGCCCAAATGATCTATTTAGTAATTTACTAGGCTTTTGGCTGAGATGTGGCACAAAGCCATATGAATGGGGTACCCAATTAGACTCGAACTCACTCGCGTAGGTTGGCTAATCTAGCTTGCTATCCATTACACCACCAGAGGCGCCGAAATGATCTATTTAGTAATTTACTAGGCTTTTGGCTGAGATGTGGCACAAAGCCATATGAATGGGGTACCCAATTAGACTCGAACTCACTCGCGTAGGTTGGCTAAGCTAGCTTGTTATCCATTACACCACCAGAGGCGCCCAAATGATCTATTTAGTAATTTACTAGGCTTTTGGCTGAGATGTGGCACAAAGCCATATGAATGGGGTACCTAATTAGACTCGAACTCACTCGCGTAGGTTGGCTAATCTAGCTTGCTATCCATTACACCACCAGAGGCGCCCAAATGATCTATTTAGTAATTTACTAGGCTTTTGGCTGAGATGTGGCACAAAGCCATATGAATGGGGTACCCAATTAGACTCAAACTCACTTGCGTAGGTTGGCTAATCTAGCTTGCTATCCATTACACCACCAGAGGCGCCCAAATGATCTATTTAGTAATTTACTAGGCTTTTGGCTGAGATGTGGCACAAAGCCATATGAATGGGGTACCCAATTAGACTCGAACTCACTCGCGTAGGTTGGCTAAGCTAGCTTGTTATCCATTACACCACCAGAGGCGCCCAAATGATCTATTTAGTAATTTACTAGGGTTTTGGCTGAGATGTGGCACAAAGCCATATGAATGGGGTACCCAATTAGACTCGAACTCATTCGCGTAGGTTGGCTAATCTAGCTTGCTATCCATTACACCACCAGAGGCGCCCAAATAATCTATTTAGTAATTTACTAGGCTTTTGGCTGAGATGTGGCACAAAGCCATATGAATGGGGTACCCAATTAGACTCGAACTCACTCGCGTAGGTTGGCTAATCTAGCTTGCTATCCATTACACCACCAGAGGCGCCCAAATGATCTATTTAGTAATTTACTAGGCTTTTGGCTGAGATGTGGCACAAAGCCATATGAATGGGGTACCCAATTAGACTCGAACTCACTCGCGTAGGTTGGCTAATCTAGCTTGCTATCCATTACACCACTAGAGGCGCCCAAATGATCTATTTAGTAATTTACTAGGCTTTTGGCTGAGATGTGGCACAAAGCCATATGAATGGGGTACCCAATTAGACTCGAACTCACTCGCGTAGGATGGCTAATCTAGCTTGTTATCCATTACACCACCAGAAGCGCCCAAATGATCTATTTAGTAATTTACTAGGCTTTTGGCTGAGATGTGGCACAAAGCCATATGAATGGGGTACCCAATTAGACTCGAACTCACTCGCGTAGGTTGGCTAATCTAGCTTGCTATCCATTACACCACCAGAGGCGCCGAAATGATCTATTTAGTAATTTACTAGGCTTTTGGCTGAGATGTGGCACAAAGCCATATGAATGGGGTACCCAATTAGACTCGAACTCACTCGCGTAGGTTGGCTAAGCTAGCTTGTTATCCATTACACCACCAGAGGCGCCCAAATGATCTATTTAGTAATTTACTAGGCTTTTGGCTGAGATGTGGCACAAAGCCATATGAATGGGGTACCCAATTAGACTCGAACTCACTCGCGTAGGTTGGCTAATCTAGCTTGCTATCCATTACACCACCAGAGGCGCCCAAATGATCTATTTAGTAATTTACTAGGCTTTTGGCTGAGATGTGGCACAAAGCCATATGAATGGGGTACCCAAGTAGACTCGAACTCACTCGCGTAGGTTGGCTAATCTAGCTTGCTATCCATTACACCACCAGAGGCGCCCAAATGATCTATTTAGTAATTTACTAGGCTTTTGGCTGAGATGTGGCACAAAGCCATATGAATGGGGTACCTAATTAGACTCGAACTCACTCGCGTAGGTTGGCTAATCTAGCTTGCTATCCATTACACCACCAGAGGCGCCCAAATGATCTATTTAGTAATTTACTAGGCTTTTGGCTGAGATGTGGCACAAAGCCATATGAATGGGGTACCCAATTAGACTCAAACTCACTCGCGTAGGTTGGCTAATCTAGCTTGCTATCCATTACACCACCAGAGGCGCCGAAATGATCTATTTAGTAATTTACTAGGCTTTTGGCTGAGATGTGGCACAAAGCCATATGAATGGGGTACCCAATTAGACTCGAACTCACTCGCGTAGGTTGGCTAAGCTAGCTTGCTATCCATTACACCACCAGAAGCGCCCAAATGATCTATTTAGTAATTTACTAGGCTTTTGGCTGAGATGTGGCACAAAGCCATATGAATGGGGTACCCAATTAGACTCGAACTCACTCGCGTAGGTTGGCTAAGCTAGCTTGTTATCCATTACACCACCAGAGGCGCCCAAATGATCTATTTAGTAATTTACTAGGGTTTTGGCTGAGATGTGGCACAAAGCCATATGAATGGGGTACCCAATTAGACTCGAACTCACTCGCGTAGGTTGGCTAATCTAGCTTGCTATCCATTACACCACCAGAGGCGCCCAAATAATCTATTTAGTAATTTACTAGGCTTTTGGCTGAGATGTGGCACAAAGCCATATGAATGGGGTACCCAATTAGACTCGAACTCACTCGCGTAGGTTGGCTAATCTAGCTTGCTATCCATTACACCACCAGAGGCGCCCAAATGATCTATTTAGTAATTTACTAGGCTTTTGGCTGAGATGTGGCACAAAGCCATATGAATGGGGTACCCAATTAGACTCGAACTCACTCGCGTAGGTTGGCTAATCTAGCTTGCTATCCATTACACCACCAGAGGCGCCCAAATGATCTATTTAGTAATTTACTAGGCTTTTGGCTGAGATGTGGCACAAAGCCATATGAATGGGGTACCCAATTAGACTCGAACTCACTCGCGTAGGTTGGCTAATCTAGCTTGCTATCCATTACACCACCAGATGCGCCGAAATGATCTATTTAGTAATTTACTAGGCTTTTGGCTGAGATGTGGCACAAAGCCATATGAATGGGGTACCCAATTAGACTCGAACTCACTCGCGTAGGTTGGCTAATGTAGCTTGCTATCCATTAAACCCCCAGAGGCGCCCAAATGATCTATTTAGTAATTTACTAGGCTTTTGGCTGAGATGTGGCACAAAGCCATATGAATGGGGTACCCAATTAGACTCGAACTCACTCGCGTAGGTTGGCTAATCTAGCTTGTTATCCATTACACCACCAGAGGCGCCCAAATGATCTATTTAGTAATTTACTAGGCTTTTGGCTGAGATGTGGCACAAAGCCATATGAATGGGGTACCCAATTAGACTCGAACTCACTCGCGTAGGTTGGCTAATCTAGCTTGCTATCCATTACACCACCAGAGGCGCCCAAATGATCTATTTAGTAATTTACTAGGCTTTTGGCTGAGATGTGGCACAAAGCCATATGAATGGGGTACCCAATTAGACTCGAACTCACTCGCGTAGGTTGGCTAATCTAGCTTGTTATCCATTACACCACCAGAGGCGCCCAAATGATCTATTTAGTAATTTACTAGGGTTTTGGCTGAGATGTGGCACAAAGCCATATGAATGGGGTACCCAATTAGACTCGAACTCATTCGCGTAGGTTGGTTAATCTAGCTTGCTATCCATTACACCACCAGAGGCGCCCAAATGATCTATTTAGTAATTTACTAGGCTTTTGGCTGAGATGTGGCACAAAGCCATATGAATGGGGTACCCAATTAGACTCGAACTCACTCGCGTAGGTTGGCTAATCTAGCTTGCTATCCATTACACCACCAAAGGCGCCCAAATGATCTATTTAGTAATTTACTAGGCTTTTGTCTGAGATGTGGCACAAAGCCATATGAATGGGGTACCTAATTAGACTCGAACTCACTCGCGTAGGTTGGCTAATCTAGCTTGCTATCCATTACACCACCAGAGGCGCCCAAATGATCTATTTAGTAATTTACTAGGCTTTTGGCTGAGATGTGGCACAAAGCCATATGAATGGGGTACCCAATTAGACTCGAACTCACTCGCGTCGGTTGGCTAATCTAGCTTGCTATCCATTAAACCACCAGAGGCGCCCAAATGATCTATTTAGTAATTTACTAGGCTTTTGGCTGAGATGTGGCACAAAGCCATATGAATGGGGTACCCAATTAGACTCGAACTCACTCGCGTAGGTTGGCTAAGCTAGCTTGTTATCCATTACACCACCAGAGGCGCCCAAATGATCTATTTAGTAATTTACTAGGCTTTTGGCTGAGATGTGGCACAAAGCCATATGAATGGGGTACCCAATTAGACTCGAACTCACTCGCGTAGGTTGGCTAATCTAGCTTGCTATCCATTACACCACCAGAGGCGCCCAAATGATCTCTTTAGTAAAAACGTTGATGTCGACGATATTTATTTGTCTAATGAAATATGCATGCAGACCTAGCGGCAGTTTCCCCTCTCAAAACTCTATGGCTTCAACCCAAAAGAAGGACTAAGTGCTGTTAGAGTTTGTTACCAGTGTTGTTAAAGGAATTGTCGGATCGAGATTGACGACAACGTCAAACTGCCTTATGAGCTCCAGCTTCATATTGAAACTGATTTGTTTTACGCTTTCGCTACCATCAGGCGATATTACTAGTAATTAAAAAGCTTACAATTCCTCAAATATCTTAGCTTAATCGTGTGTGTGCAGTTGGTTTGTAACAAATGTAATAGTCGGTGCTTATGCCGTATTTTATATCATTTGGTGGCGTTGATAAACTTTCCTTTAAACTTGGGTTTGGTTTGCTTGGGGTTTATGGCATATCAACTATCATAGGTTATTTAATGCTAATTTCTATTTAAACATTAAATATATGACTTGTAAACATTTTTAAACGAACCTGAACACAGTTTTTTTTTGCTTACAGTTAATATATATATAATTTTGGCCAAGCTAATCAAATGTTGTCTTCTCTGTCTCTCTGTCCATCTCTCTCTCTCTCTCTATATATATATATATATATAATGTGAAAGAAAGAGAGAGTGAGAAATCGAAAATTTGATTAGTTTGGCCAAATTTCAGACATTGAGATTTAGTATATATTTTAATACTTAAATTCTTTAATTACTGGCATAATACACACTACCGCTGTACAATCCTGATAAATTGAGGATTTCATAGAGATCACGTGCTTATTATTATGTACTGATCAGCCCACTTGTCGAGCTTATCGATTCGAGAGTATAGCCGGTTTTATCTAAAATGGTCTTGTGTCAGACGAATTTACACTAACTAAATGACTTTTTTGTGTCATGATAGTAAACTAGTCTGATAGTATTTGTGCCTTCCAGAGTTGATTTTCAACGAGATACCCCACACTTTTAAGCTTAGGCCAGACTACTAAAGTTCTTTCGTCCAGTCGGCAGGGCTTATAATACTTTGACTGTATCCCCAGCTGTGAGGTAAGATCCGCCACCCGCCAAAAACTTTAAAAAATGGGTGTCCTAAGGATGACATTAAACTGCATCCGGATGTCAGACTCTTCTGTAGCTCAGGAGAATGTAGAGTACCCATTCATTGCCATGTCCACTCTGACCTGGAGTGGTAGTAACTGTTACAGTCACATCTATGGGTCGACTAGATCTGTTTGAAAACTATTTGTATTAGATAAGAATACTTGATACTGCATAACTACGTGGAAATTGTACCTATAATTATTTGCTAACGATTATTATTATCAGTTAATTGAAACAGTAATTTGCAAGTAAATTATTGGTGTTGGAATACTTGAAACTATAAGTGATTATTATTAAATAGGAATAGTTACTTTAGACCATATAATTGTGTAAAATTAATATTCGATGGGAATACTTGATACAATACAACTGTGTGTTAAGTATATTGCATTAGATAGGAATACCATATAACTGTGCAAAAGAATTATTATAGATAAAACAATGTGATTAAAAATATAGAAAATTATTACAATCAAACATTTCAAATGACTCAGATTTTAGCATTGAATAACCCATAATGAGTGGATATGCCTTTAAACAAATAAACCAAACTCATAAATATTGTCACAATTAAAATTTTATTTTATAGTATTTAAATCAAAAGATTACGCAGTAGCATTTTTTTTGTGTTTATCTCAAGACCGAGAGAAAGGAGTACCCAATGAGAATCGAACACTCTTGTAAAAGACTTATTTTAATACGCTAACCATTAAACCACTCAAGATTGCGAAGTAAAACTTATCAAACCTAAAAATAATTAATGGCTCCTTACATCTTTATAAATGTTGATAAGCTGATAACGAGTATTGATCTTCAAGATGGCCAAGCGATAATGGATCAGTGTAGAAGTGAATCAACAAATCGTTATAAAAAACCTTTTTCTTTGATGAAAAAAAAAGAGCTCAAATTCTGGCCAATAAAGTAGGATATAAACCTAAAAAATAATTTTTATCTCACCGCCTCATGTCAGCTTCATTACTAAAAGTTTTATGTATTTGAAAAGAGAAAAAAAAATTACGTGAAAAATTCACAGAAGATCGTATTTTTTCAAATACATGAAAATTTTGTTTATGAAGCCGATATAAAGAAATAAAATATGTGGTTTGCTTGAAAAGTTCTAAGCCTTACTGAGATTTTAGATTTGTTGTACACCTCTCACTTTTGTAAAGGCCGTGCATAGAAATTAAGATAGAAATATGAATAAGCTTTAGAAGAACTTGTAGTACGTTGCTACAACCAACGTGTTCAGCAATGTCTTCTTTCTGCGTGCAGCTTAGACCTTTTTGAATGAACATTGTTTGCGTATATATATATATATATATATCTTGTAATAGTAAAATCGAAGATATAAATTATTGTTATTCAAAAATTTTTGAGTGATATCTCTTACATTTTTGTTTCAAATGCCTTATTTAATAGATTCCAGTCGTGCTATTATGTTTTTTCCCGGGATCCTTGGGAAAGATATGAACCTTCTGGTCTCCTTAGCTATGGGTTAAACTGTACCACGACAATTTTTCATCAAGGATGGCTTTGCCATTAAATAACTCATGAAGGTTGATATGCCAATAAACAATGAAACTAAATCAAACAAACAAAGACTAAAGGTGGTATCATTAATATTACTCGTGTATCAAATACAGTAGCGCCGAGCATTTGAGAAAAAAACAAATAATAAGGTTTTACATTTAAATTTTATCTTTTGTGTTCATTGACTTTCGAGGCTCAATTGTTAACAGTAGCTGTCACGGCAAAACAGGCTTTCCAAAGAAAAAAGAGATGCGAGTCCCTGTAAAAACTTAGATTTGGGCTAGTTACCAAAGGCTGTAAAATTAGGGTCTCAATAGTTGTGATGAAAAGCCAACGAAGGAACTTCAAATAAAAGACTTAATAAATAATAACGAAACTTATATAGAACAGTTCATTGATTTGTTTGGACTTGCATCTTTTTCTTTCTTGTATCAATGAAGCAAAGATTATTTTTTAAACATATCGGACCTACATTGTTTATTCTTTTACTTTTCTCTTGACGGCTGTTGGGGAAATTTGAAAATTCAGTCACTTGTTATTATGGTATATTTTATTTGCTGTGTTCGTAGTATTCTTTGGTATTTCAAATATCTGCCTGAAGCTCCCAGATACCTTTAGGGGTTCTGAACATTCCTCTCCGAAGACAGTGATGGCCCTCCTGGTCGGCTGCTAACCTTCGGCTTTTTGTCCGTCAGTCTTGTCTAATTTTTAGAATCAAATTTCAGCTGCTAATTGCATAATCAACTGATGGCATCCAATTTTTTTGTTGTAAAAATACAATCGAAACTATGTATTTACTTAAAAGGAATGTTACTTGTCAAAAGGAAATGCTACAGTTTCAGACAATAACCTTTTCAAAACTCATAAAATTTTTTTCGAAACACATGACATTGCGACATTCCAGTCTAATACTTTGAATACTTTATTTATCGTTATTTGCGAAAACATTATCACTGACTTTTTAAACTAATTTCTTTTTCAGGTGAGTGTGAGTTTGTGAAATATACACTAAACGTCAAATCAGTCTACCTACAATCTATTTATCTACCTATTTGTTTATTGACCCCCACCACACTCCTGAGGTTACTCCATTAGTATATTAGTAACATCGTCTTGTCTCAAGAAACCTTATTAAAGGATGCAGCAACCGAAACCAGCTATGCGTAAAATAGGTAAAACTAGGCTCCCTAGCCGTGACAGGGCGACTGGACACAAATTTTTAAAAATATCTTTTTGAACTGTATCCGTCAGTTGACGCTAGACTACTAACGAAATATGTCAATCTGATTTTAGAACCTGTCTTCTTTCTCATTTTCGTCAGAACACACACACACACACACACACACACACACACACACACACACACACACACACACACACACACACACACACACGGGATTAAAAAGGAATACATTTTTGTAAGCAACAACTGTGAATATTACCGCCTTTTCCTTAAAGATGGAGTGGTGGTGGTCACAGTCAGTGTTTATAAATTAACAGAAAACAATTACAATTTACGTACGCATACTTTTATATTCATGTTATGAAACTAATAGTTATGCTAAATTTTGAAAAAGTGATCTTAATCATCTGCATTTGACAAATATATTAGATCCCTAGCAATAAGTGAATAGTAAGGTAGGCTGGTTACTTTAGGCTTAATAAGACAACTAGTCAAGAAGAAAGAGAAACTTTGAATTCAAAACCAGAGGAGTATTGTTCAGAGAACGTCTAGCTCACTGGAGTACCATTCTTTTGTTATCAGCTCATCCTAAAAGTGTGGTTGGCTCTACAAAATCCCTCATCACAATAAACAAATCCCCCATGTAGAAAAGTCCAACAGTTCATATCTTTAATTGAACTTTTGGGCTCTAATACGTCCATAATGACAGGAGAGTCAATCATATATATACACACACACCCTTTGAGTGTGAGTGTGTTTGCGTGTTAACGTGTGGAAATATTTGTGTGTGCGTGCAGTTGTATATTTCTTTTTATTTTGCTTGTGTGCGTGCTTGACCGTGTTTCTGTGTGTTCATTTGTTTTTATGTGTGTACTATGTAGATGAACATTTTTTTTTCGTTTCCGCTAGGTTGTAAATGTATCTGTAAATGGGTCTGTGTGTTGATATGCGTACTGGTGCACGTGTCTGATGCACATGCAAGTATTTAATTGGTTTCTCGCGGCATCAATTATATTCCGGAAAATGGCTGCCGTAGCAAGCAAGTGGAGTGGGGTGGAAATGTGTGAAGAGAGGTCAGAATGACTTGTTTCTTGGGTTCGTAAAATGGGCGACGGATGTCCTCCCTTGGTAACCTTGCAAGTAAGAAAAAGTCACAATCGGAAGATGATAGTAATGTTGGTAGGGAAGGTTGGAGAGGGATAATAAGGAATAGTATAGAAGAGGGGTGAATAACCAATGAGGAAAAAGAGAGAAACGAGTTAAGTAGGACGAGAAATGGAAGAGGAAGTAAGTAGGGTTTGGAAAAGTATAAAGGTAAAGGCTGAAGAGGGGGAGAGGGTTTGTACCCCCATAAAAAGGGTAAATAAAGACTTAGTAGAAGCAGCGATGGAGGGGGAGTAAAAGAGGGGAGAAGGGAAAAAGAAATAGTTGTGATGGAAAAAGGATAAAAGAAAAAGCAGAAGTAATTTGCACCTAAAAGGGGTTAAACAAAGAAAAAGCTGTTGTAGTAACACTGATGGTCATAGTAATTAGATTGTTGTGGTAAAAGAAGAATGTTTTGGTGATGTTTATGGCATATCATCCCTTGTGGGTTATTTAATGCCAAATCCTGTTATATATATATGATTTGTAAATTGAATAGTTTGTAGGCATCTTTATTTCTAAACAAGTTAGAACTCATTTGTTTGCACAGTTAAACGGTTTCAAGTATTGCTATCTAACGCCGATAGTTCTATTTATCAAGTTTTCCTATCTAATACGAACAATTTGCACACAGTTGTATGGTTTCAAATAACGAATAATTGTAATCCTTAGTAAATGATTAAACAATTTTTTTTACTCAGATGGAACCCTAAAAATTACTACTACTCTTTGTTAGTAATGGTAATGAAAGGGTACTCCATATTCTCCAAACTTCAAGACCGAAGCCTCACCATCGGATGTTTAATGTCATACAACACAAAAGTTTTTTTTCTTATGGCGATTGACCCTCGGCCACTGCCTTCTATCACCTTTCAGATAGAATAGCTAGGCATTTTTTTTTTTTTTTACCACAAGAGCAATTTGAAGAATACCGTCGAAACAATCGTATATGTGCTAGGGCTTGATATGACCGGCTGACTGATCGGATCGGCCCTGTTCAACTGCCAGTCGAGCCATGTAAAAACCAAAGAGGACTCTTGTAAATCACGTGACCACTTTGGTCGCCGGTTCACGGACTGTTCAGCCACCAGAATCCTGTCTTCAACATCACAGGCCACTAACCCCGGTCAACAGGTGGCCACGTTGGGTGTGTGTGTGTGTGTGTGTTTTTTTTTTTTACCTCTTTGCAGAGGTACAGTCGGCGTATTCTACAGCATCAGCCAATAGAATGGAGTTAAAGAATAAGAAATGGTTTGCATTAAAAAAGCTATAAGGAGGTGGTGGTGTAATAATAATAATAATAATAATAATAATAATAATAATAATAATAATAATTATTGTTTCTTTTAACCAGTTGTTTCCACTGAAGGTAGCGTGATAGCAAAGATCAACTTTCAGGACGCTTCTCAGTCATCTTGCCAATCACAACGGTGCTATAGTCTGAATGTTCTCAATTCTTCCTCTGCTCTCTCGATTCTCTACTCTTTTTCAGGTTCTTGTAGACTGTTCCAAAGGCCCCAACTAAGACTGGTATCACCGTCACCTCCATGTTTCACAACTTTTTCAGCTCTCAAGCAATATCTGGGTATTCGTTTATCTTTTTGCTTTCTTTTATTTTCACACTATAGTCCGCCGAGACGATAAAACCCACTAAAAATGTTCTTAAACACTCGGTCTGATTTTCTGACCAAGATTGGGTGATCCGTTTGTATCTCAAAGTCTCAAATAATTTTATGAGTCATTTTCAAAGGCAGATTCTGGTTTGTGCATATACCATGTATTTGTATAGTCAAACTAGTCTCAAACACAATTCCAAGTGGATCATTTTTCCCACCAAGTCATGCTTAGTCTTGTATTCCTCTTGTTGCATTCACTTATGTGATTAAACGTTTCATTAATGACCAGTCTACACTTGCTATGTTGCATATTCATTTTTGCTTTAGAATAAGTAGTCCTTATGGAATTATTTTGAGCTGTATCAAAAGAGATTCAGTTTCTCTTTTACGGTTTCCCCTTCATAGCAATGTCCAGGTCATCACAAATGCAATTTCCATATCTTATAAGCATTAGGCATTTTCAAATACCAAATTTCCTTCCTATATCTTGAAATATCCATATGGTCACTTTTCTTTCAATTTTTTAAAATAAATTTTTGATTGTTAGTTTTCTGTTTGCCTTTAAGTTATTTCTGTTGATATTGTGATTGGCCGTTTTATTTGATCTTTTTTGCAGATTTTATATATATATTTCTTGTAGTGCCTGAATTGTTACATCTACGGAATCCTCAATTCTGGTGAGTCTTTTTGATTGGCTGTCCATGTCATCCCAAGAGTGTAAGGGCTTGTGCATCGTCATCAGCTTTCTTGTTATATGGGCCACCTATCTTGGTTCTTCTCTTGTCCATTTTAAGAAGGGTTCAGAGTATTTTATAAGGGGAATTGGCTACATATTCATCCCTTCGATTACATTTCTGCTGCTGAATTTAGTTTTAAGAAGTTGTTATTCTGAGGTACTCCTTTCGGCTCATTGGGTTAGTGGGCAGAGTGTTCGCCAATGGTTCGGGGGACCTAGGTTCAATCCCAGGTCGCGTCATAACAAAGACTTTAAAAATGGTACTTCCTCCTTGCTTAACACCCAGCAATATAAGGTACATATCAAGGGTAAGGTGGAGCAATCTAGGGAAAGGAGTTGCGCCCTCCCCATCACCTGAGTATAGTAGCCATTGAAAAGTGAGCCTTCTGGTCGCCTTCGACTACGGTCGCTAACTTATTTACTTTACTAGTTAGAAGGAATGACTTGTACCAAAAAGGGCAATGGAAGAAGGAAAATTTTTATTCATCATTCATAGTAGTAGACGAAGTCAAGATTAATCTAAGAAAAATAATATTTACAGTACAATGATGATTAGCACGCTCATCTCCGAGTCTAGCTTGTTAATATAGCAAGTTCATTCTTAGAGGATTACTATTTTGACCTTGTGTCAGACTAAGATAAGCTTATTAAATAACTTTAAAGACTAGCCTAGTGGCCGAAATAGCTGCGTATTTTCCTTTGACTACTTTAAAAAATAAAAATAAATCTAGGTAAAATATTTTAAATATTGATTTTCTTAACTGGTATACATTCAATACTTTAAAGATTACCGAGGTGCTCGTGGCATAACGGTGATCGTCGCAGAAAATGAACCTGCTAACAAGAATTTAACTCCCGGGTGAAGCTGTTACAGTAGTGTTAATACACTTGGGAAAGGTATGAATGCAACTATTTTCTTCCTCTAAATTGTGGATAAATAGTTGGGCAGACTTGGCTCTTTAACTTCGGTATAGCAATCGGTGTGGGAAAAGAAAAAGTCGATTCGAACCAGTCGTACTCCACTTAAAAATTGGCCTTGTGTCACATCCTGATCGTGGTGGAGGGGGTGGGTAAACACATGCTTAAAAGATTAGCGTAACAAAATCTTACTAACTACCCCAGCCCCGATATTTTGTCCCGTTTGACCTTTTGCAATAAGTCTAACTGAGTAAATATCAGATAATGATGAGGAAGACCAGATTAGATGAAAAGAAAGAAGAAAGTTTTCTTAATATTATGAAACAGCAAGTGGCGAATGACTTCCCTTTTTGATACTGAAACATATTCATATAAATACATGCGTAGACATTAATACACACATTACATACACGTTACACATGTGTATAAAATGACTTCAAAATTAAATTAAAAAATTGAATTTAAAAACGACTTTAAAAATACAAATACATAAATTGCAACTGATAGTTTCCTATTTTTACTTTTCCTTATCGTATGACGATCGTAAAAATGTGTAACTATCAGTCGTAATTTAAATAGTTGTGTTTTAAGATTGGATAGTAAAGCTATTTTGAAATACATGTAGCTCTAACTTGGGGAATATAATGTTACAGGAAAAACGTCTTTACATTGTGATTTCATATTTTTCAATACATTATATATATATATATATATATATATATATATATATATATATATATATATTCATGCATGTACACACAAAGGTGTCATAACACTAACGCGTATCATGTAAATGCATGTTATAAGTTAAAATTAATTAATTTTTGGCTAATTTTTTTCATCTCATTATTTTCTCTTGATTTTTTGGTAACCCACTCGGGACGTAATTATACAACAACAAGGAACAGCACAGATAGGATAAGAAAAAAAAACGATAAGTACATGGAAGCGTCCATGATAAAATAATTACATTCGTAGGAAATGGACATGGCGACCAAAGTTCAAATTCTAGATGAAGCAGTTTGTCCTATGTCTTTTGTATCAATACAATCTTCAATACGGGCGAATCCTCTTCCACCTTCTTTTCTCGATACATGCAATCTGTCACTTGTTCTTTCGTCTGTCAGATTTCTTCCCTTGTCCATTTTGAGAATGGTCACTAGTATCTTACAAGGGGGACTGCCCAAGTATTTATTTCTTTTGATGAGATTTTTGCTGCAGAGCTTGGTTTCGAGAAACTCTCATTCTTCTTAGGTATTCTTTTCTTATTGTTTTTTTCTTCTCCGCTTGTTGGACGATGTCTGCTTTCAATATTCCCAAGTAATTGTTTCCTTTTCTCCAAGTGTTCAGATTCTTTTCTGATTTTGTAGTTCTATTCCTTCTGCTGATTCTCTTAACCCACTTCTCATTATCAGCATAGGAGGTGTCCTCGTGTTGTAATGGTTAAAGCGATGGACTGTGGAATCGTAGTACACGAGTTCGTACTCCAGTCGCGCTATTACGTTCACTTTCGGGCAAATACCCTTGGGAAAGGTATGAACCCCCTTATCCTCCCAGTTATGGGTTAAATAGCACCACTACTGTTCTTCTCTGAGAATGGCTTTGGCATTAAATAACCTACAAAGGTTGATATGCCATTAAACAAAGAAACCAACCGTTATCTGCATAGTACATTTTTCAATGCCAAATTCTATTCCAATATCCTGGCCGTATATTCTATTCCAATATCCTGGCCGTATATTCTATTCCTATATCCTGGCCGTATATTCTATTCCTATATCCTGGGCGTATATTCTCCAGTTTTCCATTTTTTGCAAATACGTTTATGTTATCTATATATATATATATATAAGGTAATTTATCTTTTCCTGTGATTTGGAAAATTTTTACCCCCTAAAAGAAAAAGTTTTGATTTTATGAAACAGGAAGTGGCGAAGACTCCCCTTTTGATACTGTTACAGAACGTAGTTTTCGTCCCAGAGCGAATGGCAACAGATTTCTTATTTGAGGTAATCTAGTGGGTTGACCTTCATTGAAAGCAGGTTACTGAGATTAGACGACACTCACTGCTCCCGCTAACCTAGACTGGTCCCTGGGGAATCTGTGACTGACTGGTACTGTAGTAGTTTTAAGGTGCCATATTTATTATTATGACACCTTAAAATTACCACCGTGGAATTATACACTTGTATTAATTGCATCTTTTATTGATTTATTTACTTTCTGATAAATTGTTGACAATATCAATTATTATTAATCTTGAGAACAATCTTTCTTTAATCCATAAAATTTTTTCAGTTGCTTGTCATTGCAATTCTATCAAACTATTTTTCTACAACAGTAATTCCCCGTGGGAGTAATGACAATAAAAGAGTGAATTTACACCCCGTAAAGCTATAGAACTGGAGTCTTACCACTGAATGCAGTTTAGTGTTATTCTCAATGCATTTTTGTTGTAGGTCCATGCCTTCTAAGCACCTCCAGCAGGATGGAAGACAGGTGATTATTTTGATATCAAAATTAACAATTATTATCAAAAGAAAAGTACCGTAATTTGGCAGTCGACCTTTTAAGCCTTAAAAACAAGTCCCTAAAAAACTATCGGTCTAATACTTTTTTTCTCACTTTTTATTCTGCATTATAAGAACCGGCTCATTGGCCTAGTGGGTAGTGTTCACGAATGGTCCGAGAGACCAGAGTTCAATCCCAGGTTGGGTCATACCAAAGACATTAAAAATGGTACTTGATACCTCTTTGCTTAACACTCAGCATTATAAGATAGGAATCAAGGGTAAAGTGGAGCAATCCATGGGGAAGGAGTAGTGCCCTCCCCTACACCTCGGAGTAGTAGCTATTAAAGGAGAGCCTTCGGGTCACCCTCGACTAAAGGTCGCCAACTTTACTTATAAGTATGGTAACATTTTTTCCTTAGTAATTATTAATTTTATATTAGAAATATATTAATATAAAAATAGTCAAATGGAAGCATCGGAAGTATTTTAAATATTTTGTAAATGTCCAAATTTCTTTTCTTCTAACTGTGTGTATTGGGACATTTACCTAGTCCACTGTTCACTTTACAGGGATAAACATCCCAGTCGGTTGGGGCTTTAGAATACACCGACTGCACCTCTACAGAGGGGGTAAGACCTCAAAGAGTCTCCTAGATATGACACTAAATTGCATCTGATGGTGAAGCTCCACTCCTGGAGCTTTGGGGAATGTGGAGTACTCCTTCATAATCATTACTTCCCGGTTTACTCAGACCTGGAAGTGTCAGGGACACAAATAAGGGTCAAATAGAATTATTTAATCATCTACTCTATTTGAAACCATTTAACAATGTGCAAACAAATGACTGATGATAAATTGAATGATTAGTATTGCGTAGCAGTGCTTGAAACCAACGAATGAGTTCTTGATGGAAACTATTCGCTTACAAATCGTACATATTCAATATAATGCATAAACAAAATTTGGTATTAAACAACCAACAAAGGTTGATATGCCATAAAACCAAAAAATTCTTCTTTCCTTTCACTGTATGTATTAGAACATATGGGAATTGATAAAACAAAATTTAAATATAAAATAAATACAAAAAAATGCAGAAACTCCCAGAGGCCCCGGACAGGAAAAGGGGCGGCACATGCGCAAAAAAGGAACCTACTCGACAATCGCCCTTTTTTCCAAAGACTAAAAACACCAAATAATGGACTCGTCAAAATCACAATTAAGACACCATATAACGAACTTAACGACTAACACATTTTAACACCTTGACTGGGAGACACAACCACTTCATTTGTATGCAAGAAGAATTTCCTCACCCACTGAATGGCAAAATAAAGGCAAAATATGAAAGAGATCTCGGCCTCCTATCTTCTCTTTCTGTCTTTCATATAATTCCTTTGTAGCTTTCTTATCTAAGAAGTTAAGCCAGAAAGATAACGTGGGGTAAGAATAGAATAACCCAGAATGGAGTCAGATACCAAACAACGACATAAATTACCTTGAAATTTCATAAACATTTATATACTCCACCAATCCCTTTATTGGGACAAACTGATCGACTATGCAAATTATACCTCCCCTCTTTACAAAGAAAGTGAGAAAAAAAAATCACGCGCACAATTTTCATTACGTAAATGTTGGTACGAACGAGTAAGTGAGATGTGCTGATTTGATTGTTTATCAAGGGCTCTAAGAGAAATTTTACCAATGAATGCTAATTTTCTTTCGGTTCCTTTTCCATAATCTATTTTGTTGTTATTCCTGACAGTTTTATGCCATGAACCCTAAGGTATACACAAAAGTATTCATGCTAGCTCTCTAATATCAGCAAACATTTCAAAAGATCCCCCAAAATTTTCAGGTTCTCTTAAGATTACCGGGCCTCTTTCAAATCACACAGTAGCGGGAACGCTGTATCAAATGCACCCCCTAATAAACGTAGATGTCTAAAAATGTATCTACCTAGCCCTTCTATCCAAAATTCGCTATTCTCGTCATATATTACACTCATTTTACCCAGGAAAATAGGACGCAGCATATGCCGACGTATCTTGACATTTGCTACACTTGGCCGCTTTCGGAGGGATGAAGGTAATAGATTTCGCGACATACCACGGGAGCTTATCAATACAGACGATCAATAAATTACTTTCCAAAGTATTTCAAATCGTAAGTCATTTAATTACAACCATTTGCAAGATCACGAGTGGCATAGTAGTCGATATGGTAGTCATAATATCAAGTTTTAACCATTAAACTACTTAATCAGGTCAGTTAGTATTATTAGTGTACAGTTCACCAATGGTCTGGGAGACCTGGATTCAATCCCAGGTTGCGTCATACCAAAGACTTTAAAAATGGTACTTGATACTTCCTTGCTTAATATAAGGTAGATATCAAGGATAAAGTGGGGCAATTCAGGGAAAAGAGTAGCGCCCTCCCCTACACCTCTGTGTAGTAGCTATTGAAAAGGGTGTGATACACCCCTTAGCGACCAACCCCGACTTATCAACTCCTTTAAACCAATACTATTCTTGGCCAGTGATTCATCTAGTGGTTTCCGCCGGGGTATTTCACATTTCTTTACAGCCACAAAAAAAAAAAAAAAAAAATTACAACCGATAGGGTGGAAAGAAGAACAAACGAACACTATGGACTTGGGTCAGCCCCAAACTCAAGAAAGGGAGTTTTGTGTGACTCTGCATTCTCCGTGCATCCGTAGACTATCGCCGGCGTATATTTTGCGCGAAACTTCTACAAAAGGCACCAACAATACTGACATCTTCTCGCGTTGGTTAACCCGGCCTCTGTGTAGCTCATCAGGTCTTAGCAGTCGCCTTTCTGACTTCTGTTGACTCTGTCATTCTCTGGACAGCCGACTCAAAGCCAACTGCTCTCCTCTGCCCTCCGTTGTCGACTGCCCGCTCTGGGTTGCTTTTTCAACTGACCCTCTGTCTTCTCTCGGACCTTCCTTTCCTCCTCCACTTCCGGTCTCGTGGGAGATCTCGAGCTCAGGCCTTTGTGTGGGTTTCGCGCCAAATCAGACAAAGAGATTCTCTGACCGGCACACACCCACACCCAACACAATGAATGGCTACATAGTGTCACAAGGGAGCCTTCGGGTCCTCCTCGACTGCGATCGCCAACTTTACTTCTACTATATCTATTCACAAAAGTGCGCCTTTTTTCTTCCTATAAATTTCCCATGGGGTAAAATTTCAGATTAGCAAGCATCGTACTTTTGAGGGTAAAAAAAAATGAAACGATTTATAAAATATTACATACAATTAGATAAAAACAAGGATTTATATAAAAAAAAGGAATATTAAAACTTGATGTTTTAACCCGGAGATTTCACGACGGCTTTATTTTGATGACGCGTGTGGGGAGGAGCTTTGAGGGAATTTTCAATTACTCCCCATTTTCAGGTATTCCAGAGTAAAACTACAAGTTCACACATGGCTCTCCAGTAGTTTTCATGACATACCAACTTCCACCAAAACTTCTTATTGGGTTAAGCGAAATAATGATGAGAAGAAACAATCAAAGAAAACATTAACTTGACCTATGCGAATCATACAATTTATGTATATGTTACGCATTTTTAGAATAAAAAAATTAAACAAATAGGATTGAATAGAAATAAAAACAAAAACAAAAAAAAAACACGTGTTTCGATGGTTACTTACGATTGTAACAATTCAAGAGCAACACCAATGGCTAAAAAGAGAGATTACTCTTTCATACTTATTTTTTACGTTAAGTACAATTTTCCCCACCTTTTTCGTGTCTTTTCCTTATATTCTTTTTCCTTTCCATTTTCTTTCTTTCTTTCCTTCTTTCTATCTTTCAAACCGTGTAATATAACCAGAAACTATCTTCCCTCTCCTTCCTCCCACCATTTTTTTTTTTTTTACCTTTTTTCTGAGACCATTCCTCAATTAGAGCCACGGGCTACTATACTCCGCTACCATCGATAGTTCCTTGATCGTCCGACGAAGAGCCAGTCTGTTCATTCACATTTTTTAGGAACTTTATTGATGATGTGGCCGCAAAACCCCGACACTCAGTCTCCACTAGATAACTTTCTGTATTCCATTCTTGCTCCTCCGTTTCCATTTATTTTAGTTTCTTCTTTTCAAAAACTTTAAGAATAGAGCCCTTAAAGGGACTCTGCGTAGAACCCTGAACGTCAACTGCACATCGGATCTCAAGTTGGTGATGGCTAACTCTGATGGTATCATAAACCACTACTCTACATTAACCAGAAACAGTCAATCCTTATCTGCTTGTAAATGCCTGATGAAATGTTCTGCTTTCTTTGTCTTTCGCGTGCAAACAATATTGTTTGCTTTGAATTAAGTTCATTATGAATCTAGACATTGGCAACTATTTCCTTTATCCAGCAAGCTGTAGCCAGAGGAGACAGAAATATATATTTACTCAACCCCTTCTTTCGAGTTGGATGTGACACAAGATCAATTTTTAAGCAGAGTTCAACAGGTTTTGAATTCACTTGTGTGCAAACGAATGATTAATACTAAATATAATTATTCCTATTAGATAGGAATACGAGAAACACTTTAACTGTGTAAAAACATATGAACTACTTACAAACTATGCTTTTAAAAATGTAATATATATGTACGTATAATATATGTATAATATATATGTATGTATAAACAGGATTTGACATTAAATGACATACAAGGGTTGATATGCCATAAAACCCAACCAACCTACTTATATACGATTTGCCAAAAAGAAAAAAAAAACGGTTAAAACTTATCGTAATATGAGAGTATATAAAAACGTTTTTGGAAAAACGCTACCATTTAAATGATTTCAATTTTAGTCTTGTCAAAACAGATTAATTAAAAGTCTAATCTAGAAATATCTACAAAGGCGATTTGGTTTGGTTTCGTTTGATTTGGTTTTACAGCAGCAAAAAGTTTAAGTCTGCACCCACCGACACTGAATTACTTGAAATTTGGTACAAATATTCCCCTTCATGAGTTAGGAAAGTGTGCCAAATTATTTTGTGCAAGACTTTACTGTTCCAATTTTAAGAGGGTGTATAATTTTCCTATTTTGCCTCTAAATCAAGGCCACGCAACGTCACCGAATCTCAGTGTTTTTAAAAAAAACTAAAGAAACATACTTCCATACCTTCAATATTTCTAAAATTTGGTATTTAAGGCAAATAAGAAGTGTAGAATCGAAATAATTAACTATTATAAGTCTACTCTCGAGAGAAAAATTTATTTTACTTTATTTTATTAATTAAAAATAATTTAAATATATTTTGCAGATATTACTTTTTGTACGGATAAATTGTCTTTAAAAAGCGGTAAACATTGTCTCATGTATGATAATCAACAGTGCATGGAAAATTTGTGAGTGATACTTAATAAATGAGGTTTAAAGAAATTCTTTCTGTTTGTGTTTTTTTTTTAATTTTATTTTGGTAAATCATTTTCATGAAACAAAAAACATTTGATTTTTTTCCTTCCTAAAAAAGTCATAAGATAAGAGGGAATCTTTAAATTTAATATTTGTAGTTGGCACTTAAAATATTTATATTGTTGAAGGAAATGCTTTTATTAATTTTTCAAATACTTTTTCAAAATTATTTCCATGAAACATAAATATTTGAATTTTGTTTTATTTAGAAGAAAGCCATAATAAAAATTAATCTACAAAGAGTCTTTAAAATATTACATTTTAAACTACACTATGCACTAAATTTTGTTGTGCATATAGACTAAACTGTTTTTGATATAATTTTTTGCAAAGATAATTTATCCATCTTGGAGAAATGATAAACTCTACCATTTGCTGTTGTTGGAACATCAACAGTGCACAGAATATTCGTTAATGGTACAAAACATATACCCTTAAAATCTTCTTTCCAGTAAAATGAATGTGATAGAAGAGATGACCGCATGGACTTAATCAGCAAGTCCTTATTCTCCATTTCAATTTCCAGGACCATGCCAATCCAAATTTTATTGTCGCACTTGCAACAAACATATCCGGAAACAAAAAAAAAAAATTACTGGCTTTTCTTCAGCCCCAATAGAAAAGTCATATATTAAGTCATAGTTTTCATCTTTGATACATTGTGTCATAGCTATTTTATCTCTGGCGAATGGAATCAATTGATGAAAACTTCTTGTTCCTGGGACTGTGAATACATTTTCGAATCTCATGATGAGACTCCTCCTCACTTCCTCAACTTCTTCCTTTTCAACCAGGATGAATTTGCTACCTTCAATTGCAGATTTACGATATTCAAACATCGATTCTGTGGAAAGGATTTGTTTGGTAGTTGGTCTTCGGAGACTTTCTTTTGGCAATATCCTTTTCACTGTCCCATGTATGCCATTACACGGTTGTTTACCATGACTTGTTGCAAAGAAATTCCATTTTGCATTGAGCCTAAAATCTTTTGATGGTTGAACAAATTGGCGAAGTTCTTATATTTCTTGTATTGCACTGCACAACCATCAGTAAAATACTCAATATGTTTGGCAAGGTAGCTTTGATTACCTCAATAATTTTTTTCTGTAAAATATAAATAAGTGCTATATCATGTGAGTTGCCTCTCGATATAATGCAGAAGCATTCAATTTGCATTGCATTTTCAAGCTTAAAGTAGAGTACCACTGGATGTAAAGTACATTGTGAAGTATTACAATGATAACTCTGGATCTTATCTTGAACTATGAATTTGTAGTTCTTGGCAAAATCTCCCAGGAACAAAACTTCACTATCACTATTATCCTTCTTTCTTTGCTTTAAGTACTTTGATTGTGATTTAGCCAAGTAAGAATGAGGTGCTAATTTATTCAGTGGCAAAACAACTAAATCAATGTAAACTTGACAAGATTCCTCTTGTATTGTCAAAGTCGATCGGTCTGTTGTTGTCCATTGGGAGAACTCTATTGATTCAGCTTTGTCAATATATCCTTCCATAGTGTCATAAAGAAATTTTTCAAGCTGCCCTGATGATTTGGAAATTTGGACACCTATGAATCATACATTCTCTGCTACTGGTATTACAGACAATATATTTCTAGAGATCTTTTTATGATACATTCGGTGGTTCCAGTAATAATTTCATATTTTGGTGGATAGTGCATACACATACAACATGTGTACCTGTACTACCAGCAAGGACACACCATTTTGGCCTTAGATTACAAAATTAAAAAAATCCCAAAGGTATTTTTGGGTTCTGTTCCTTGAATGCTCTGAAGAGCTCATTTAGGTTGCACAAGATGAATCATTTCTGCGGATGAATATTACGTTTAATTCTAACGTAGTCTTTTCATCATCTTGGTAAAATACTTCTACTAACTGTGCAATATCAGCTGGCAAAGACTTGCCCCTTTTTGGTTCTGGCACTGCTAAAATACATATTTCCAAACACAATTTGTGAGCCTTGTGTACAATGTGTTCTGAAACACCAAACACATCCATGAATTTTTTTGTGTGACCAGATTTTTGGGGCAATTGTCAAGATCTGTATTTTGATTTTAGTTGATTCCACTGTCTTCACTTTCGCTACAAGAAGCACTATCATTTTATCAAAGCACTTAGCTTTATTTAAAATCTCCTTTTTGATTTTTAAAGCCTCATTATTCAACAGCTCAGAGTCAACGTTTAATGACTTGTCTACTTTGGTCTTTACACATTGCATCGCAGAAAATTTTTTCTCTTACCTAAAGTAGCTTTTCCAGATTAATGAAGCCCTTTTGTTTTCAGTGGAGAAATACCAATAGCACAGAAACATTCATTGATATTTCTCTTCTCTGTTTCTGCAGAAATACTAGTATCAAGCTCTTTCATTTCCTCATTTGATACACATCTTGGTTCTTCATTATTACTACGCTTTTCTGATTCTGCAGAAGTACCAGCTTCAAGTTCTTGTATTTCCTCATCCGATACATGTCTTGGTTCTTCGTTATCGGGAAGTAGTTTGTGGAGTTGTATTCGACAATTAGGGCAGAGTTTCTTGCCTGGGATTAATACCAACTTAGCCTTTGCCTTGTCTGCCATCTCCAATGATATTGGTTTCAAACCACCTTTGATTTACTTTTTATGATTTTTAAATGGATCACAACATCTCTTTTCACGCCATTCATAGTCAACAAGGTCTGCTTGTGATGGTAACAGATAGTCTGTATTTTATCCTCGTCAAGTCCTGTTCTTCAGGCAATAAACTTTACATCCATTGCATCCAACTGATCAACCGAAATCAATCCAACCTGTTTATCATTGAATAAACCACGACATGTTTCAACTGTTTGCTCATTACAAATAGAACAATTTATCTTTAACTGAAAAAAGAAACCGCTGTACTTCAAATCCAGTGTGCAAGTAAAAAATCCAAGTAATTAGAAAAATACCACCTTTTTCCTTGGATACTGGATGGTAAGTGACAGATGTTTCAGGACCAGACATAGTAGTACCAGCTTTGGTCAAAGGAGGGTCCTTCAAAGTTCCCACTATTACCTGATTTCATCTTTATCACATTTATGGCCAAGGTACCATAGATCTTAACTCTACCAAAATTGGTCAAAAACATTCAAGGGACTAGATGAAAATGGAAAAACACTTTGGTACAGTTTTAAGAAATTGTTTTAATCATAATCATTTTTACACCGAAAAAATCATTTTTGTTTCATAAACTGATTATTTAAATTTGTAAAAAAAAAAAAAAAAAAAAAAAAAAAAAAAATCAAAACAAGAATTATTAAGTAGATTACAAACAGTTATGAAAGCATTTCTTTCAACTTGATAAATATGTTTAAATATTCTATACACTATTGATTAGCATACTAGAGGCCATGTTTAACAAAATTTATTGCATAGTGTAAAGTTAATCTTTTAAAGACTCTTTGTATATTCATTTTATTATGACTTTCGTCTGATAAAAGCAAAATCAAATATTTGTGTTTCATGAAAAGGATTTTGAAAAAGTATTTAAAAAATAAAAATGAAAATTTAAAAAAACTAATGAACGCATTTCCTTCAACTATATAAATATATTAAGTGCCAACTACAAATATTATGTTTTAAAGATTCACATTTATCTTATGACTTTTTTGAAAATGAAAAAAATCAAATGTTTTTTGTTTCATGAAAATAATTTACCAAAATAAAACTAAAAGAAACATAAACAGAAAGAATTTCTTTTAACTTCATTTATTAAGTACCATTTACAAATTTTCTATGCACTGTTGATTATCATACATGAGACAATGTTTACCGCTTTTTAAAGACAATTTATTTGTACAAAAAGTAATATCTGCAAAATATATTCAAATTATTTTTTAAAATAATAAAAACAATTGAATAGTTTAAGAAGTTACTTTGCACAATATTAACATTTTAGAGGTGATGGAGCATTAGGAAGATTGTCTTTTATTATAATCGTTCTTGAAAATCCTGCACATACGTAGGAAAAACTCTAAACTTCGCAGGGTTATATCTTCTAAAGTAGACGTAAAACTCTCACAAAAGATTTTGGTGAACTTGAGCAGACATTGTAGACGTAAGGCAAAAAATATCATGTTAATTGAAGTGGATGTATTTTCGATAGACTGACCATAAACTACAGAGGGGAGGTTGTTGATTTTGGTGTCATGTATTTAGGTAAAATAGAATTTTATCTCAAGTGTAGACTTTAAATAGTTAATTATTTCGATTCTACACTTCTTATTTGCCTTACACACCAAATTTCAGAAATATTGATGGCATGGAAGTTTTTTTCTTTAGTTTTTAAAAAACACTGAGATTCGGTGACGTTGCGTGGCCTTGATTTAGAGGCAAAATAGGAAAATTATACACCCTCTTAAAATTGAAACGGTAAAGTCTAGCACAAAATAATTTGGCACACTTTCCTAACTCATGAAGGGGAACTTTTGTCGGTGGGTGTAATGCCCAGGTGAATTGATATGGAATAACCCAGTTTTGACATTTACTGTGTAAATGTATATATTTACACACAGGAAATGTCAAAACAGTTCTATTTTAAACACTACTGTCGAACATAAGTACACAGTTTAGTTCTATTTGACCCATAGATAGGACCCTATCGTGCTACCACTCTGGGCCAGAGTGGACCGGGGAGCAATAGCAATAAAGAGGTACTCCGCATTCCTCAAAGTTCCGGCATTACTGGAGCCTAACCATCAGAATGTTTTATGTCATATCTAGGACACTCGTTGGGGGAGTCTTACCCCTGTGCAGAGATGCAGTTGGTGTATTCTACAGTCCCAGCCGACTGAGTAACTAAAAAAAGTGAATAAAAATCATTAAAAACAGTTAATTTTCGACTGCGTGTTTAGTCTCCTTTTGAATAAAATGGGTGTTTAAAATTTATACACACACTTAATAAAATTGTTTTACTTCTTTCTTGTACCTTTCTTTCTTTGGTTTTAATGGGATATCAAACTTCGTGGGTTATTTAATGCCAAAGCCATCCTTATAGAAGAACAGTTGTAGTACTATTTATTTAGGAGGTGCCTGTGGTGTAATGGTTATCGTCGTAGGAAATGGACCCGGCGACACGAGTTCAAATCCCGGATGAGACTGATTGATTTTCACGTAGCACTAATACCCTTGGGAAAGGTATCAATCCAATTATTCTCCCTCCAGCTATGGGTAAATAGCAGGGTAGACTAGGTTCTTCAGCCTTGGTGGGGCAACTAGTCTAGGAGAAGGAAAACTCTGATTTCAAACCTGTTAAACTCCGCTTAAAAATTGACATTGTGTCATATCCTGCCCGAGCGGTGGGGTTGGGTAAATATGGTTGTCGTACTATTTAATGCATAGTTGGGGGTGATAAAGAGATTTAAAGCTTTACAAATAGTAGCAGTCCAAAAGTGAGTTCGGCAAGAGTTCGAACTCGTTTACAATGATATCGCATTCCAGTACGTTAGCCACTACGCCACAGGAACTCACCCTCCTATACCTTTCATAAGGGCGTTAAGATTTTTATCAAACAAATAGAAGAGCTACTAAAATAATTATTTTTCTCCATAAAATCCATCTGATATCAATAAAAATATAGTTTATCCTGTCATGGACTTGCGGCGAGCAAGCATATCTCGTATACCGTTACAACTGATGTCATTCATCACAGCGTACTCTATATTAGTAAGTTACGCAATTCTAAGCTAGGCTCAGTACGAAGAGTGTGGAAAAGTTCTCAATCTAACTAGAAAAATAATAACCATTTTCTAATTTAATTTTTTAGAAGAGTTGAGAATAAAATGAAAAATAAAACAAATAATAAAATACGAAACTAAAAATAAACTGCAATGCAAAAGTAAAATAAAATATCCCACAATTCCACTCCAGCGGAAGGTTAAACTTTTGGCGCCAAAAAGAAAGAAACACTCTCTTCGAGCCTTGTAACCAACTGGTGCATTTTTGGAAATGCCAAGTGTGCCCTGCGCCCAGACCCACCTTAAAAGGCCTTGTGCCCCACTCGCCTGTTTGGGCATGCGACAAATACCAGCAACCCACTGGTGCGTTTTGCAGCCTCCCGAAACGAGCAGTACATACCCTATAACTTTTATAATGATAATTCTTGAGATCAATGAAAAAAAAGATGCCCATTAGTTAAAGAAATTTGAGTCATGCTGTGCCAAATTTTTTGAACTGCAGAATAAATGCATTTTATGGCTGTAGATTCTTCTCTTCTGTGTCGGGACGAGAATTTTTCAGTTCCCCTAATAGATAACCATAAAGGTTTCATTTTTTTCTCCTGTACTTTCTAATAGAAACATTTATTTAGGGATAATTCGTTCAAGAAACCAATAACAAAAGATACTGAATAACAACGCCACGAATAACTAAAAGTGAATGCTTAGCAAATTCACAGATAGACTTTGTACCAGTTTTAACACTAATCATGAAAAAGTATGAAAGGATTTTGACAAAAGATCTAATCGCATTAAAATTAAAAAAAAAACATTCCAACAAAGTTGCTTTCCTAATCGAATTAACCGGCGAGTTTAGAAGACGCTGTATATATCCCCTGAAGTGAGGTAAGATCCTCTAATGGGGTGTTCTAGATTATTACACAAAACGAAAATATCAAGATCTCCAGAAGTGGGGCCTCATCAGATGCAGTTTAGTGCCATACCTAGAAAGCACCTTTTTGGGGTCGTCTTACCTTTGCAGGGGATATAGTCATCATATTGTAAGCCCTGACTTCAGAGTGACATGTTACAAGGTGCAAATTAATTGTATTAAGAATAGTTACTTCTTGCTATAATTATCAATTAAGGGTCATTATTATTTATTACTTGAAACCATTTAACTATGGGCAAACAAATGTTTATTAACTTGGAATAGTTACTTAAAATAATAATTGTGTATTATTTATTACTCTAAGAAACACAGCGTCGCATCAACCGAAAAGGACATCGACACGAGGTTAACGAAAGCATGGACAGCTATCAATAGGCTATCGATTATATGGAAATCAGACCTAACCGATAAAATGAAACGCAGTTTCTTCCAGGCAGCGGTCACATCGATACTGCTATATGGATGCACTACATGGACTCTAACAAAACGGCTGGTGAAGAAGCTAGACGGCAATTACACAAGAATGCTGCGAGCAATCTTGAACAAGTCCTGGCGGCAACACCCCACAAGACACCAACTGTACGGCCACCTGCCTCCTATCACGAAAAATATTCCAGTTAGACGAACCAGACATGCAGGACACTGCTGGAGAAGCAGGGACGAACTCATAAGTGATGTACTCTTATGGACCCCCACACATGGCCGAGCAAAACAGGACGACCAGCACAAACATACATTCAGCAACTATGTGAGGATACGGGATGTAGTCCAGAAGACCTTCCAGAGGCGATGAACGATAGGTAAAAGTGGCGAGAGAGGGTCAGAGATATCCGTGTTACCAGCACGACATGATGATGATAATGATGATTTTAGTTTACAAGGGATGCAATAAACACCAGCGTCAGAAAATATGTTACGTTGAAGGCTGGAGTGTACTAATTCACGGATTGTTTTAGAAGGTAGAGAAGTAGTTTTGATATTGAGTTTATTTAAGTTGTTTGTTATGCTGTGAGAAGAAGAATTGTTTGGCAAAGTTATGTATCTATGGGGGAACTAGTTTTATCAGATATTGAGTAGACATTAGTTTGAGATTGATTCTTGTGGATTTTGAGGGCTTTAGATTTAGCAAAATGTATAAAGGATTTGGGGTACTGTAGGTTGAGGAAGGAGTTTTCTATGTGGATGAATTAATCGTTTAAATCAGATAGATAAGATTAGAGACTCGGTGGAAGATAGACAATCTAGGATAGCCTGGCAAACAATAAACAAAGTGAGTAGAAGAAAGAGCACAGCCAAAGCAAAACTGAAAGCTGTAAACCAACAGGAAAGAATAAAACTCTGGAAACAGCACTTCGAAAACCTACTAGGAAACCCACCGAAAGTAACACATGAACCAATCACCAGAATAATTAGTCAGCAATTGGACATTAAACTAGGACCGTTCACACAAGAAGAACTCGACTCGGTTCTCAGAAAAATTAAAAATAGGAAAGCTGCAGGGCTGGATGAGATTCCCCCAGAAGTATGGAAGACCAGACAATTCGACGACATACTGCTCCGACACTACAACGCAGTATATAATAAAAATCTAATAGATGGATGGATGAAGGGATGCATCCTCCCCTTCCCTAAAAAGGGGGACCTCGGATTAGCCAAAAACTACCGAAGCATAACACTTACATCCATAGCAGCCAAAATCTACCATGCCCTACTACGAAACCGCATAGAACCCAAAATCGACAACATCCTTAGGAAAAACCAAAATGGCTTCCGAAGAAATAGATCCACGACCTCACAAATAATTAACCATCAGTAGAATCCTTGAAGGTGTACGGGCAAAAAACTTACAGGCGACATTACTATTTGTCGACTTTACCAAGGCCTTCGATTTCATTCACAGAGGAAAGATGGAACAAATCCTACTAGCATACGGTCTACCTAAAGAAACCGTCGCAGCAATAACGATTCTCTATAGAAACACTAAAGTAAAAGTACAATCACCAGATGGAGACACAGAATACTTCGACATTGTAGCAGGAGTACTACAAGGGGACACGCTAGCTCCATACCTCTATCTTTTGTCTAGACTACGTACTTAGAATATCGATTGACAAAATCAGAGAGAACGGCTTCGAGCTGACAAAGAAAAGAAGCAGAAGATACCTCGCAACAACAATTACCGACGCCAACTACGCCAATGACATAGCGATACTGGCAAATACACCCAACCAAGCTGAAACACTACTGCATAGTTTGGAACGAGCAGCCGCAGGCATAGGCCTCTATGTCAATGCACACAAAATGGAATATATGTGCTATAATCAAACGGGTGACATCTCCACTCTAGACGGAACCCCTCTTAAACTTACCGAGGAAGCACCGTCGCATCAACCGAAAAGGACATCGACACAAGGTTAACGAAGGCATAGACCGCTATCAATAGGCTATCGATTATATGGAAATCAGACCTAACCGATAAAATGAAACGCAGTTTCTTCCAGGCAGCGGTCACATCGATACTGCTATATGGATGCACTACATGGACTCTAACAAAACGGCTGGAGAAGAAGCTAGACGGCAATTACACAAGAATGCTGCGAGCAATCTTGAACAAGTCCTGGCGGCAACACCCCACAAGACACCAACTGTACGGCCACCTGCCTTCTATCACGAAAAATATTCAAGTTAGACGAGCCAGACATGCAGGACACTGCTGGAGAAGCAGGGACGAACTCATAAGTGATGTACTCTTATGGACCCCCACACATGGCCGTGCAAAAGCACGACGACCAGCACGAACATACATTCAGCAACTATGTGAGGATACAGGATGTTGTCCTGAAGACCTGCCTGAGGCGTTGAACGATAGGAAGGAGTGGCGAGAGAGGGTCAGGGATATCCGTGCTACCAGCACGACATGATGATGATGATGATGATGAAGAAACACTTGAAACCTTAAAACTATGACCAACTTTTATGTATAAGATAGGAATAGAATATAAATGTGCATAAACAAATGATTATATTCAAATAAAAAGTTGGATGTAAAAGAAAAAATGGCATGGAACATTGAAAATATAGTTATTACAATCATTTAGAAATGAATCAAATTTCGACATTAGATAATCCATAAGGTGTTGATATGTCGTTAAGCAAATAACCCCCATCTCTCAATCCAATTTTCTTAAATCTTTCTCTTCTTCTCTTCTATTTCTTTCGCTATTCCTCTCCTCAATTATAATCAAACTTTAACAGATTAATCAAATTTCAGCATCAATTTATCCATAAGGAGTTGATATGCCGTTAAGCAAATAAACCAAACCTCTCTCTCTCTCTCCTTTTTCTTCTATTTTCTTTTTTTATTCTATTATAATCAAACCTTTACTAATCAATAAAATTTCAGCACTAAATAACCCATACGGAGTGGATATGCCGTCAAACAAATTGATCAAACTAAACCTCTCTCTCTCTCTCTCTCTTTTGTCTTCTATTTTTCTCTTTCATTTTCTATTCTATCATAATATACAAATTAATTAAATTTTAGCTCTTAATAACCCACACGGAGTTGATACGCCGTTAAACAAATCGCTCAAACTCAACCAAACCAAAGCAAGCTTCTCTCCCCCATCCTCCTCCATTATAATCAACCCTTTCCCTAATAATCATTTTTCAACATTAAATAATCCAAAAAGATTTGATATATTAAATAAATAAAGCAGGACCCTACACATGGCCGTGCAAAAGCAGGACGACCAGCACGAACATACATTCAGCAGCTATGTGAGGATACGGGATGTTGTCCTGAAGACCTGCCTGGGGTGATGAACGATAGGGAGGAGTGGCGAGAGAGGGTCAGGGATATCCGTGCTACCAGCGCGACATGATGATGATCATATTTACAAGGTCAATTTTTAAGCGGAGCTTAACAGGTTTGAATTCAGAGTTTTCCTTCTCCTAGACTAGTCGCCTCACCAAGGCTGAAGAACCTAGTCTGCCCTACTATTTACCCATAGCTGGAGGGAGAATAATTGGATTGATACCTTTCCCAAGGGTATTAGTGCTATGTGAAATGAATTCAGGCTCGTCCAGGATTTGAACTCGTGTCGTCGTGTCCACATCCTGCGACGATAACAGTTACACCACGGGCACCTGATGATGATGAAACTTATCTAGATCATTGTTAGTGAGTTCGATTTTGACTTTATGCTAAACAAAACAAAATAGATGACAACAAATGAATAAAACGAATATATTGTGCAACACAGCAATTAAAACCCCCTTTTTAATTTATAGGTTTCTTTAATGTTATTTTAATTGGACTTAGTGCTGACTTAAGAAATACTACTTAACTAGATATTTTGTTCGTTTCTCATTTAGATAAACTCAATTAACATTGGCTTGATTACATTAGCCTAAGTATATAACCAGTCAGAAGAGCATTCGCTGTAAATGATTGTACAAATCATACCAATTTCTCAAGCAAATGGAGACTTTCTAATGCTTTTAAAATTAACAATAAATAGCGTTTGCTAACGCTGGGAGCATTATGTGTGTATCAGGTATCGTCTTTTATTTGAATCACAGACAAATGAAAAAGACATCAGACGCCGAAAAAAATTGAAAAAAAATTGCTTAATTATGATGAAATGAAGATGTTTTATTTTGAGAGACATGCAGGAACATCAGAAGAAGGCTTTGCAAGTTCTCACAGCAGCAGCAGTAGCAACTGTTATCTTTCAGTAAAGTTCAAGTGACAAATTTTCCTCAGGTTTTCAGGACCCAGTATTCTCTCCGATCTCAACAGTAGTAAGGTCTGTTCGGTTTCAATCCTTCCACAGATCTCCAGTTCATCCAGTCTTTTTTTCAGATTCTTTTGGATTGTTCCAAGGTCTCTACTTCTCTCTATGACTGGTATCACTGTCACCTTCATGTTTTACAATTTCTTCTTTTTGCTTTTCCTTTCAGTTCTCTGATATAGTCTAGATATTTATCCAGTTTTTATGTTTCATTTAATTTCACCCAGTGACTGTCTTACCAAGACTAAAGAAACCAGTCTACCAAAGTATTTTGCCTTTAAACCGAGAGAGGGAGGACGAGACGGATTCATGCCTTTGTCGAGGGTAGGATCTCAACAAGTACTACTACACCTGATAAAAGTGAACCTGGAAAAATTACTAAAGGAAAAGAGCTACTTCAGCACACCTCAGATCTTCGGAACTAGAGGTATAGGTAGGATCTCAACAAGTACTACAACAACTGATAAAAGTAAACCTGGAAGTAATACCCACAAAGAACTACTTCAGCACACCCCAGATCTTCGGAACTAGAGTATTACAATAGTATACAATTAAGTATCATATCTAGGACATTTGAAAAATTGATGACCACCTTTATAAAACAAATATTCATTTTTAGCCTTTAGTTTTAAGATATTATCTAATAAACTACAATAATCAGCAAAGTTCTTACTTTTAAAAATCATTGTTATTTATTAAAAATTTCATACTGCTATGACCACAGCGAATTTATGGTAAGTGTCTAGGAGTATAACTGGTCCCCAGAAATCATAACACAAAAATTTGACACAAGCAAAGAATAGTCAAGTAAAACAAAGGTTTGAAATGCTAAACCAAGTTTATTTACAGGGGAATGAACAGGGGAAGAGGAGACATATAAAGGTAAAATAAACAGAACATGCAAGCAAGAAGGGTGGACATAAGGTACGGGTTAAAATCAATATAAAATGTATTAATGCTATGAAGAAAATATTACATGAAATATATTTGGATAATAAAGTTTAAAAGATTTCCTCAAGTTTGACCAGCGAAAACAAACACAATAAGACCTGAATAAAAGGTTGAATACAGCATGTGAAAAAAGGATTACCGGATAGTTCCTTGACCGGGAAAAGAATTTAGGCTAGTCTTTCTCTATCAGCAGCAGGATTCATTCTAACCCTTACCTGCAGAGCGCGGGGCCACAAGACCAGTAGTCCGAAACCCTGACCACAAAGCCGAAGCGGACTGGGAGAATCAATAATAAGGGCCATGCACAATAATATTCAAAATGACCCAGATAAAGATGCACCGAAAATTCTATTCCTAGTGTTGTATACTCATATGCATATAGGGGGTGTCCTCGTGGTGTAATGGTTAAAGCGATGGACTGCGGAATCGTAGTACGCGAGTTCGTACTCCAGTTGCGCTATTACGTTCACTTTTGGGCAAATACCCTTGGGAAAGGTATGAACCCCCTTATCCTCCAAGCTATGGGTTAAATAGTACCACTACTGTTCTTCTAGGAAAATGGCTTTGGCATTAAATAACCTAAAAAGAGTTGATATGCCATTAAACAAAGAAACCAAACTAAACCAAACCAATCATATGCATATACACATGCATATACATGAAGAATAATTCACAACGACGCAATATATAATAAGGAGCGAAGACTTCTTTAGAAAAATATGTACCTCTCACTTTATTGTAAGGGTTCGAAAAGGGTTACTCAGAGTTTTACTGTGAGAGGGAGTTGGAGACCGAACAAAGACTGCAATATATTGACCCCCACTCTTATGGCCGTCAGCGTTGTGTCTTTCTCGTTCTCCAGGGCTGCTCAACCGGAGGCCCAGGGGCCTAGCTCTCTGCTGGATGATGGCTTTCTTTACTGCATCTTATCACCACTGGTCTCCAAAACTACTGAGGGTCCCGAGGGCCCCTTCGGCCGGGTGTGGCTTTCCCTACCACATCTTGTCTCCGACGTCTCTGATCTTCAACTCATCAGGGGCTCCGAGGGCCCCCTCCGCCGGGCTTTCTCAACCACATCTTATTAGCAACCTCTCTGGACCCCAACTCTCTGACATCCTGTCTTCACAGAGTTATATTATAGTTCAACGCCCACTCAATCGCCTACTCAATCTTTGGAATTGCATGTTTGATCGTCATCAAGTGGAAATAACTGTTATGCAGTTCACAGGTCACTCTCTTCCGGTGCATCAGTCTATGAGTGTACCATGGGATTTTTTACCTTGTCCCATTTCGTCAGCCAAGTCCACCTACGCGATTTCTCCTCATAAGTGCCATCGGAATGTGTCACTTCCTTCCGGTGCATCACTTTGGAATGGCAAGTTTGGCCGGGTCGAAGGTCAAAATACAACAATCATCTGTTAATTATTTTTCAAAATTCCACATGTGGAATTTTCTTTACGTTTGTCTTCATCACCCTCACACGCATATTTTACAGAATAATTTACAAGGACAGTAATAGCTGAAAACACAAAAAAATCACTTGAACCACAGCAAATAAACTCTTACTTAGAAGGCGACCTTCTCCTTATGTAACACTTGCCTGGCTAATTATTATCTAATTTTTTTTACTATCTTTGCGTGGTTGGTCATCTTAACATGTGTGCATCAAGGTACAATGCGGATGAATCTTTTATTCTCCCAAAACAACAGGCCCTCTATAATTAATTGAAGAAATTTCAAAACCCTAAAAGGACTTTACTCTGGTCCCAGATCCTTGTCACAAACTTAGTGACCCTGGTCATTCCAGCAATACATTTCGCCTGGATCCCTCATGACCGCACTCCAGTTCTTCGCTCAACAGGTTCCTACCTGGAGTAATCGGAGAATGCTATAAACTATAACACAATATCTTCAAGGCCCAAAGCATTCCACAAAAATCTACAAAAATCATGGCCCAAAACAAAGTATCACAATACATCCGAATGTAACACAATCTGGCACGCATGCTGTAAACCACCTAAAATAGTCCACGCAAAATACTAATTAGCAATGTGTTACTCTTTTTTTTTTTTTCATTACTAAGTCTGTTTCCATGCCCATTGGTTTTGTAAGCCCTTGAGGAACAAGCTTTACCTGATCAAACCCTCTCCGGGTTTCTTTTCAATTTAATCAGGAACCCTCGTGGCTACCAATATATAGGCACCTCGCCTTTCCCAGATTCGTTTCGTTTCACCAAATCACATACGAATCCAAAACATCATCGTGACTGAAAGACTCAGATATCATCCACAAAATATTGGAGTTGGCCACGCCTTTATCCCGTCCTTGGAACTCCAATGTGAAAAATAGTGGCCACCATAACAACTTCATGGGCCGGCGAATTCTGCGATAGAATTGCTTTCTTTGCCGTCTACTGAACAACAATCTGTAACATCACTTGGATGAATGTCTGTCCTAATCTCGCGTCCGCCACCGATTCGTCAAAACAGAAACCTAAAAAAAATATTTCCTATTCCACGAAAACCCAAATTCTAAAAAAATTTTTTAGAATCAATATAATTATAAATATTAGTAAACCTAGTATAAAATCCTCTGTCAATGGTTTTCGTCAAATTTCATAATATGAACAGGGAAAAAATGATTTTCTTTCTAATGTCACCTTTAAACTCAAACTCAAAAATTTTCACTTTACAACAAGTTAAAACAATATTACAATCACAGTTCACAAATGTTCAGTTTTCTTTTCTTCTTTTTTCAATCTATGTACTGTCTATTTTACTAAAAAGATGTCCGTTCTTTCTTTCTTTCTTTCTTTCTATATGCTGTGTTCAACAATGTTCAAATTCTTTTCTTTTTTTTTTCTCTGTCCTTTTTCCATTGTCCTGCACCTATTTGTTTTTGTTTTTTGGGGCAACATCTAACAGATTTCATGATAGAAAATAGATTAGCATGCCTCAATACAAACTACCAAAAAAGAGAGGGCAAACTATGGACATACACGTACGCAAACAATACTAAAGCTCAGATAGACTACGTCCTTATAAACAAGAAATGGAAGAATAGTGCATTGAATTGCGAGGCATACTCCTCTTTTGAGGGTGTGTCCACCGATCACCGAATAGTCACAGCGAAAATACGGTTAAGCCTACGAAAAAACGCCAAACGAACAGTGACCACCAAACACTATGACTGGGCCCTATTAAACAACAAAGATGTCAGAGATAAATACGTATTAGAATTGAGAAACAGATTCGAAACACTACAAGAAAAGACGGAAAAAAGTACACCAAACGACGAATACGAAAATTTCGTCAATGCACACCTAGAGGCAGCAGCAAAATACATTCCAACAAAAATTAAAACTAAATATAGAGTCCCATGGGAAACCTTAGCGGTGAGAGAAAAACGTGCACTAGTGAAAACAGCCTCCAAAAACTATCGAAAAAACCCAATAAACACAAATGCCTTAAAACTAAAAACGGCACAAAATCAATTAGCAGGCATATATATAAAGGAACAGACAGAATACATTCAAAATCAGATAGATAAGATCAGAGACTCGGTAGAAGATAGACAATCTAGAATTGCCTGGCAAACAATAAACGAAGTGAGCAGAAGAAAGAGCACAGCCAAAGCTAAACTTAAAGCAGCAAACCAACAAGAAAGAATAAAACTGTGGAAACAGCACTTCGAAAACTTACTTGGAAACCCACCAAAAATAACACATGAACCAATCACCAGAATAATTAGCAAACAATTAGACATTAAACTTGGACCGTTCACACAAGGAGAACTCGACTCGGTTCTCAGAAAAATTAAAAATAGGAAAGCTGCAGGACTGGACGAAATTCCCCCGGAAGTATGGAAGACCAGACAATTCGACGACATACTGCTCCGACACTGCAACGCAGTATACAATCAAAATCCGATAGATAGATGGACGAAGGGATGCATACTCCCCTTCCCTAAAAAGGGGGACCTCGGATTAGCCAAAAACTACCGAGGCATAACACTTACATCCATAGCTGCCAAAATCTACAATGCCCTACTACGAAACCGCATAGAACCCAAAATCGACAACATACTTAGAAAAAACCAAAATGGCTTCCGAAGAAATAGATCTACGACCTCACAAATACTAACCATCCGCAGAATCCTTGAAGGTGTACGGGCAAAGAACCTACAAGCGACATTAATATTTGTCGACTTTACCAAGGCTTTCGACTCCATTCACAGAGGAAAGATGGAACAAATCCTACTAGCGTACGGCATACCTAAAGAAACCGTAGCGGCAATAACGATTCTCTATAGAAACACTAAAGTAAAAGTACGATCACCAGATGGAGACACAGAATACTTCGACATTGTAGCAGGAGTACTACAAGGGGACACGCTGGCTCCGTATCTCTTTATCATTTGTCTAGACTACGTACTTAGAACATCGATTGACAAAATCAAAGAGAATGGCTTCGAACTGACGAAGAAAAGAAGCAGAAGATATCCCGCAACAACAATTACCGACGCCGACTACGCCGATGACATAGCGATACTGGCAAATACACCTGACCAAGCCGAAACACTTCTGCATAGCCTGGAACGAGCAGCAGCAAGCATAGGCCTCCATGTTAATGCACACAAAACGGAATATATGTGCTATAACCAAACGGGGGACATCTCCACTCTAGAAGGAACCCCTCTTAAACTAGTAGACAAATTCACGTACCTAGGAAGCAGCGTCGAATCAACCGAAAAGGACATCGAAACGAGGTTAACGAAAGCATGGACAGCTATCAATAGGCTATCGACTATATGGAAATCGGACCTAACCGATAAAATGAAACGCAGTTTCTTCCAGGCAGCGGTCACATCGATACTGCTATATGGATGCACTACATGGACGCTAACAAAACGGCTCGAGAAGAAACTAGATGGCAATTACACAAGAATGCTGCGTGCAATCCTCAACAAGTCCTGGCAGCGGCACCCCACGAGACACCAACTGTACGGCCACCTGCCCCCTATCACGAAATCTATTCAAGTTAGGCGAACCAGACATGCTGGACATTGCTGGAGAAGCAGAGATGAACTCATAAGAGATGTACTCTTATGGATCCCCACACACGGCCGCGCAAAAGCAGGACGACCAGCACGAACGTACATTCAGCAGCTGTGTGAGGATACAGGATGTTGTCCTGAAGACCTGCCTAGGGCGATGAACGATAGGGAGGAGTGGCGAGAGAGGGTCAGGGATATCCGTGCTGCCAGCACGATATGATGATGATGAAATTGCTCATTCAATGTCCTTTTTTTTCCAACCTTATATCTACTTCTCTCTGTCTTTACCTTAACACAATAACTATTGGTTCGCTTCCCAGTTTATTCAATTTCAGTCTATAGTACCATAGATTAAGCCTGATTTATAATAAAACTTTCTCAATAGCTTACGAGCATTCTTCTTCTTTTTTTCTTTTTTCTTTTGCACAAAATATCCCGGGTGTTTTTTTTAAACAACCCAAACTTTTATCGATTTAGCCAACAACATTTCCCAATTCAAAACAATTCCAAATCTGAATCTGCGAATTTTTTTCAGCACATCCAATGATCATCAAGATTCCGCGCATATCTTAATTACCTAATCTCCAAAACCCTATTTCAAAATATCTTCCCCAATAACAACCCTAAAGACTCACTCCAGGGTGAACTCGCAAAATACCTGTCTGCCTCGTCAGACACAAAAAAACATCTGTCTCTTAGTTACTCTGCCTCCACGGCGAGACCATTTTCAGTCGACACGGACCATGACAAGTCCGAGACAATATCCATGTCTCCAATAATTGGTATCAACAACTTCCACAAAGAAACCGGCCTGATTCTACCAGCGCCAAAATATCGATTCTCCCAACTTCCAAAATCTGGTATGGCTTCTACCAGTACCCAAAATCGATCCCACGCTCGGGAGACTCCAACAAAAAACACTTCCAATCCACAAGTTCAAAACATGAAAACCTACCCAAAAAGTCTTAACTACAGATATGCGCAATCCTTGGACAAACCACCGACATGCAGGATTCCAGATCTTGGATTGAAATTCTAATTTTCAATCACCACTTGTCTGGACCACTGACAAGTTACTACAAATTGCTATAAAAAATTTCATTCATAAAATATTGTTTATTATTGCTATCATGTGCGCGACACAATGACACAATCCCCTGTCCATACAGCGGGCATCTGCCTTTTCTTTTCTCTGTCAATGTTTGCTTAATTCTCTCTTACCCTTTCTTTCTCTTTTCACTGTCTGTAAAATTTCTTCTTACCCTTTCTTTTTTTCTCTCCCTCACTATGATACAATATTACACATAGCAGTAATCAATTTTTCTCTAGGGATCACACATATATTTTTTTAATTATTTCCAATTTTATGCTTCTAGAAAGGCCCTTGTCATTAAAACTAATGCTTTCACCATTATAACCAACCCTTTTTTTCACGAACCCAAATTAATTTATAAACAGAGAGGTAGAGAAGTATTTGAATAAGAAATTTACTTACAGTCACTTTTTTTTTCTTCTTCTCTTTTTTTTTGTTGCTGGTTTGTTTTTTTGTTTTTTTTTTGTTTTCTTTTTTTTTCTTCTTTTCTTCCGGCACGTTGCAGTTCCTTCCTTTGTCCTTTTTTTCTGTTCTTTTCGCGTCTGTCTGTTCCTTTTCCATTTTTTTTCGCTGGGATTTTTCCAAATTTCTCCTCGCTCGCCCCCCAAGTGCCGCATTCTTTCTGTCTTTGGACGCTTCGTGGATCGTCTACTTAGGTTCGAACTCATGCCATGAACGACATATCTGGCTCAAGGCACCAAATTGCATTTTTTATATACTCATATGCAGATTCATGCAGAAAAAATCACAACGATACAAAGACAAAGGACGAGCGAAGCCTTCTTTAGAAAAATATGTACCTCTCACTTTATTGTAAGGGTTCGAAAAGGGTTACTCAAGGTTTGCGTGTGAGAGGGATGTTGGTGACCGAACAAAGACTGCAATATATTGACCCCAACTCTTATTGCCGTCAGCGTTGTGTCTTTCTCGTTCTCCAGGGGTGCTCAACCAGAGGCCCAGGGACCTAGCTCTCTGCTGGATGATGGCTTTCTTTACTGCATCTTATCACCACTGGTCTCCAAAACTACTGAGGGTCCCGAGGGCCCCTTCGGCCGGGTGTGGCTTTCCCTAACACATCTTGTCTCCGACGTCTCTGATCCCCAACTCATCAGGGGCTCCAAGGGCCCCCTCCGCCGGGCTTTCTCTACCACATCTCATCAGCAACCTCTCTGGACCCCAACTCTCTGACTTCCTGTCTTCACAGAGTTATATTATAGTTCAACGCCCACTCAATCACCTACTCAATCTTTGGAATTGCATGTTTGATCGTTATCAAGTGGAAATAACTGTTATGCAGTTCACAGGCCACTCTCTTCCAGTGCATCAGTCTATGAGTGTACCATGGGATTTTTTACCTTGTCCCATTTCGTCAGCCAAGTCCACCTACGCGATTTCTCCTCATAAGTGCCATCGGAACTTGTCACTTCCTTCCAGTGCATCACTTTGGAATGGCAAGTTTGGCCGGGTCGAAGGTCAAAATACAACAGTCATCCGTTAATTATTTTTCAAAATTCCACATGTGGAATTTTCTTTACGTTTGTCTTCATCACCATCACATGCATATTTTACAGAATAATTTACAAGGACAATAATAGCTGAAAACACAAAAAAATCACTTGAACTACAGCAAATAAACTCTTACTTAGAAGGCGACTTTCTCCTTATGTAACACTTACCCGGCTAATTATTATCTAATTTTTTTTACTATCTTTGCGTGGTTGGTCATCTTAACATGTGTGCATCAAGGTACAATGCGGATGAAATTTTTTATTCTCCCAAAACGACGGGCCCTCTATAATTAATTGAAGAAATTTCAAAACCCTAAAAGGACTTTACTCTGGTCCCAGATCCTTGTCACAAACTTAGTGACCCTGGTCATTCCAGCAATACATTTCGCCTGGATCCCTCATGACCGCACTCCAGTTCTTCGCTCAACAGGTTCCTACCTGGAGTAATCGGAGAATGCTATAAACTATAACACAATATCTTCAAGGCCCAAAGCATTCCACAAAAATCTACAAAAATCATGGCCCAAAACAAAGTATCACAATACATCCGAATGTAACACAATCTGGCACGCATGCTGTAAACCACCTAAAATAGTCCACGCAAAATACTAATTAGCAATGTGTTACTCTTTTTTTTTTTTCATTATTAAGTCTGTTTCCATGCCCATTGGTTTTGTAAGCCCTTGAGGAACAAGCTTTACCTGATCAAACCCTCTCCGGGTTTCTTTTCAATTTAATCAGGAACCCTCGTGGCTACCAATATATAGGCACCTCGCCTTTCCCAGATTCGTTTCGTTTCACCAAATCACATACGAATCCAAAACATCATCGTGACTGAAAGACTCAGATATCATCCACAAAATATTGGAGTTGGCCACGCCTTTATCCCGTCCTTGGAACTCCAATGTGAAAAATAGTGGCCACCATAACAACTTCATGGGCCGGCGAATTCTGCGATAGAATTGCTTTCTTTGCCGTCTACTGAACAACAATCTGTAACATCACTTGGATGAATGTCTGTCCTAATCTCGCGTCCGCCACCGATTCGTCAAAACAGAAACCTAAAAAAAATATTTCCTATTCCACGAAAACCCAAATTCTAAAAAAATTTTTTAGAATCAATATAATTATAAATATTAGTAAACCTAGTATAAAATCCTCTGTCAATGGTTTTCGTCAAATTTCATAATATGAACAGGGAAAAAATGATTTTCTTTCTAATGTCACCTTTAAACTCAAACTCAAAAATTTTCACTTTACAACAAGTTAAAACAATATTACAATCACAGTTCACAAATGTTCAGTTTTCTTTTCTTCTTTTTTCAATCTATGTACTGTCTATTTTACTAAAAAGATGTCCGTTCTTTCTTTCTTTCTTTCTTTCTATATGCTGTGTTCAACAATGTTCAAATTCTTTTCTTTTTTTTTTCTCTGTCCTTTTTCCATTGTCCTGCACCTATTTGTTTTTGTTTTTTGTTTTCATTTTTTTTTTCATAATAAATTGCTCATTCAATGTCCTTTTTTTTCCAACCTTATATCTACTTCTCTCTGTCTTTACCTTAACACAATAACTATTGGTTCGCTTCCCAGTTTATTCAATTTCAGTCTATAGTACCATAGATTAAGCCTGATTTATAATAAAACTTTCTCAATAGCTTACGAGCATTCTTCTTCTTTTTTTCTTTTTTCTTTTGCACAAAATATCCCGGGTGTTTTTTTTAAACAACCCAAACTTTTATCGATTTAGCCAACAACATTTCCCAATTCAAAACAATTCCAAATCTGAATCTGCGAATTTTTTTCAGCACATCCAATGATCATCAAGATTCCGCGCATATCTTAATTACCTAATCTCCAAAACCCTATTTCAAAATATCTTCCCCAATAACAACCCTAAAGACTCACTCCAGGGTGAACTCGCAAAATACCTGTCTGCCTCGTCAGACACAAAAAAACATCTGTCTCTTAGTTACTCTGCCTCCACGGCGAGACCATTTTCAGTCGACACGGACCATGACAAGTCCGAGACAATATCCATGTCTCCAATAATTGGTATCAACAACTTCCACAAAGAAACCGGCCTGATTCTACCAGCGCCAAAATATCGATTCTCCCAACTTCCAAAATCTGGTATGGCTTCTACCAGTACCCAAAATCGATCCCACGCTCGGGAGACTCCAACAAAAAACACTTCCAATCCATAAGTTCAAAACATGAAAACCTGCCCAAAAAGTCTTAACTACAGATATGCGCAATCCTTGGACAAACCACCGACATGCAGGATTCCAGATCTTGGATTGAAATTCTAATTTTCAATCACCACTTTTCTGGACCACTGACAAGTTACTACAAATTGCTATAAAAAATTTCATTCATAAAATATTGTTTATTATTGCTATCATGTGCGCGACACAATGACACAATCCCCTGTCCATACAGCGGGCATCTGCCTTTTCTTTTCTCTGTCAATGTTTGCTTAATTCTCTCTTACCCTTTCTTTCTCTTTTCACTGTCTGTAAAATTTCTTCTTACCCTTTCTTTTTTTCTCTCCCTCACTATGATACAATATTACACATAGCAGTAATCAATTTTTCTCTAGGGATCACACATATATTTTTTTAATTATTTCCAATTTTATGCTTCTAGAAAGACCCTTGTCATTAAAACTAATGCTTTCACCATTATAACCAACCCTTTTTTTCACGAACCCAGATTAATTTATAAACAGAGAGGTAGAGAAGTATTTGAATAAGAAATTTACTTACAGTCACTTTTTTTTTCTTCTTCTCTTTTTTTTTTGTTGCTGGTTTGTTTTTTTGTTTTTTTTTGTTTTCTTTTTTTTTCTTCTTTTCTTCCAGCACGTTGCAGTTCCTTCCTTTGTCCTTTTTTTCTGTTCTTTTCGCGTCTGTCTGTTCCTTTTCCATTTTTTTTCGCTGGGATTTTTCCAAATTTCTCCTCGCTCGCCCCCCAAGTGCCGCATTCTTTCTGTCTTTGGACGCTTCGTGGATCGTCTACTTAGGTTCGAACTCATGCCATGAACGACATATCTGGCTCAAGGCACCAAATTGCATTTTTTATATACTCATATGCAGATTCATGCAGAAAAAATCACAACGATACAAAGACAAAGGACGAGCGAAGCCTTCTTTAGAAAAATATGTACCTCTCACTTTATTGTAAGGGTTCGAAAAGGGTTACTCAAGGTTTGCGTGTGAGAGGGATGTTGGTGACCGAACAAAGACTGCAATATATTGACCCCAACTCTTATTGCCGTCAGCGTTGTGTCTTTCTCGTTCTCCAGGGGTGCTCAACCAGAGGCCCAGGGACCTAGCTCTCTGCTGGATGATGGTTTTCTTTACTGCATCTTATCACCACTGGTCTCCAAAACTACTGAGGGTCCCGAGGGCCCCTTCGGCCGGGTGTGGCTTTCCCTAACACATCTTGTCTCCGACGTCTCTGATCCCCAACTCATCAGGGGCTCCAAGGGCCCCCTCCGCCGGGCTTTCTCTACCACATCTTATCAGCAACCTCTCTGAACCCCAACTCTCCGACTTCCTGTCTTCACAGAGTTATATTATAGTTCAATCTTTGGAATTGCATGTTTGATCGTCATCAAGTGGAAATAACTGTTATGCAGTTCACAGGTCACTCTCTTCCGGTGCATCAGTCTATGAGTGTACCATGGGATTTTTTACCTTGTTCCATTTCGTCAGCCAAGTCCACCTACGCGATTTCTCCTCATAAGTGCCATCGGAACGTGTCACTTCCTTCCGGTGCATCACTTTGGAATGGCAAGTTTGGCCGGGTCGAATGTCTAAATGCAACACTAGTTCACAGAGGAGACATGATGTCTGCTCCCAAGTTTAAGTTGAAAATGGTCCTTCGGCGGTAACAATACGTATATTAATAAATAGTAAAAATATGTATGTAATAATTTTGTTTCAATTATATTTAGATAATGCTTTTTTCTCTTCAATAATTCTTGGATAATGTACTGTTTGCGATGGGTAAACTGTTGTTTTGCTAAAATTACACCTTTAAGTGCTGGGTGTTGCTGCTCCCACGTCACTAGCAGTTTCGGGTCTAAATAAACAACAGACTTCTTCGATGGGTGACCCTACCGCATATGATCAGTATTGGGTCCGCACTCAGAGTAAACTTGCAACTAGATTTAGGACTCGCTTTATAGAAATTACTTGAGAAAACGTCAACCAATCAGGTCTACACTTGGACTATTTTATGTTATAAATCATGTATGATTTTTTGGGATGACGTTCCTACATGTGGCCAAAACGGGGTGTTTCACCCAAAATAAATAAATAAATAAATATAATAAAATATTCAAGGATATTAGCTCGTCCAGTGACATTTAACCCCTTCCCCTTTTTATATTCCTTTTATTCATTTGATTTTTTATCCGTTTCCCATTTTTAAATTTCTTTTCCTTTTATTAAGTTATCCTTAATAAAATATTATCCTTAATAAAATATCAATATGATATCCTTAATATAATGTGTGAATTGAATGAATATCAACTTTGCTGGTCTGATTAAAAAGAAGAAAAAGGGAAATTGCGATTTAAAAAACAAAAACAAATGTAAATTGGAGTGATTAACATAACTTACTCAAAACATTTACATGTGGAACACTAACTGGAAAAATACCTTTTAAAATATTTGAGATTCTGATTGAGAAACCATGAAATTTCGTTTAAAAACTAAGAGAAATAGCGTGTAACTTAAGTTGATTAAAGTAGCTTAATCAAGGTATTTACATGTTGAACTCTAGTTAAGAAAAACATTGCGTTAAAAAAAAAAACAAACTACAAACGTTTTAGTTAAAATAGATTACTCATAAAATCTATCCGTTGAGAAAACGAGTTAACACGAGAAAAAAATGACGAAAAATAGCATATGAAAATATTTCGTGTAAATAAAATAAGTTTATTCAAAATATTTCGTGTAATTAAAATAAATCTACTCAAAATCTTTATTGGTGGCACAGTGATTGGTGAAAAAAAAAAAAAAAAAGATTACGTTTAAATTATAAAAAAATGAAAATAACACTGACATCAGACTTTATCAGATATATTTATCAAAACTAAGTGAAAATATTTTGAAATACTATTGATTAAATTTATTAAAACAAATCGCTATTGCTTTCAAGCACAGCCTCCAGACGACTTTGTAATCTCTTGAAGCCTTTTTGACGGTTTCCTTGTTTAAATTGGTAAATGCTACCATTATCCTTGTCTTTAGTTCATCTTTGGTGTTGCACAAAGTTTTGATGGTCTCTTGCTCAACTGCACCCAACACTTTCTCGATTCAGACCAATACTACCTCTTCCAGGCACTTAATGTAGGCCTCTATGATGAGTCTCTGACAATGAGGGAAAATGAATGGAGGCATAACGTCAACATCGCTAATGGCCGCCCCTAAACACCTTGATGTGGACTGGGTGTTTGGCTTTGATCAATATGAACATGAACCTGTCCAAAGATTGATATCCAAACACTCTGATACTTCCCGCGTGGGTGATAAGCAGTACAGCATTTCGTTTCCAAACTTCGGGGAGGAGTCAATTGTTTCATAATGCTACTTTTCTCATTGACAGTGCCCAACTGATTCTAGTCTGCTGCACAGTATACAAAACCTAAAACATATAAAGCGCAGTGTGAAACTAATAATTCAAAATGGTGACAATTTAACCATCGCACCCTGATTGTATTTACCCGATTCCTCCACTATGAGGAGGTAGTGACTCAAGGTTAGATTTTAAGTGGAGTAAAGCTGGCTTGAATTGAATTTTTGCTTTATCAAAGCTAAAGAATCAAGTCTAACCTACTACTTAACTATAGATGGAGGGATTCATAACTTTCTTAAGGTAATTTAGCACGAAGGGAAATGCAGTACCCCGGGGTCACCGATTCCATTGCCGACAACGATAACCTCTACGCTACGGTCCAGTCGGTTGGGGGTGTTGTAGAATACACCGACAGTATCTCTGCAATTGTTGAAACCCTTTAACTGTGTGCCTATATTGGTATTACGTAGTAATACTCGGAACCATTAACTATGGACAAATCAATGAATAGTAATCAATAGAATAATTACTGTTAGATAGCAATACTTGTAACCACTTCACTGTCTGCAAACAAATGATTAAGACTGAATAGAATTATTAGTATTAGATAACAATAACTAAAACCATTTATCTGTAGAAACAATAGCAATACTAGTGTTCAAACAAATTAGTTCTAAGATCTAAAAATGAAATTACATACAAACTATTCATTTACAAATCAAATCTATATCAACTGTGTGTAAACAAATGATTAATAGTTAATAGAATTATTCGTGTTAGACAGAAATAATCGAAACTATTTAGCTGTGTGCACCCCCACTTAAAAAACACTGCTCAGGCTCATTTAAATATATTATCAACAAAATGTGTCAACAAATCATATTATTTATATATATGTATAAACAGGATTTTGGTATTAAATAGCCAACAATGGTGAATAGGCCATAAATCCAACCAACCAGCTATCACGCTTAGTGCGCTTAAGTTGATGTGATACAATCTTAGTTTAAGCTGAATAAATAACTTGACGGCCCATTAACCCGCCATGGTCTCATTGTAATTGTGGCCCATAATGATATTAATATTTCTGTTTAGAGAGGAGTGAAGTGTTCTAATTAGCAGTTCCTTGTTATCTCCGTTATATTGATGTTTTGGATGATCAACACGGACAAGGACCCCAGGAAATTATCATTCAGTTTCAAAATAGATTGAAAATTGTTTTATTCTCTTAAGTGTATTGCTCTAAAAATATCCCAATTGATGTGCAGACTTTTCATTCTGTTGATAAACACACACACACACACACACACACATATATATATAACTAAAAGTAATTAAAATCTTACCTTACTATCATTTCCTTATGACAAGTTTCATGTATCATTTATACAAATCAGATGATATATATATGTTTGTTTGGGTTTTATGGCATCTCAACATTTGTAGGTTATTTAATGCCAAATCGATTTTTTATATAAATAAACAGTTCTATTTCAAACAATTCAGTTTAGTTTAAGTACACAGTTTATTTGTTAAAAATGTATCTATTTCAAGCTATTCAGTTTAGTTAACAGTTCTAATTCAAACAATTCAGTTTAGTCTTTGTTTACACCCTGTTAAATGCCAAAACAGTTCCATTTCAAACAATTCAGTCTAGCATAAGTACAGTTTAAAATGGGTGAGAACTAACTTTTTTGCACACAAGTATTGCTATTGTTTCTACATAGTTAAATAGTTTCAATTATTGCAATCAAAAACTAATAATTCTATTTAATATAGATAATTTGCTTGCTATTTAACACTAATTACACAGTTCTTACCACTCTGCAGAGATGCAATCGGTGTATTCTACAGCCCAAGCCAACTGGGCAAGATATATATATATATATATATATATATATATATATATATATATATATATATATATATAGAGAGAGAGAGAGAGAGAGAGAGAGAGAGAGAGAGAGTTGGGAAAATACACACACGCATAAAATCCAACTGTAATTCAACTGCATTACCTGCAATTTTAAACTTGTGTAAATGGAAACACATATTCAGAGTATTAGATTTTTATTTTTCTTATATATATATATATATATATATATATATATATATATATATATATATGTATGTGTGTGTGTGTGTGTGTGTGTGCGAGAAAAAAGAAGACAGTATGTAAAATCATATAGGCATAGACACTATTCCTAGGGCGAATCATAGTTACAATTTTCATTATGTATAGATGTCATTGTGGATACCATGTCGAGGAGCAGTTTGTAGCAAGCGAGTCTTTCAGATTATCACTGATGTAGTAAGTTAAATCATCATTTCCAGTACTCTTATGTCCTTGTAAGGTAATCTTAAGGAGTATCAACACAAATCACCGTTCGTTTAGTAATGTTTAGTTAGATACTCTTGTAGATTATTAGTACTAAAATGAGTTCAATCTTTACTGGGTTGCAAAGCAAGCTAAACTTAGTATTGTATGGTTTGGTTATTTGGTTTAATAGCATATCAACCCTTGTAACCTTTTCAATGCTAAATCCTATATATATATATATATATATATATATATATATATATATATATATATATATATATATATATATATATACATGATGATTTGTAAGCAAGTAGTTTGTTAGTAACATTTTTAAACGAGTTAGAAGTCATGTGTTTGCACACAGTTAAATGGTTTCAAGTATTGCTATTTAACACTAATGATTCTATTCAATATTAATCATTAGTTTGCTCATAATTAAATAGTTACAAGTATTGCTATCCAACACAATTAATTCTATTCAATATTCAACCAAATAGTTTGTTTAGCATTAATCTTTTGTCTGCACACCGCAATTCTTGAAATCATTTAATTATCTAAGACTAATTATTCTATTTGATGTTAATCATTTCTTTTCAAAAAGTTTAAATAGCTTCAACTGTTGCCACTGCCTTCTGGCACCTTTAACATAAAATAGGGTTGGGTACTGGTTTGTCACAAGAGCAATTTGAAGAATACAATCGGGACAATAATATAAGCGCTAGGGCTTGACATGACCAGCTGATTTAGGCCTCTCCGACCTTCCGTCAAGCCTAGTAAGAGCCAAAGTAGTGTTGTAAGTCTCGTGGCCACTTCGGTTGCCAAATCGCATCTGTTTAGCCACCAGGATCTCATCCTGAAGCATTATAGGTCACCACCTACAACCAACAAATAGACTTCTCGTTGGGAGGCGTCTACCCCGCCCCCAGCAGAGCCCCTGTTGACAGGGCATCTAAACTTAGTATAAAGCAGGGGAAATAATTTTAGGTAACTCAACAATATAGCTACTAAGTTTCAAATATTGGTTAAATAGTATAACTGCTTGTTATTTACTAAGGTTAGCTTAGTTGCTGTACAAGGTCAGAAGTATAAGACACCCAGTGAGATTCGAACTCATTAACTATCATCTACTAGCCTTGGTCACTCATCCTCATACGACGCAGTGCCTTATCAGCCACCCCCAAATAAGCAGAGCTTAGATTTGGCACAAGGACATTAATATAGAGCACTTATTCAGGATCGAACTCACTACTGATTTTGCGAGCTAAACGTTAAAGAGAGTACAAATTTATAAAGAAAAACAACCTAAGCGAACTTTAGATTTGGGACAAGTCTAGAAGTTTAGTTTAGCTAGTGAGGATGGAGTTACAACACTAAGATGAAGTGTCTTCATCATACTAATTTTTGCTTAGTTGAGACACAAAGCCAGAAGTATGAGATATCCAGTAAGTTCCGAACTCACTAATTGTTGTCTGTTGAGCTATTTTATGACCATTATGAAATGTGGAGCACCCTGCTCATCTAATTACAGTGTATCACAAAAGTGAGTACATCCCTCACATTTCTGCAGATATTCAAGTATATCTCTTCATGAGACAACACTGTAAAAAATGACACTTTGACACAATGAAAAGTAGTCTGTATGCAGCTTATATAACAGAGTTAATTTATTTTCCCCTCAAAATAACTAAATATAATCGGGACAATAATATAGGCGATACACTGTATATATTAACAGAGAATTCGATTTTAACATTTAATTTTTTGATATCTGTTCACATATTTTCAAGTCTTGAAAAAATATCGCGTCAACTGGAAGTAGAAATCAGAATTTAGCGTGTAAGGATACAAGAAATAATTTTCTCCTTTAGGTAATTTCTATATCTAGTAAAGGCTTCGTTGAAAGTTACACGATAAAAAATATTTTCGACCTCATCAGTACATACGAGAAAATATAACGCTGTATTTACACAATAGTATGTAAATAAAACGTGAAACGTATCAATAGATTTCTCTTGTCTTTCCTTTTGTTTTGTTCGGTTATAGTAAATCACGTATATGATAGCCCAGTTGGATATCCGTATAGAGGTAAAACTGCTACCAAATGAGTGTTCTGGATAAGACGCTAAACTGTATCAAATAGTGAGGCTTCAGTCCTGGAGCTTTGAGGAATGAGAAGTGGTAGTACGTGTTAGGATCCCATTTGTGTGTCAAATAAAAGTATTTAATCATTTACTATAGAGTGTTCACCAATGGTCTGGGAGACCGGTGTTCAATCCCGGGTCGCGTCATACCAAAGACTTTAAAAATGGTACTTGATACTTCCTTGCTTAACTCTCAGCAATATAAGGTACATATTAAGGGTCAAGTGGAGCAATCCAGGGAAAGGAGTGGTGCCCTCCCCAACACCTCGGTGTAGTAGCTATTGAAATGGGAGCTTTCGAATCACCCTCGACTACGGTCGCCAACTTATACTTGAAATCATATCAGAGTGCAAATAAATGAATGTCAAATTTAATTATTAGTTGTACACAGCAATACTTGAGACCATTTAACTGTGTGTAAAATGAACAATGTTAAGTGGAATTCTAAGTATTTGATAGCAATACTTGAAACCATTTCGTTTCCTGGGTATGACATTTAACTGCATCTGATAGTGAGGCTCCAGTCTTGGAGTTTGGGTAATGTGGAGTACCCCTTCATTACCGTTTATATCATGTCCACTGACCTGGAGTGGTAGTACCTGTCAGGGTCCCATATATGAGTCAAATAGAACGGTTCAATCTTTAATTCGGGATTATAATCAATATCAAAAAGAATTTCTACTGTTAAATAGCAATACTTGAAACTATTTAACTGCGTCCAAATGAATGACTTTTGCTCGTTTAAAAATATTACCTACAAACTATTTAAGGTTGTCGAAGACACCGAGGGCAGAGGGGAAAGAACCTCCGCTCCAACGAATGTCCTATTTATATGACTCAAAACTATCGGATGGTTTAGGCTTCAGTTGTGGAACTATGGAGAATGCGCGGAGTAGCTCTTCACCGGAGTGGTAGCACATGATCAGGTCATAATCTATGGGTCAAATAGGATTGTCTGATATTTAAACTTTGGGAAAACAAACGACTAATGTCAAATTGAATTGTTAGAAATAAAAGTTAACTGTGTGAACAAATGAAATGAAATTCAACTGTGTGAACAAATGAAATGAAATTCAACTGTGTGAACAAATGAAATGAAATTCAACTGTGTGAACAAATGAAATGAAATTCAACTGTGTGAACAAATGAAATGAAATTCAACTGTGTGAACAAATGAAATGAAATTCAACTGTGTGAACAAATGAAATGAAATTCAACTGTGTGAACAAATGAAATGAAATTCAACTGTGTGAACAAATGACTGACGTTTAATTGAATAGTTAGTGATACATAATTCTTGGATCCGTTTAACTGTATGCAAATGAATGAATAGTATTCAATGGAATAATTAGTGTTAAATAGCAAACAAATTATCTATATTAAATTGAATTATTAGTTTTTGATAGCAATAATTGAAACTATTTAACTATGTAGAAACAATAGCAATATTTGTGTGCAAAAAAGTTAGTTCTCACCCATTTAAAAATTAAATTACTGACAAATCATATTTAAAAGTATGCAAACAAATGACTGATGTTAAATTAAATAGTTACTATTACATACCAATACTGGAAACCATTTAACTGTGTGCAAAAGAATGAGTCCGGGATCGTTTAAAAATATTATCTAAACAATGTGATTAAAATCATATATATTTAATATGTATAATGAGGATATGGCATTAGATGACCTACAATGGTTGATATGTCATAAAACCCAACTGAACCGAACCAAACTATTCATTTGCAAATCAAATCTCTCTTTCTCTTTCTCTCTGCGCGCGCACACACGTGTGTGTATATATATATATACACACAAGATTTGGTGTAAAATAACCAGCAAATTTAGATATCCCATAAAATACAACCAATAAACCAACCGACTAATGCTAATATTAGTTCCTGGAGAGTGAGGAATCGACTAAAATATCTTCCAGAACACTAAACATGTAATAAGCGAATTTCTCTGCGAAGCAGCACCATAAAAACAACCATTAAACTTTCGTCACGCAAATCATCCAAAAAAGGCGAGCAAGACGTGCTGGGTGCTCCTGGAAAAGTAAGGATTAACTCCTTAGCGATGGGGATATTATTATTATTATTGTTATTATTGTTGTTTTTAGGTAAGAGTTGGTTTTGCATTGGTTGTTATCCCCTCGCTAAATGTTGATGGAAAATAAAGGTAGTGGAGAAGAACAAATACGTCGTTAGGTTTTAAATGAAGGTTTTAATAGCAGCATGAAGTAAACTGGTATGCTGCAAGGTCTCGTAGTAAGGAAAGAAGGTAGGAAGTTGTTAGAGTGTATCATCTAATTTGTTTTTAACTAGAATCCCTTGGTCTAGAAGAGTAGACCCAAGGGATCCATAAACTAGATGGTTCTCCTCATAATGGTTGATGCTCTACTGCTATACAGGAACAGACGTTAAGACGTCCGTTCCCGTTGAGGATTTCTGAGCGAGAGAGAGATTCGCAGGCTTTCAATTTTTAGTGCTGCTTGGAAATATGGTTCGGGCTGAATAGGACAAGTCATCCTGATTGGGTGAAAATGTTCGGCGACTCTAACGATCAAATTAAATTACGCGCCAAACAAAAATTCAAGTTTCTTTCTGCTATACGTTCTCCTATGGACTTCTACGCATAGACACACCAGTGTTAGTCGACCAGCAAAAACTTACATCAACTCTATGCAGACATTTGTTGCTGTCTAAAGGACTTACTAATTGCGAGAGAGAGCAAGAGAAAGAGTCAAAGGAATCTGTACTGTTGGCACGCGTTCATGATGATGATTCGGATCACGATGAAGCTAGTCTTACAGATTACTAGTTGTTGGTTCAAATATTAATTGGTGCCGCATATTTGTAGCCTTGGGCCATAGATAAACTTTGAAAATTACTATTGGTACATTTTACAAACTATATTTATGGAATGTGTAAAAATCATTTCCTCCAATTTATATTAATGATATATGAATGGCTTGAAATTGCGTTGCATTTAAAGATGTGTAATACAAACAATGAATTCTATTTTCTTTCCAATCTGTGTCGCTTCTATTTTCTTAAATTATCTTTCTTTAAAAAAACGAATTTCGAAGAAAAAAAAAAAGACTAAATTTTACTTGCTTGTCACACATATTATACAAGCTTGAGTTATTAAAATGAAAGTATCATTTCTAGGAAATCGTTTGTCATTCAATAGCAAAGTCCCATTGATTGATTGTTTTGTACTTAACCGATTTGTTTCATAAGAATGATTTAACGAAGTTAAAACATAAGAAACGTAAAAGTTTTATTCAATAATGAAAAACAATACCGAGAATTTTGATTATAAAAAATAATAATGTCACAAACGGCTGCTTAAAATTTAATGCTTAAGTGCATTATTGAAATGCGATTGAATATCTACGCCCTGCATGGCAGAAAAGAAAAACTGAAAGAGGAAAAAGAATTACTCTACTATTGCAGCACATACACACATACGTACATACAGATGTATGTAAAAGAATGTTTAAGCAGCAGACTTTCTCTTGAGTATGTTTCGCAAAAAAAAATAAATAAATAAATAAAACAAAACAAACAAAAATAAGCTTCTTTTAAAATTATTTATTTATTTATCGGCCAACGGAAAAAATATTCAGAATCATTCTACACTGAAAGGAAGCATACCAGATGTTAAAAACAAAACTTTCACTTGATTTTAAGGAGGAAAACCCCAACTTGACAGTTATGTAGAAAAGTGCTAATAATGATAGAAAGAATAATAGTAGAAAATGGTAATAATGGTAGCGTAATGATAAAATGCGCAAATAATGGTAGAAAGTATTGAGGGATTGGTTTCGTTTCTTCGTTCAATGGTTCATCAACCGTCGAGGGTTATTTAATGAAAAAGCCATCCTTATAGAAAAACAGCAATGATACAATTTAGCTCATAGTTGGGATGAATAAGAGGGTTTATACTTTTCCCAAGAGGATTGTCTGAAAGTGAACGTAAATAGTGCGATTGAAGTTCGAACTCGCTTCTTCGAGATCGCCGACCAGCACTTTAGCCATTAGTGACTCCCCAGGCTCTGAGAGAAAAGTTTAGACAATTTTTATACAAAATGGAGCCAAATTGAAATAATCAATTTAAAGTAACAAGAAAAAAAAAATAATCAATAGAAATTTTATTTTCAGTAATCTATTCGTAAAAATTAAAACTAAATATAGAGTCCCATGGGAAACTTTAGCGGTGAGAGAAAAACGTGCACTAGTGAAAACAGCCTCCAAAAACTATCGAAAAAACCCAACTAACACAAATGCCTTAAAACTAAAAACGGCACAATATCAATTAGCAGGCATATATATAAAGGAACAGACAGAATACATTCAAAATCAGATAGATAAGATTAGAGACTCGGTGGAAGATAGACAATCTAGAATAGCCTGGCAAACAATAAACGAAGTGAGCAGAAGAAAGAACACAGCCAAAGCAAAACTTAAAGCAGCAAACCAACAAGAAAGAATAAAACTGTGGAAACAGCACTTCGAAAACTTACTTGGAAACCCACCAAAAATAACGCATGAACCAATCACCAGAATAATTAGCAAACAATTAGACATTAAACTAGGACCGTTCACACAAGAAGAACTCGACTCGGTTCTCAGAAAAATTAAAAATAGGAAAGCTGCAGGGCTGGACGAGATTCCCCCGGAAGTATGGAAGACCAGACAATTCGACGACATACTGCTCCGACACTGCAACGCAGTATACAATCAAAATCCGATAGATAGATGGATGAAGGGATGCATACTCCCCTTCCCTAAAAAGGGGGACCTCGGATTAGCCAAAAACTACCGAGGCATAACACTTACATCCATAGCTGCCAAAATCTACAATGCCCTACTACGAAACCGAATAGAACCCAAAATCGACAACATACTTAGAAAAAACCAAAATGGCTTCCGAAGAAATAGATCCACGACCTCACAAATATTAACCATCCGCAGAATCCTTGAAGGTGTACGGGCAAAGAACCTACAAGCGACATTAATATTTGTCGACTTTACCAAGGCTTTCGACTCCATTCACAGAGGAAAGATGGAACAAATCCTACTAGCGTACGGCATACCTAAAGAAACCGTAGCGGCAATAACGATTCTCTATAGAAACACTAAAGTAAAAGTACGATCACCGGATGGAGACACAGAATACTTTGACATTGTAGCAGGAGTACTACAAGGGGACACACTGGCCCCGTACCTCTTTATCATTTGTCTAGACTACGTACTTAGAACATCGATTGACAAAATCAAAGAGAACGGCTTCGAACTGACGAAGAGAAGAAGCAGAAAATACCCCGCAACAACAATTACCGACGCCGACTACGCCGATGACATAGCGATACTGGCAAATACACCTGACCAAGCCGAAACACTTCTGTATAGTTTGGAACGAGCAGCAGCAAGCATAGGCCTCCATGTTAATGCACACAAAACGGAATATATGTGCTATAACCAAACGGGGGACATCTCCACTCTCGAAGGAACCCCACTTAAACTAGTAGACAAATTCACGTACCTAGGAAGCAGCGTCGCATCAACCGAAAAGGACATCGAAACGAGGTTAACGAAAGCATGGACAGCTATCAATAGGCTATCGATTATATGGAAATCAGACCTAACCGATAAAATGAAACGCAGTTTCTTCCAGGCAGCGGTCACATCGATACTGCTATATGGATGCACTACATGGACTCTAACAAAACGGCTGGAGAAGAAACTAGATGGCAATTACACAAGAATGCTGCGTGCAATCCTGAACAAGTCCTGGCAGCAACACCCCACAAGACACCAACTGTACGGCCACCTGCCCCCTATCACGAAAACTATTCAAGTTAGACGAACCAGACATGCAGGACACTGCTGGAGAAGCAGAGATGAACTCATAAGAGATGTACTCTTATGGATCCCCACACATGGCCGCGCAAAAGCAGGACGACCAGCTCGAACGTACATTCAGCAGCTATGTGAGGATACAGATTGTTGTCCTGAAGACCTACCTAGGGCGATGAACGATAGGGAGGAGTGGCGAGAGAGGGTCAGGGATATCCGTGCTGCCAGCACAATATGATGATGATGATGATGATATATATATATATATATATATATATATATATATATATATATATAACGAACCTCGGAAGTTGAGATTATGCAAAAAAAAAAAAAAAAGTTAAAAATTCAATAATTTTAAACAAGAGTGTTTAGTTTAAAATATACATTCATCATAAAACTAGCCCTGGCTTTGTGAAGAATGAAATTTGAAAAAAAAAAAAAAAAAAAAAAAAAAAAAAATTATATATATATCCCCCCCAGTGAACGTATTTCTCTAATACAATTTTTAATCGACATTGTTTTGTTTTTTTTTGTTTTTTTTTCTATAAATTGGAAACTTTATTTTCCATCCAGTTTGAAATTGATTTTAAATTTTGAAGACTTAAAAATTCTTTTTGAAAGAAAATATTTTAAAACTTCAGTTTTAATTTACGACTTTATCGTAACTTATGGAAATGGGTTGAAAAAATATCTTGACAAATGCTGAAGGTACAAAAACGAACTTATAAAATTTCTTCTGCATCGGAGGAAAGTTCCTCAATCTTGTATGAAATTTAATTTCATTGTCAAATCCCTTGTGTCATTAGTAAGAACTGGAGAAAATTTTGATAGAAAGTTTCTGAGGAAACAATATAGAAATGGAGATATTTTGCTTTAAAACATCTTTACTCCAAATAGACAAAATATATGAAAGGCTAAACGCGTAAAAATACAATCACATGTAAATAAATAAAACTGCAAAAATAAATAAGGCCACTAATTATTGAATTATAAAAAAAATTTACAATAATTATTAAGCAAAGAGCAGCCATTAAAAAAAAAACAAAAAAAAAACATCCTTATTCCAAATTTCGTAGAGAAAGTATTTTACCCCTACCCGCTTTGATTAATGTGATTTATAAATTTATGCATGAACAAAGAATTTTACAATGTCTTGACATGAGAAAACATCTCAAAACTTATTTGAAGTTTAATTTTACTGAAAAATTTTTACTATTAGTGTTGACCAAATGAAGTTATTTCCGCTTGGGAAAGCTAGGTATATATATATATATATATATATATATATATATATATATATATATATATATGAGAGAGAGAGAGAGAGAGAGAAGAACTTTATTTCAACAATAAAATAAACGAAACGGTAAAAACTCACGACTCTTAGTTTCACGTGGTCGATTCTTTTGGTGAGTGTGTATCGACTCGTCTAGAGTCCGTTGAATTCACAATCATTTTAATTCATATGAATATATAATCAAAATATGAAAATGTAAAAGAGGTCTTAGCATCAGTAATATGAAGCAGTTTGATCAAAGAGAGAAAAAAGGGGTGCTAAAAGAAAGAAAAAAAGGGGGTGGGGGAAGAAAGAAATGTGCAATGAGAAAAAAAAAGAATCAATGAGAAAGAGAAAAAAAAAAAAAAGCAACAAAGAAAGGAAAAGAGAAAGGGAGTAATCTGCAATTTCAGTCCATCTTTTTTTTTTTTACACTAGGTTAAAAATAATTGACCCTCTTGAGTTCAGTTCTACTTCCGGCGATCGAGTTATCATTAGTAACACGAGGAGGCAGAAATGCGATTAGGATAAGCTACAAGTCTAGTTGAGACAAAAAGAAAAACATGCTAAAGCCAATTGGTTACAAGGAACGTAATAAAAGAGCCCACTGTTAACAGCATCCAATCCCAAATCACAGTGCGTGTAATTCAGTGAACTAATTATAAATTCACCAAACATCCAGCAGTACCACTAAAGATCTACCTTTTGTGTAATGGTTAGCAAGATTGACTTACAAACCTGTAAGAGTGAGTTCGAGTCTCATTCGATGCTCCATTCATTCGGCCTTGTGCTACATCTCAGCAAAACGCTTTGTAAATTACTACCATTTTCAGCCAGATTTCCAACTTTCTAGAAATGTTAAGGTTATCTGCAAAAAAATGATATTAAACTATTTTCGCCTAAGATTATTTAATATATTTTTTTACATCCCCAAATGAAATCACAACCAAAAAGCTAAACGTTTAGGCCATGATTTGCAATTTGACGCATAAGATTAAAAGACAAGTGACCACATTTTCAAAATTCTAAGCGACGATTTCTTTAACAGATATTATAATGTTAGTTCAAGGAGACCGCGGTTCAATCCCAGGTCGAGTTATACATCGGTGTAGTAGCTATTGAAAAGAGAATATTGTTAGTAATACATAACAATTCATGAAACTTTAAATGTGAGCCTAAATTGAATTATTGATGTTACATAGCAAGACTTGGAGCCATTTGAATGTGCACAAATAAAGGAATAGTGTTAAATAAAATTGTGCTAAATAGAAATATTTGTAACTACTTTACTGAGAGCAAACAAATGATTAATATCGAATAGGATTATTTGTGTTTGATGGCAATAATTGAAACCATTTAACTATAGAAACAATAGCAATACAAGTGTGCGAACAAATTGCTTCTATCTCATTTAAAAATGAAAATACCTACAAACTATGCGTGCAAACGAATGACTGATGTTAAATTCTGATTTATAAAGCAATACTTGGAACACGAAAGTATTTATTCATTTATTTAAATCTATTATCTGTTTTTCGATTATATCGATTGGTTTAAAATATTCACTTCAAGGAATACGTAACTGACATAAACAAATTTTTTATCAAATTTAATTACATCTTATTCACCAAATTGATTCATTTATTTTATATTTTGATTGTTTTAAACTTATAAATTATTACATATTTACTTTCGTGATTTTATCTTTAATTCCTCAAAGCAGTTTACGTAAGACAACTTTTTAAAATTCAAATTAAGAAAAATCAAAATAAAATCATGTTATATTTATTTGGATAGGTTTCTTTGCTAAATCAATCTTCTTAGAAGAACAGCTGTGATACCATTTAACCCATAGCTGGAAAGATAATGGGGTTCATACCTTTCCCAAGAGTATTAGTTCAAAAGTGGACGTATAAGCACAAATGGAGCTGTCCAGTCATTTAGCCATTACGCCAAAGAGACTCTCCCCAAATTTATTTTGCCGTTAGGGGTTTGTAAGTTTATGGAATTGAGTTCCAAGTCGTGGAGAAAAAGAAAACGCAAATTACCTTTGTTATTATTTCCAAAATTCTGTTGTTTAACGAAATATACAGTCTACATATGGAAATTTACTAAGCTTTTTGCTTAGATGTGGCACAAGGCCACATGAAAGGGGCACCCAATGAGACTCGAACTCACTCGTGTAGGTTTGCTAGTCGAGCTTGCTAACCATTACACCACCAGAGGCGCCTTTAAAAGATAGTAATTTACAAAGCTCTTTGCTTCGATGTGGCACAAGGCCGAATGAATGGGGCGCCCAATGAGACTCGAACTCACTCGTGTTGATTTGCTAGTCTAGCTTGCTAACCGTTACACCACCAGAATACAGTCTACATATGTACTAGTATGAAAAACAAATGCACAAATAAGGATCCAATTCAGCAGTGTATTTACATTGTAATTTGAGTATCCACTGTCATAAAGATGGACACAAAGTCGTGGTATAGTTTAGTATTATATTATTAAAGTAGCACTCATAAAAATATTTCTCTACAAAACTTCTGAAAAGATATTTGAACTACATTCGTCTAAGATAGTTTTTTTTTACTTCACCTAAATGAAAATACTACCAATAAAACATCAATTTATTCGAAACGTGAACACCATGATTTACAATTCGACATTTGATAGTCAAAGAGAATTGATATTATTTTCAAAGCTTAAAGCGACGATTTAATAGATTTTAACGCAACATAAATTGGTAGAAGTCTCCGTGGCGTGGTTTTTTAACTTGCTGGACTGTGACATTGTAGTGGAGCGAGTTCGAACTCCAGTCGCGTTATTACGTTTAATTTCGGACAAATAGCCTTTGAAAAAGAATGAACTCCTTTATCCTCTCCTCTGTGGGTTAAGTAGTCCACTGCTGTTCTTCTAAAAAGGATAGCTTTGGCATTAAGTAACCTCCAAAAAGTCGACATCCCATTAAATAAAGAAACCAGCCCACACTTTAATTTCTCATTCGTTTCGACTTTTAAACTTAAATTATCTCCGGCCAAATCGGCTGGGGTGGGGCTACAAAATACACTAACTGCATCTCTGCAGAGAGTTAAGAGCCCCATAACAAGTGTCTTAGATATGACCCTGGCTCCAATCTTGGAGGAATGTGGAGTACCCTCTCATTGCTATTACTCCGTGATCCACTCTGACCACGAGTGATAGGACCCTGTCAGGTGATATCTGTGGGTCAAAAAGAACTGCTTGACATTTAAACTGTGGGAGAACAAATGACTTACGTTAAACCGAATTGTTAGAAATAGAAATCTTTGACCATTTAACTGTGTGTAAACAACTTAATGTTTAATTGAATTGTTAGTAATACATAACAATATTTGAAACTTTTAAATGTGTGCCTAAATTGAATTAAATAGTGTTGAATAAAATACTTGTAACTACTTCACTGTGAGCAAACAAATGATTAATATCGAATAGAATTATTTGTGTTTGATAGCAGAATTTGCAATCATTTAACTGTAGAAACAGTAGCAATACTAGTGTGCGAACAAATTACTTCTAACTTCATTTAAAAATGAAAATACCTACCTACTGTGTCCAAAGAAATGACTCATGTTATATTCTGACTTTTATATAACAATACTTAGAACCATTTAGCTGTGTGCAAATAAAAAAAAGTTAACAAAACGTGTCTGCAAATTATATATATATATATATATATATATATATATATATATATATATACTTTAAGAAAAACAACGAAACCGGTCACATAGGATTATAAATTTATTTCAATCCTGTTACGCATTTTTGAAATTTCCAAAAACACGAAAAAAGTAACAGGACTTCTTCAGATCTTTTTGATAAAAAAACTAGAATAGACACATAGTAGTGGGAGGGGATAGAAGAGGGGTGAAGAGTTACCTCTTCATTAGGCCACTTCTGTTTTAAATTTAAATTTCGGTTAGCAATGTAGTAAAATTGTTTTTTTTTTTTAAAAACTTTTCTTTAATTAATTATTTTTTAATTATATTTAGATCTAAATTACAGATTTTTTATTGAATTAGATTTAAACTTTATATAATAACTTCACGTAAAGATACAGTAATAGATATATTAAAACTAAAAACAAAAACAAATATTTAATTTATTTACTATATTTTAACATTTCAAAAATATTTAGAAAGCATTAATCAGTTCCACTTTTTATGCGTAGTACGTATGAATTATATGCTTTTTCACAATTTTCTATCCAACAATTTATTTTATTTATTCTCAAAATTAACTCTGTTTTTATAAAAAAAATTTTTGTTTAAATATTTATAGTTTAAATTTTGCCCTATGTCTACACCTAGCTATTAGTTCATTTCTCTTATCTAATAATTATTTTGGCTCAGGAAAAAGCAAAATGTGAATTTTTTTCTTCAAGACCCAGGTTGCACCTACTATTGAAAGATTTTGGGGTACTAGATTTTTCAATATGGACCATTGTATGTCAGGGGTTAACCCTTTATCTTTTAATCCCCAATAATGTTTTGATAGAGCAGTTTGATTTTTTTTTATGCTCATGGGAGAAGGAAAATTTATCATTTCCATATCTAATTTTCCAACTAGTAGACGAAACGCCGATATAAAATTTCTTATCACTTATGTCCTCCTTTGGATTAATAATAGCTTGATATACTACATTATCTAAATTACACAACCCATTCATTGGACAATTAGTTCGAGATTTACAATTACATTCTATTTTTTTACTATTAATATTATTATTGTTTACCCGGTTATGAAATTTATTAATTAATTCATTATTATGATTATTCATTATTTGAGACATATTTTTTTTGTGCAAGAATAACTTATTTTCAAGGTTTTCCTATTAAATATTTTATGTAATATATTATCTTGTTTAAAATTTTCATCTATTAGTCTCAAAAAATATTTCCCTACATCTATATTTGCTAATTTACAAAAAGGGGGGTTAAACCATATAATTTTCCTTTTTCTATTTTTATTTTTCTGATCGTAAGTATTATTTTCTTTAGTAATTTCATTTGTTATATCTTCTTTTAAATACCAAAAATCCTCCTTAAAACCACTATTTTTAAGGGCATCTATATATCTCTTACTACTCTCTTTAAAAATCATTTCATTTGCAGATAGCTTACCTATTCTTAAATTTACCGCTTTTGGGATTTGCTTAATTATGTTTTTAGGGTGATTTGAATTAACATTAATGTACGATGGATTCTGATTGGTCTTTATGAAAGATTTATAAGAATTATTTGATAGATCTAAAGTCACATCCAAGAAATTGACTATTTTAATATTAGATGAGATTTCTATCCTAAAACCCAAAAACTTAAAGGCCCTTATCCTCTTTTGTATGCTAGAGCTAAGAGGGACATTACTATTTGGGATATATAATAAACCATCATCAATTCGATACAGACCTAATTGTTGAGGACTAATGGTTCTAGTAAGCATATTTAATATATATAAAGCTATGAGGTCTGCTATTTGGGAGGAATCATACCCCCCCCCATTGGAACGTCGAAATTTTCTAATCCATTTTTTACCCAAGTTGAATCGTTATTTTTTATAACTGTTTTCCTACAAGCTAATATTATTTCGCATTGTTCATTAGTTATATCTATATATTTACGTGCATAGTTGATACTATCTATTAGAAGATTTTTAGTTATGGAAGGATAGAAATCAATGATGTCAAATTGTATAAAGGTCGCTTTACTCTTATTTTTTATCCCCCTAAACCATTCAATGGTCACATATGAATTCTCCCAAAGATTGCTAAATATTTTTGAAATGTTAAAATATAGTAAATAAATTAAATATTTGTTTTTGTTTTTAGTTTTAATATATCTATTACTGTATCTTTACGTGAAGTTATTATATAAAGTTTAAATCTAATTCAATAAAAAAATCTGTAATTTAGGTCTAAATATAATTAAAAAATAATTAATTAAAGAACATTTTTTTTAAAAAACAATTTTACTACATTGCTAACCGAAATTTAAATTTAAAACGGAAGTGGGCTTAATGAAGAGGTAACTCTTCACCCCTCTTCTATCCCCTCCCACTCCTATGTGTCTATTCTAGTTTTTTTATCAAAAAGATCTGAAGAAGTCCTGTTACTTTTTTCGTGTTTTTGGAAATTTCAAAAATGCGTAACAGGATTGAAATAAATTTATAATCCTAAGTGACCGGTTTCGTTGTTTTTCTTAAAGAATTTATTGCTTTGTATTATTGGTACATTGAGCTCTTTACCAGGAAAATTTTAAATATTCATTCATGAATAACTTCTTGTCCTGATGGAATTACTCCCAACTCCGGTTCAACTGGAACAAGAATACTATATATATATATATATATATATATATATATATATATATATATATATATATATATATATATATATAAGGTTTGGCATAAAATAAACTATAACGGTTGATATGTCATAAAACCTAACCAAATCAAACATAAATTCTCTCGAAAAAGGTGGAAAATCCCAAATAAATGATGTCTTTTTTCATACAGATCAGTTTGAATTATTTTGGAAAAAAATTTTCATAAAAAATAGACATTTGAATAGCTTTATGAACATGGACTTTTGGACAGTTTTTCATGAAAAAAGGAGAAAACATAAGCAATGTCGTCAATTCAAACGTTCTTTCGTAATGAAAACATTTGTGTTATTAGATTCTGAAAGTGAGATGCAAGTTAGGCATAAACAAATCAAACATTAAAATACAAAATACTTCATGAATATGATTGACAATCTTAAAATATGTATATAATATGGATAAGTACTGCTCATTTAAAAATAATTTGCCAAATGTCCACCCCTTTGTACACTGAGATTCCACTATTTTTGGCTTAATTTCAGTCAAACTCTCAGGAATTTTAAGGGTCACTCATGAAATGGTTTTAAACAAGGCTATTCAATTTTCGCTCCTCAAATGAAACTATTAAAACCAATAAAAGTTTTAATAAATTACAAGATACGCCATGATTTGCAAGGTAAGTCATCAAAACACATGACATTTAAAGCTAGAAAAAGGGAGCAACGATTTCATTGGAGTTTTGTAAAGAAAGATTTCTCTTCAAAACATTTTTTCTATTATGTGGATTTATCTTCTACTGAGACAATTACCGTTTGTAATTGTTCGATGAAAACTTTTAATTGACATCAAAGATTGTAAAATAAATCAGCTGCTATTCAACAAATCTTGGTCTTTTGCACATAGAAGTAATTTAGTTAGCTTTTTTTTTTGCTTAGATATGCCACAGGACCGTATGAATGGGGCACACAACGAGATCCAAATTCACTTGTGAAGGTTTGCCAACCATTACACCACCCAAGGCGCCCTTCTTTTGCACTAAGTAGTAATTTACAAAGATTTTTGCTTAGATGTAGCTCAAGGCCGTATGAAAAGGGCACCCAGTAAGACTCGAACTCACTTATGTAGGTTTGCTAGTAATGTTTGCAAACCATTACACCACCCGAGGTACCCTTCTTTTGCACATAGTATGCAGGTATTTTAACTAGTATAAGCATATTTAACAAAATGCAAGTATTTATAAAAGAGAAAAATTGTTTTTATTTAAAGATTTTTTAAATTCTAGGATTAATGTAAAGTTATTAGCAAAAGCGTATTTCTCGTTCAGGTACATAAAACAAAATTATAAAAAAGCCGTAGGAGTTGGAATTGATTGTTTTGCTAAAGAAAAAAAACTTTTTTTTTTATAAATGCTGCCATCTTACATCGATGTCTGAAACAATCACGATTTTCTGTGATATTTCTGGAGAAATCGGGAGACCGGGGTTCAATCCAAGGTCAAGTCATACCAGACTTAAAAATGGTACTTGATGCTGCCTTGCTTAATGCTAAGCATTATAAGGTAAGGATCAAGGGCAAAGTGGAATAATCCAGGGAATGGAGTAGCACCCTCCCCAACACCTTGGTGTAGTATCTATTGAAAAGGAAGCTTTGGGTTACCCTTGACTAAGGTCGCCAACTTTATATTTATATATACAGGAAAGAATTTTCTTTCTTTCTTTCATTTTTCTCTCATCTTTTTATCTTTATTTTGTTTCCTTGCATTTTCCTTTCTTCCTTTAATCTTTCTTCCTTTTTTCTTACATATTTCTTTATTCTTTCTTCCTTTTTACTTGCATCTTTCTTTATTCTTTCTTTTCCTTGAATCTTTCTTTTTTTCTTTCTTTCTTTCTGTTGGATTGTTAAATGAAGTCTACTTTTATAGATATTGGGATTTCCCCCTTTGCCATTTCTGTTCGACCTATGGCTGACGTTTGTAAATTGTCGAAGGTTGAATATCTAATTTCTAACTTGTCCCTTCGATCACTCAGTGATAAAAACTGGATTCTGGGAGAATTTCTACAACAACTAAAAATATTTCTTTTCAGTTAAAAAGACCAATATCTATATCAGCCTTGAACAATATACTAGTATTATAACCCACATGAACAAAGAGGAAAATATTAAATTATGTTTTCACTTACAAAATTTGTAAGTGAAGAGGTTGCAGTATGCAACTTTATGCGACTTACCAGCCATTCAAGAACAGTGTAAAAATGCTTGCATTAAGTTTACTTACGGAAATATTGAGATACATCAATAATCCTTAATGTGGATTATTGATGTCTCTTACATAAATAATCCCCATTTTCTGAAAGAAGTTCAGCAAATTCAAATTGACTTTCGTTTTGATGTTCTGTTCAGTCAACTAACTATCGCCTCGGTGATTAGTTCTGTTTATAAAATATTTTTTTATACTAAAGATTAAAAAAATATGGATATAATTAATAGAACCAGTTGAAGAATTTGACGTAAAGGGAAAAATGTAGACCCGCATTGACAGTTATAATTACCAGTTAATCATTACACATCTTGGCACATCCAAATATACACTGAGTCTACATCAGTAGTAATTAACTAAGCTCTTTTCTTTGATGTGGCACAGGACCGCATGTATGGCGCACCCAATGAGTTGAGTCTACATCAGTAGTAATTAACTAAGCTCTTTTCTTTGATGTGGCACAGGACCGCATGTATGGCGCACCCAATGAGTTGAGTCTACATCAGTAGTAATTAACTAAGCTCTTTTCTTTGATGTGGCACAGGACCGCATGTATGGCGCACCCAATGAGTTGAGTCTACATCAGTAGTAATTAACTAAGCTCTTTTCTTTGATGTGGCACAGGACCGCATGTATGGCGCACCCAATGAGTTGAGTCTACATCAGTAGTAATTAACTAAGCTCTTTTCTTAGATGTGGCACTGGACCGCATGTATGGCGCACCCAATGAGTTGAGTCTTCATCAGTAGTAATTAACTAAGCTCTTTTCTTAGATGTGACACAGGACCGCATGTATGGCGCACCCAATGAGTTGAGTCTTCATCAGTAGTAATTAACTAAGCTCTTTTCTTTGATGTGGCACAGGACCGCATGTATGGCGCACCCAATGAGTTGAGTGTACATTAGTAGTAATTAACTAAGCTCTTTTCTTTGATGTGGCACAGGACCGCATGTATGGCGCACCCAATGAGTTGAGTCTACATCAGTAGTAATTAACTAAGCTCTTTTCTTTGATGTGGCACAGGACCGCATGTATGGCGCACCCAATGAGTTGAGTCTACATCAGTAGTAATTAACTAAGCTCTTTTCTTTGATGTGGCACAGGACCGCATGTATGGCGCACCCAATGAGTTGAGTCTTCATCAGTAGTAATTAACTAAGCTCTTTTCTTTGATGTGGCACAGGACCGCATGTATGGCGCACCCAATGAGTTGAGTGTACATTAGTAGTAATTAACTAAGCTCTTTTCTTTGATGTGGCACAGGACCGCATGTATGGCGCACCCAATGAGTTGAGTCTACATCAGTAGTAATTAACTAAGCTCTTTTCTTTGATGTGGCACAGGACCGCATGTATGGCGCACCCAATGAGTTGAGTCTACATCAGTAGTAATTAACTAAGCTCTTTTCTTTGATGTGGCACAGGACCGCATGTATGGTGCACCCAATGAGTTGAGTCTACATCAGTAGTAATTAACTAAGCTCTTTTCTTAGATGTGGCACAGGACCGCATGTATGGCGCACCCAATGAGTTGAGTCTACATCAGTAGTAATTAACTAAGCTCTTTTCTTAGATGTGGCACAGGACCGCATGTATGGCGCACCCAAGGAGTTGAGTCTACATAAGTAGTAATTAACTAAGCTCTTTTCTTAGATGTGGCACAGGACCGCATGTATGGCGCACCCAATGAGTTGAGTCTACATCAGTAGTAATTAACTAAGCTCTTTTCTTACATGTGGCACAGGACCGCATGTATGGCGCACCCAATGAGTTGAGTCTACATCAGTAGTAATTAACTAAGCTCTTTTCTTTGATGTGGCACAGGACCGCATGTATGGCGCACCCAATGAGTTGAGTCTACATCAGTAGTAATTAACTAAGCTCTTTTCTTAGATGTGGCACAGGACTGCATGTATGGTGCACCCAATGAGTTGAGTCTACATCAGTAGTAATTAACTAAGCTCTTTTCTTTGATGTGGCACAGGACCGCATGTATGGCGCACCCAATGAGTTGAGTCTACATCAGTAGTAATTAACTAAGCTCTTTTCTTTGATGTGGCACAGGACCGCATGTATGGCGCACCCAATGAGTTGAGTCTACATCAGTAGTAATTAACTAAGCTCTTTTCTTTGATGTGGCACAGGACCGCATGTATGGCGCACCCAATGAGTTGAGTCTACATCAGTAGTAATTAACTAAGCTCTTTTCTTAGATGTGGCACAGGACTGCATGTATGGTGCACCCAATGAGTTGAGTCTACATCAGTAGTAATTAACTAAGCTCTTTTCTTTGATGTGGCACAGGACCGCATGTATGGCGCACCCAATGAGTTGAGTCTACATCAGTAGTAATTAACTAAGCTCTTTTCTTTGATGTGGCACAGGACCGCATGTATGGCGCACCCAATGAGTTGAGTCTACATCAGTAGTAATTAACTAAGCTCTTTTCTTTGATGTGGCACAGGACCGCATGTATGGCGCACCCAATGAGTTGAGTCTACATCAGTAGTAATTAACTAAGCTCTTTTCTTTGATGTGGCACAGGACCGCATGTATGGCGCACCCAATGAGTTGAGTCTTCATCAGTAGTAATTAACTAAGCTCTTTTCTTAGATGTGGCACAGGATCGCATGTATGGCGCACCCAATGAGTTGAGTCTTCATCAGTAGTAATTAACTAAGCTCTTTTCTTTGATGTGGCACAGGACCGCATGTATGGTGCACCCAATGAGTTGAGTCTACATCAGTAGTAATTAACTAAGCTCTTTTCTTAGATGTGGCACAGGACCGCATGTATGGCGCACCCAATGAGTTGAGTCTACATCAGTAGTAATTAACTAAGCTCTTTTCTTTGATGTGGCACAGGACCGCATGTATGGCGCACCCAATGAGTTGAGTCTACATCAGTAGTAATTAACTAAGCTCTTTTCTTAGATGTGGCACAGGACCGCATGTATGGCGCACCCAATGAGTTGAGTCTACATCAGTAGTAATTAACTAAGCCCTTTTCTTAGATGTGGCACAGGACCGCATGTATGGCGCACCCAATGAGTTGAGTCTACATCAGTAGTAATTAACTAAGCTCTTTTCTTTGATGTGGCACAGGACCGCATGTATGGCGCACCCAATGAGTTGAGTCTACATCAGTAGTAATTAACTAAGCTCTTTTCTTTGATGTGGCACAGGACCGCATGTATGGCGCACCCAATGAGTTGAGTCTTCATCAGTAGTAATTAACTAAGCTCTTTTCTTTGATGTGGCACAGGACCGCATGTATGGCGCACCCAATGAGTTGAGTCTACATCAGTAGTAATTAACTAAGCTCTTTTCTTTGATGTGGCACAGGACCGCATGTATGGCGCACCCAATGAGTTGAGTCTACATCAGTAGTAATTAACTAAGCTCTTTTCTTAGATGTGGCACAGGACCGCATGTATGGCGCACCCAAGGAGTTGAGTCTACATAAGTAGTAATTAACTAAGCTCTTTTCTTAGATGTGGCACAGGACCGCATGTATGGCGAACCCAATGAGTTGAGTCTACATCAGTAGTAATTAACTAAGCTCTTTTCTTTGATATGGCACAGGACCGCATGTATGGCGCACCCAATGAGTTGAGTCTACATAAGTAGTAATTAACTAAGCTCTTTTCTTAGATGTGGCACAGGACCGCATGTATGGCGAACCCAATGAGTTGAGTCTACATAAGTAGTAATTAACTAAGCTCTTTTCTTAGATGTGGCACAGGACCGCATGTATGGCGAACCCAATGAGTTGAGTCTACATCAGTAGTAATTAACTAAGCTCTTTTCTTTGATATGGCACAGGACCGCATGTATGGCGCACCCAATGAGTTGAGTCTACATCAGTAGTAATTAACTAAGCTCTTTTCTTTGATGTGGCACAGGACCGCATGTATGGCGCACCCAATGAGTTGAGTCTACATCAGTAGTAATTAACTAAGCTCTTTTCTTAGATGTGGCACAGGACTGCATGTATGGTGCACCCAATGAGTTGAGTCTTCATCAGTAGTAATTAACTAAGCTCTTTTCTTTGATGTGGCACAGGACCGCATGTATGGCGCACCCAATGAGTTGAGTCTACATCAGTAGTAATTAACTAAGCTCTTTTCTTTGATGTGGCACAGGACCGCATGTATGGCGCACCCAATGAGTTGAGTCTACATCAGTAGTAATTAACTAAGCTCTTTTCTTTGATGTGGCACAGGACCGCATGTATGGCGCACCCAATGGGTTGAGTCTTCATCAGTAGTAATTAACTAAGCTCTTTTCTTTGATGTGGCACAGGACCGCATGTATGGCGCACCCAATGAGTTGAGTCTTCATCAGTAGTAATTAACTAAGCTCTTTTCTTTGATGTGGCACAGGACCGCATGTATGGTGCACCCAATGAGTTGAGTCTTCATCAGTAGTAATTAACTAAGCTCTTTTCTTTGATGTGGCACAGGACTGCATGTATGGTGCACCCAATGAGTTGAGTCTTCATCAGTAGTAATTAACTAAGCTCTTTTCTTTGATGTGGCACAGGACCGCATGTATGGCGCACCCAATGAGTTGAGTCTACATCAGTAGTAATTAACTAAGCTCTTTTCTTTGATGTGGCACAGGACTGCATATATTGCGCACCCAATGAGTTGAGTCTTCATCAGTAGTAATTAACTAAGCTCTTTTCTTTGATGTGGCACAGGACCGCATGTATGGCGCACCCAATGAGTTGAGTCTTCATCAGTAGTAATTAACTAAGCTCTTTTCTTTGATGTGGCACAGGACTGCATGTATGGCGCACCCAATGAGTTGAGTCTACATCAGTAGTAATTAACTAAGCTCTTTTCTTTGATGTGGCACAGGACCGCATGTATGGCGCACCCAATGAGTTGAGTCTTCATCAGTAGTAATTAACTAAGCTCTTTTCTTTGATGTGGCACAGGACCGCATATATGGCGCACCCAGTGAGTTGAATCTTCATCAGTAGTAATTAACTAAGCTCTTTTCTTTGATGTGGCACAGGACCCCATGTATGGCGCACCCAATGAGTTGAGTCTACATCAGTAGTAATTAACTAAGCTCTTTTCTTTGATGTGGCACAGGACCGCATGTATGGCGAACCCAATGAGTTGAGTCTACATCAGTAGTAATTAACTAAGCTCTTTTCTTTGATGTGGCACAGGACCGCATGTATGGCGCACCCAATGAGTTGAGTCTACATCAGTAGTAATTAACTAAGCTCTTTTCTTTGATATGGCACAGGACCGCATGTATGGCGCACCCAATGAGTTGAGTCTTCATCAGTAGTAATTAACTAAGCTCTTTTCTTTGATGTGGCACAGGACCGCATGTATGGCGCACCCAATGAGTTGAGTCTACATCAGTAATTGAGAAGAGTTTCAAGCAGCGGTCGTGTCGATACAGCTGTATGGATGCACTACATGGACGCTAAGCAAACGTATGGAAAAAAAAGTTGACGGCAATTATGCAAGAATGCTGTGAGCAATATTGAATAAGTCCCGGAGGTAGCATCCGACAAAGCAGCAGCTGTACGGTCACTTACTACCCATCACGAAAACTATCAAAGTTAGACGAACCATACATGCAGGAAACTGCGGGAGGAGTATGGACGAACTCATAAGTGATGTACTCCCGTGGACCTCTTCACATGGACGAGCAAAGGCAGGACGACCAGCAAGAACCCACATACAGCAGCTCTGTGCCGGTACGGAATGTAGCCCTGAAGACCTATCGGAAGCAATGGACGACTGAGAAGGGTAGCGAGAAAGGGTCAGGGATATCCGTGCTGATGGCATGACTTGATGATGAATGATGATGATCCTATTTACCCAACCCCTCCGCTCGAGCAGGATATAACACAAGGTCAATTTCTTAAGCGGAGTTTAGCAGGTTTGAATTCAGAGTTTTCCTTCTCCTAGACTAGTTGCCTCGCCAAGGCTGAAGAACCTAGTCTGCCCTACTATTTACCCATAGCTGGAGGGAGAATAATTGGATTCATACCTTTCCCAAGGGTATTAGTGCTATTTGAAATGCAATCAGTCCATATCCTGTGACGATAACCATTACACCACGGGCACCTCCCAAAATGAATGATGATGATTGTCAGTATATCCTCTATCTACAGCTAACTACTTAGCTTTCTTTTTAAACCGCCTTGACAGGGCACTCACCTCAGTACTAAGCAGGTATCTCGTTCTGCAATGTCGGTGTTTAAGTTGAAACACGTCTTTGTAGCATGACCTAGAATGTATTAAGGCGCTCATGGCGTAACAATTATCGTCGTTGGAAATGGACTTGAGTCAAGTCCTATTTGCATTTCGCATAGGACTAACACCTTTGGCAAAGGTATGAATCTGACTATTATCTCTTCAGCTATGAGTAAAGAGTAGAGCAAACTAGGATCTTTAAACTGTATATGGAGAAAGAAAAGTCTGAATTCAAACCAGTTTTACTCTGCTTAAAAATTGACCTTGTGTCTTACTTGGCTCGTGTTGGAAGGATTAAGTGAACACAATCTACTATGTACTAAGCTTTGTTTAAACTGGCTTGTGGTTTCAGGTTGTTAACAATACTTAATATTTGTTAGCAGTCACTCATCTTAGTTTAAGCCCCGTCGGTTTGGGCTGTAGAATACACCGACAGTATTTTTGCAGAGGAATAAGACTTCCTCTGACGAGTGTCCTGATAATAACATTAAAAAATCTGATGGCAAGACTCCAGCCCTGGAGCTTTGGCGAATGTTGAATACCCCTACATTGCCATTGCTCCGAGGTCCCCTCAGACATAGAATGGAAGCACCTGACAGGGTCCTATTTATGGGTCAAATAGAACAAACTATGTGCAAACAAATGACTTATTTTAAACTGTGACTGTTATATATCAATGCTTAAACCATCTAACTGTGTGCAAAAAAGAGCTCAGTTTCATTTAAGAATGTTATCTACAAAATATGTTTACAATTCATACATATATTTAATTCATATGAATAAACAGTATTTGACATAAGATAACCTACAATGGTTGATATGCCATAAAACCAAACTAAACCAAACTAATTATCTAAGTATTGCTCAAACAATTAACAATATCTAGTGTAGAACTATGTTGTCTTGATCCTGACTACCTTTTTGAGTCAAACTAAATCCTAGATACCAAATGGTTGGTTTGTTTCTTTATTCAATTCCATATCAAACTTCGTGGGTTATTTAATGTCAAAACCATCCTTATAGAAGCACAACAGTAGTAATATTTAACCCATAGCTGTGGGGATTAGAGAGCGCTAACGTTTCCTTAGGATATAAGTCGCAAAGTGAACGTAAAAGCGTGGCTAGAGGTCGAACTTACTTACTATAATGTCTCAGCCCGGCACGTTAGCCAATACACTACGAGAGCTCCTCCCCTACCCAAAATGGTAATTTCCAACTGATTTCCAGTTTTCATATTCAAGGCTTCTTGTACATTCAAGATTTCGGATAGCTGTTAAAGATTTTGTTTGAAAGTTAACATGGCTGTCATATAAGCCCTCTACCCCCACACAAACAAGCACGAACACGTACACATACATATGTAAACTATGAAAAATAAAACTGCAGCAACGTGAAACGATAACGACTTTAACATGTGCACAGTATGTACATGCTCGTGGAGTAATAGATATACCGATATTTTTCCAAAATGTTCGGCTATCTTTTGACTTAATAACATTTACACTATCTACAACATCCTCCGAGAGTACATGATTGTGTTAGAAAAATATACAGTGTATTAATATGGGGTCTGAGTTCTGTTGATACAACCCTTTTTTTTTTTGGAACCTGTGTACATACTGATCTTTATACGTGGTTTGTTTATTTGTTTGTCTGGTTTTTCTAGTCAACATTTGTTGGGTTATTTGGTTTGGTTTGGGTTTTTGTTTGTTTGATGGCATATCAAGCTTCATGGGTTAATTAATGCCAAAGCCATCCTTACAGAAGAACTGTACTGGTACTATTTAACCCACATCTGGTGGGAATAATGGGCTTAATACTTTTTCTAAGGGTAACACATTTTGCCTGGAGAAAATATATATGAGATATTTTTTTAAAGTTCAAGTGCTATAGAGTTCGAAAATAAATATAAAATTCCTGGTAACTTTGGTTAAGAGGGTTTGGTTTGGCTTCTTTGTTTAATGGCATATCAAACTTTGTGGGTCATTTAATGTCAAAGCCGTGTACTCAAGGTATGATACTAAGCCGAATCCGGTAATGGGGCTCCAGTTCTGAAGCGGTGAAGAGTGTAGAGTCACCCCTTCATTACCATTACCCCTTGGACATAGTTATGTTTCACGTATTCCCATCCAATACTAATGATTTTCAAGCACAACTATTTGACTTAGTTGGAACTCAAACAGGTACTATCACTTTGGGTTAGAGTGGACCTGGAAGTAGTAGCAATGAAGGAGTACACCACACTCCCCAGAGCTCCAGAACTAGAACCTCATCACCAGATGCAGGATAGTGTCATACTCAGGACCCCCCACCTTTTTTGGAGGCGTAGGTCTTACTCCTCTGAAGGAGATGCAGTCGGCGTATTCTAAGTTCCGTAAACAAAGTGCTTATCTCTGTACAGTGCGGGCATCTTACTACATCATTTCGCTAGTTGAAATAAGTTCTTTTTAGCCAAGAATGTACTATACTTTGCTTTGTCAGGCTTGTATCTCTGGTTGTTTGTAGTACCTAATATTTGTTAATAGTCACACATCTAGATACTGGGGCTGTAGGATACACTGACTGTACCTCTGCAGAGGGGTAAGACTCCCCCCAACGAGTGTCCTGTTTATGACACTAAACAATCTGATGGTGAGGTTCTAGCAATGCTGGAGCTTTGGGAAATGCGGAGTATCCCTTTATTGCCATCGCTCCCAGGTCCACTCTGGCCTGGAGTGGTAGCACCTGATAGGGCCCTGTCTATGGGTTAAATAGAATTAACAGCATACTTATGCTAAACTGAATATCTTGAAATAGAAATGTTTTTTGACAATTGAACCGTGCTTACATTTGAACTGCATGCTTGTGCTAAACTGAATTATTTCAAATAGAACTGTTTTTAACATTGAAACTGTATTTACACTAAACTAAATTTTTTAACATAGAACTGATCTGACATGTAACTGTGTAAACAAAATCTGAAGTAGAATTGCTTGACTAAACTGAATAGCTCGAAATAGAAATGTTTTTTTTACAATTAAACTGTACTTACTATTAAACTGCGTTCTTTTGCTAAACAGAATTGTTTTAAATTGAACTATTTTTGACATTGAAACTGTACTTACACTAAACTGAATTGTTATATATAACTGCTTGAATAGTTTGAAATAGAAATGCTTTTACAATTAAACTGTGTACTCATGCTATACTGAATTGTTTGAAATAGAAGTGATTATTTACATAAAAATGGATTTAGCGTTAAATAACCTACAAAGGTTGATATGCCATAAAACCCAACAAACCAACCAACCATCTAGATATTGAGTAAGCTGATCTTCGCTGTCTATGTTCGTTGTTCTTCTGAGAACCAATGCTTTCAGTGTTTTTTTTTTTTTTTTTAGGTTTTATGGTATATCAATCATTGCAAGTTATTTAATACCAAATCAATTTTCATACATACAAACAGTTCTATTTCAAACAATTTGATAAATACAGTTTTTTGTTTACTGTCAAACGTTAAAAAAAATTCTATTTCAAACAATTCAGTTTAGCATAAGTACACAGTTTAGTTCTGTTTTGACCCTATTAGGTGCCACCACTTCTGGCTAATGTAAACTTGGGAGCGATGACAATAAAGGGTACTCAGCACCCACCCACTGCTCCAGCATCATCAGATTAAGTGTCATATCCAGGACACTCGTTGAGGTGGTTTTACCCCTCTGCAGAGTTACAGTCGGTGTATTCTACAGCTCCAGCCGACTGGGCCAGCTTTTAGTGTGATTTGATTGTAAGACATATATTGTTATTCAGTAAGCTTTGATTACGCTAGCCTACATACTTCAAGTTGCTTACAGTTCCTGCTGTCCATAAGTGATCACCCATCTAAATGTTGAACAGGTTTATTGCTGCTCAACTTCGGGGTTGTTATGAGAGCTGTTGCTTTTATTGTGAAGTTTTACTTAGTGTAGGTTAATAACATATTATATTTTGTAAATCTTTTCTTTAAAAGCAAAAAGAAAAATTAAGAGAAAGAAAACACACACACACACACACACACACACACACGACATAGATATGGAAACGAAAAGTCCAAGACTATCATCAGCAAATTTAGTTTCCAGACGGTTTCTTATTTTATCATAATGCTGAATTCTATACTTTTTGTAATTTCATTTCTTAAGTAACCCCAGCGATGACAGAAATATTCACTTGAAGTGTCAAGTGTCTGACAAGATAACATACTGACAATATTTAAGGGTATGAACACATTAATAAAATGGTCGCTGTTAGTCGACTGGTTCTTATGAGAAGACCAAAGGACGAAATATCCAAGCTATAATTTTATTTTCTATTTTTTCTTTGTTTTTGCTTTAATACCAAATATTTGTAGAGAAATGGTGATAGTTTGGTTCGTATAACAAAATTTTATAAAGGGAGTGTCACCAATCCATATATACAGTAACTAAATTCCAAGGAATTGGTATTATCAATTACTAAGCTTCGCTCATGATGGCCCAAGGTCGTACTAATGACAAGATAAAATAAATCTTGTATGGTTGGATTTTACAAGCAAATGGTATTTCAACCAGTTAAAAATTAACAAAAGTCACGATCTCTCACATAGGTAAATTAGATAAATAAATAAATTGGTGGAATTCGGAAAAGAGGTTCAAAATTATATTGACCAGTAATTAGGCCACGCTATTGGAGGGGCCAAGAATAAACTAACTGCATACCGTGCAGAAGGGTAAGACTCCCCCCACCCAAGGTGTTCTGAGAAAGATTCTAAACTGCTTCTTGTGTTGAGAGGACTATTTTTGAGCTCTATCGAGTGTGGATTCCCTTCTTCGTTGCCATTAATGTCTGGTCTACTTTGACCTGTCAGTCGCTTCTGTGAGTCAAGCAGATTTATTTAAGATAAGGAAGTGTTTTCTTGTTTGAAATAATAGTGAAAATACATTTTTGTATCGTATTTGGAAGCCATCATTGTTAAATTGTTAATGTGGGATAATATAAACCCAAGGGTCGACATTCTGTAAACCAACCAACCAGTCAACAATTAGTTTGACTCAGCCACAGAGAACATTTGGTGGTTGAGTAGCATAGAAACAATGTACCGTGGGCTATCGGACGCGGACTGAGTTTGATACCGTTTGACCGCGAAATGATGGTTGACAGAAAGAAGAGGCACTTTATTTCCGAGATAGTATGCCAAAGATTTGAGAATTCTAGCGAGACTTGCCGTGAAAACTACAGGCATCCTTAGGTTGCTGGTAGGGATGGTAACAACTCAGCGAAGGATATCATTCCATCAAATCACATTCCATGGGAGGTGCCCGTGGTGTAGTCGTTATCGTCGTAGGAATTGGACACGGCGACACGATTTCAAATCCTGGACGAGACTGATTGCATTTCACATAGCACTAATACCCTTGGGAAAGGTATGAATCCAATTATTCTCCCTCAAGCTATGGGTAAATAGTAGGACAGACTAGGTTTTTCAGCCTTGGTTAGGCAACTAGTCTAGGAGAAGGAAAACTCTGAATTCAAACCTGTTAAACTCCGCTTAAAAACTGACCTTGTGTCATATCCTGCCCGAGCGGAGGGGTTGGTAAATAGTATCAAATCACATTCCACTTCAAAACTGGTGTTTCTCAACTCATAGTTTAACGTATGTTGCATTCTATGTTGCTTCGTAGTCATCAAGAAAGAACGATACTATTATTGATATCCTACAGTGAGATACTGCGCCGCACCTGTGCCAATGACCATCGCCATTTGACCATTGAAGACTAGCAATGGGTTAGCCAGCAGTCGAGCTTGTATTTAGAGGAGACTGTATAATGGTGAGGAGGCGTTCATGGCGTAACGATCATCGTCTTAGGAAATGGTCTCGGCTAGCCGAGTTCAAATCCTGGACAAGGCTGTTTACATTTCACATAACGTTAATACCCTTGAAAAAGGTATGAATCCAACTATTCTCCCTCCATATTTGGGTAAATTGCTAGGCATGCTTCGCTCTTTAACCACGAGATGACAACTGGTATAGAAGAAAGTAAACTGAATTCAAACCAGACTTGAAGAGGAATGAGCTTCGTCAAGCTATTCCTGCCTCTGACGCGCAACATGAGGAGCGCCTTCACGGTCAAATTAGGTTCTTTCTTTCTTTCTGGCAATTTCCTCTCATTTTTTCATCTTCATTTAATTTCTTTGCATTTTCTTTTCTTCCTTTAACCTTTTTTCCTTCCTTTCTTCTTGTATTTTTCTTTATTCTTTCTTTTCTTTGTGTCTTTCTTTCTGTTAGATCGTTAAATGAAATTTACTTTTAAAGATATTGTGGTTTCACCCCCTGCCATTTCTGTTCGGCCTTAGGCTCACGTGTATAAATGATCAAAAGTTAAATATCTCATTTCTAACTTGTCCCTTCGATCCCTCAGTAATAAAAACTGGATTCTGGGAGAATTTCGACAATGTTTGCTCTTTTCTCGGTGGTGACGTTTATTTCCAACAAGATAGTGCAGACCCCAGTCGATTGCGGGAGACAAGAAATATATTTCAGGAACACTGGGCTAATTTTCAATTCCTTTAGATCCTGGTTATCCGTGCCAACTTTCCAACTGCTTTATGACCTAAGCTACAAGAGCAAGTGATATCTTAATTTATATTCCACTTTAATGTTTTTGGATCCAATAAATCACCACTTAACATTTTTCTGAATTAAATTCAATTTCCAAATATGACAATTTATTTATTTGTGTTATTCTTTTGATAATGATGTTATTTCTTTTGATAAGTTAACATTATATCAAATAGTTTTCTTTCTGATTTCATATCATTATGCAAGTCATTTATGAATATTAAAAACAATAAAAAAGTCTCAGTACTGATCCCTGAAGAATACCTGAGGACATATCCTGTGTTTTAAAATAATTGTTTTCAACTTTTACTTTCATAGTTATGATATGGTGAAAATATCTCTAATATTAACTATTTTTATTTAGAAATGCCAAAGTTTATCACCTTAACTTGTAAACGATCGCTCTATCGACGGCAGCAGTAGAATACGCCGACTTTACCTTTTCAGAAAGGATACCCCCACCACAAACGAGGCCAATTGTTGGTGGTAGATGCTTGAGGACGGAATCCTGGTAGGTGAACAGTCCGTAACCAGGTAATTGAAGTCGTCACATGACCTGCAATACTTACTTAAGCACTTATTGGGCTTGATGGGTAGTCGAAGAGGCCCGATCCGATCAATCGGCTGGTCATGTCAAGTTCTAGGGTCTATATTACTGTCCCGACCGTACACTTTAAATTTCTCTTGTAGCAAACAAGTACCCAACCCTTTTATCTTCAAGGTGGTAGAAGGCGATGGCTGAGGGTCAATCGTTTTGCGAGAAACAAGACTGTGACAACTGTTTAGCTCGAAATCCTCCTCCTGACACAAGTCTACTAGCCGATGTATCTCCATAGTGATAAACCAATACCAATAAAAAACACATGTGTCAAAAAAAAAATAAAATAAAATAGAACTCTCTGAATCTGATTCCTACAATGAAATAACTGAGTTTCCCAAGATTTATTGTAATTGAGTCACTGGAGGAAACTCTTTTAACCAAACTATCACTTTTCTTGACTGAAAAGGAGATACCCAGCAGAGGGAATCCGCGAACTGTGAAAAAAACTTTCACAATTTTAAATTCAAGGTCTACTCACATGAAAGACTGAACACTTCAAAGGGAGTTATAAGGAACAGGGAGTTATCCTTAGCAATACCAGAAGAAGCAAAAACAGCTTTAGGGAAGCAAGGTGTCACAGACTAGAAAAAGATAACCACTAAAAAGATGGTGAAGAAATACAAACGCACTCATACATATGGACATTTAATAAATAAAAAATTACCAAAGAAAAGAAGTGAAAATTGGATACAGCGTAGAAAACTTAGAAGAGTACATCCACACACCCTTGAGGTGCTTTAAATGTCACAGATATGGACACCACAGTGAGAGTTTATGAGAACTCTGACATATGAAGAGTGTGGCCAAAGAGGCCTAGACTACATAGAAGATTGTTCCAACGAAACCAAATGGTCAAACTGCCAAGACAAACATCCTACATTTTCAAGATTTTGTGATATATGCAAAAAAGGGGAAAACAATGAAAATCAAATATAAAAAGCAACATTGTTTGAAGTTAAGAAAATAATTGAGTCCTACTAGAAAAGAAATACTTATGCCATAGAAGCAGAGAAAGCGAAGCCAATCAGCAGCCAGGTAATTATAGAGAAACTTATTCAATGAGGACCAAACGATCGGCCAAAATTTCTAGAGCAACTAAAAAAACTACACTCAGCCGAAATCTATCAACCATTTAAACAAAAAGAACTCAAAACATACATCCGTACTACTATATAAATAAAAACAGATAACCCCAAAGCTTCTACCAAAATAATTATCCCGAGTGAAAAAAATCACCGAGATCGCTGATACGTCCATAAATTATCAAATCAAATCCAGAACGAAACACCGAAACAAAAAACATCCTAATTATTCCAATTAATCTTTGATCTTCTAAATCCAAAATAAGTCGGGCTCAACCAACAATTGAAAAAAAACAACTGATAATATCAAATCCTTCATTTCAATCCAGAGAACCCTTAACATAAAGAACAAAATCACATGTACACGCTCCCCCCCCCCCAACAAAATAACAAAAAAAAAAAAAAACCCTGAGAAATTAAGTATTAAACAAGACCACAGAAACAAACAAAAGAAATGTAATTCCCAAGAATCAAAACACAATAAAACCAAAACCCTAAATAAACCTGAGAGTTAAGAAAATATGGATATTGAAACATTGAAAGCATAATTGCAAACCTCAAATTAGTAGATGTATAACAAAAATATAAAATACGCCTACGAAATAAGACCATCTATAAAGCATATGTTTGTAAAGTAAAATTTGTCTCCTAATTATTGTCTCGCTCTCAAACTATTTTTTAAAATAGTAGTTATCTACAAACTATCTGCTAAAAAATCGTACATGCATGTAATAAAACAGGATTTGGCATTAGATAACCCACAAGGGTTGATATGCCAGTAAACACCAAAGAACAACTAGTTAACGATCATGAGATACCGTATGAAATGCCTTGCTTAAATCAAAATATATAGTATTTGCATAATCCACTTCCATCATATATTTATCTATAATATCAATACTTTCCAAAATATTCAATAAAATATTCAATTATTTACCACGGATGAAACCATATTGATTACGATTTATATCTTACTCCTGGGCACCTTCCAATCCATTACATAGCACGCTAAACTAACAAACCTTTACGAGTGAGTTCGAGTCTCGTTGGGTGCCCCATTCCTACGGGCTTGTGCCGCATCTAAACAAAAAGCTTTGTAAATTACAACTACAATTTATATCTTCCTCTTTAAAATACCTGTCAGGGAAACTGGTTGTTAATTACTTTTTAAAGGTATCAAATGTTTATTAAGTCATGGTATAACAATTTGTTTTCCAAATATATGGAATCATTTCATATTCTATACATTTCTCAAATAATTTACTTTTTGCATTGATAAAACCTTTATTTGATGATATGTATTAAGATTAAACTAACTAAATTAATAGTATAATTTTCCCCCAAGTCAAACAGAGGAAAATATGGAATAACCTAATGTTGATGGAATGATATCGTAATTTGCATTCCTTTTCATTGTTTTAATTGAGAGTTCATTTATTGGGTTTATGTTTTCTTACAATAAAGTATGCCCAACTGTTTGTTGAGGTCTGCAAGAACTGTCTTTAAACTGTATATCTTTTTGCTTATTTTGGCTTTTTCTGGTATTTGTTTTTAGAAATACAAATTCGGAATTTGAGCTCTTAGTCCTAACCTCAATCCGCTCGATAATCAAGGCTTAATATTAAATCAGTTAGATATTCAAAAATACAGTAAACAAATCAAAACTTACCCGAAATGCAATTATATATATATATATATATATATATGTGTGTGTGTGTGTGTGTGTGTGTGTGTGTGTGTGTGTGTGTGTGTACATTTATGTTTCTTTACATATGTAGGTGGGTGTTTCCAGAAAAAAAAAAAAATACTGAAACTAATGACAAAAACGAAATTCTGTGGAATTTGAAATTTCAGTTGTGATGACATCATAGTGTTAATGGTCCGCACTGATTACGTTTCTTTTGGAGAAAACATGAAGTGGCTTACACCGCCAATCAGACGCCGGTAATTTCTCGTTTTCAGCTCTTGCAGCTGATGGTTGAAGACAGTCGATGCACCTCCTTCCCATCCCGGCGTCGACTTTTGAAATATATAAATAAGATAAATAACAGGAAGAAATAGTTTCCCACCTTTCGTATCTTAATCATCTTCCTAGGAGTGGAATAGCAAAATGTTATTTTTACCGTATATTTATAGCAAATATGCTTACTAAGGATATAAATAGTTTATTTTTCCGATTTATTTAAAGCGAATTTATTCATCTTCCCTACAGAGAACTACTATTTCCTTTCAGACTATGTACAGTGAAGATTGATCCATCGTTCGGCAATCTTATTTACTACTAGACGACCCATGAACACATCGAGTTCCGTTGTAACAACGGTCCATGATGATATTGATTTTTCTATTTATGGAGGAGTGAAAGATTTTAGAATTTCATTGATATTTCCGTTAACTGGGAATTTAGATGATTAAAAAAATGTCGTTCAACGCAAACGCAGGGGCTACAAATTATAAGTAATTTGCAAATTGGCCAGGAAAATATTTTATTCTTTAAGTTATAGAATTTTAAGTGTATTACTCTAATTTAAAAAGATCTCTTTGATGTGCAGTTTTGCTGAAATACACACACACACACACACACACACACACGCACAAACACACACATTTAATCATCTATCATAGTATAGTAAAAAATCGTCTATGAATAAGCGCACCACTAAGAATAGCTTTATAAAAAGTTAATTTTCTTCTAAAGTAAAGTATTCATAATTTCTAGTGGAACATTATACGACCAAAATGAGTATCAGTAAGTATTACTTATTACTAGATACTAAATAGTGTTTATTATCAGATACTAAATAGTGTTTATTATCAGATACTGCAACATTGAAACTCTGCAGCCAAATATATGAATTCACAGTTGTACAAAATTAAGTATGCTCATTATATATATTTATGCAATTTTATTTTTTAGTTATAGAAGTGTTGCAATTTTTTTTAGTTATAGAAGTTTTGCAATTTTTTTTAGTTAGGGAGATGTCGAAACTTTATTTTTTAGTTGCAAAGGTGACACAATTGTATTTTGTGTTTCATAAGTGTTGCACTTTTATTTTTGATTAAAAGAATTGCAATTTTATCTTTAGTCACAGAGATGTTGACATTTTTATTCGGTTTCGGTTTCTTTGTTTAATGGCATATCAACCTTTCTAGGTTATTTAATGCCAAAGCCATTCTCCTAGAAGAACAGTAGTGGTACTATTTAACCCATAGCTGGGAGGATAAGGGGGTTCATACCTTTCCCAAGGGTATTTGTCCGAAAGTGAATGACATTTTTATCTTAATTGTAGGTGTTGCTATTTTTTTTAGTTATAGAAGTGTTGCAATTTAATATTTTTTAGTTACAGACGTGTTGCAATTTTATTCTTAATGAGAGAGGTACTGCAATTTCATTTTTTGTTACAGTGTTGATGCAATTTCCTTTTTAGTTAGTGAGGTGCTGCAATTTCATTTTTGTTACAGTGGTTTTGCAATTTTATTATTAGTCGCAGAGGTGAGGCATTTTTATTTTTAGTTATTGAGTTTCAATGTTGCAAAGTTTGGCAATAAATAGTATAAAAAAATATCCGTTTTGATTGCATAATATTCCACTAGAAATAATAAAACCAAGATATATTTGGTTTAGAAGGAACTAATCTGTATATGATATAAGAAAATTGCTGGGTGTTTACTTATTTACATCCGATATATGAATAAGTGTGATGTATACATGTGTGGGGGGTGCTTCAGGTAGTGTAATGGTCAACAAGCTTGACTAGCAAATCTGCAAGAGTGAGTTCGAGTCTCATTGGGTGCCCCATTCATTCGGCCTAGTGCCACATCTAAACAAAAAAAAAAATTAGTAAATTACTATATGTGTGTGTGTGTGTGTGTGTGTGTGAAAGAAGACAGTTTTCAAAAACCAAACTGGCATCTTCGAGTGTAGACTAGTGTGACGCGAAAGGTTTACTTTTATCCCAAAACAGGGTTTTATTTTCGCATGTGTGAAGACGGGGCAGGTTGGCACTTGATCCACTATATAATAAGTCCTCGTTCAGAGTTTTTCTCTCAGGCATATAAGACCTGGCATATTACGTGAGGGATCAATTTAGGACCAGACTGACCGCCGCTGGCAAGGGGTTCCAAATTTCACACTATCCACACACCCACCAAGGCCACTAAACTTCCTCCCCTAGACAACAGAAGATATGGACCTATAGGTTTTAGTCGTAATAATATTATATTGTAGTAGTCGGCAACTCCGGTTTCCCGTGTGATATTTTAAAGGAATTAATAGGACAATTCTAAGCAAGATAACATAAGGCTGAAAAGCTGAAAAGGAAATGTGACACAACAAATTCGTAGCAGGACTGCAAAGAACAACTTAGACCACGTGGTAACATAAAAATACATGAATCCTTAACTATACAAAGAGATACTATTTACCAACCCCTCCGCTCGGGCAGGATATGACACAAGGTCAGTTTTTAAGCGGAGTTTAACAGGTTTGAATACAGTTTTCCTTCTCCTAGACTAGTTGCCTAACCAAGGCTGAAGAACCTAGTCTGTCCTACTATTTACCCATAGCTGGAGGGAGAATAATTGGATTCATACCTTTCCCAAGGGTATTAGTGCTATGTGAAATGCAATCAGACTCGTCCAGGATTTGAACTTGTGTCGCCGTTTCCATTTCCTACGACGATAACGACTACACCACGGACACCTCCTATACAAAGAGATACACTTTCAAAGTGTCAGAACATAGAATAATTGAACAGTCCATGAACATAAATGTCTTTCTTTTCTTTCCTGTTCTTTCGTATTTCTTCAAATTGAGAGAGAGAGAGAGAGAAAGAGAGTATACAAAATTTGGTATAAGGAGAAACAACCCCAAAGTTACTTATCTTATTTTTCGACAGGGTTCCACTGGAGAATCTTTCTTCTTTCACGGGCTAATAGACTTTATGCTATTTTTAATACTGGCTTGAAGAACTCGGGTCCCTCGTGTCTCAGATATTCTTTTGTCTTCTACCCGGAATACTGGCTTTGGTTCGTCTGCCCGCTACGAACCCTGCCAAACAACTGACCTTTTTACTTTCTATTTCCGCTGACGGGAAGGAGTCCCCACTTCCGTTTTGGGGTCCCAGCCAATCACTTGGCTTCTCTCTTCCTCCTTCCTGGTCAGCCGATTTCTTAGGGCTACTAGATGTCACCCAAGTCTGGTTACTGAGTACAAACATCTGTTGGTCTTCATCCCGACCTACATTCTTTCTTAACGGTTTGCCACTGTTCATTCCGACGGGAGGATAGTATTAATCTTATTTCTATCGTCTCCGTGGGATATCACGTGACACTAGCATCATTGCAATAAATTCCAAATTTCCAAAGCAAATTCTTGTGAGTAAAAAGAAAAAAAAATGGTGCACTTCTCTTAAAGGAAAGAAGCGCACTTAAAACATTACTGTATCGGTTATAAAATCAACCAATACAGTAACCAAATAGTAACACTGCAGTTTTTCTACAAGGATGGTTTTGGTATTAGGTAAACCAGGAAAATTGGTATGCATTTCACAAAGCAACCGAACTAATGCACTAAAAAATTATCAATCTGATTTTCAAAACTATCCTCTTATTCCACACACACACACACACACACACACACACACATATATATATATATATATACATATATATATCCGAACATAATGAGAATTTCAATATATAAATTAAGCTCAAAATGATCAATGTGTTTATCAATTCAGTATTTTTATTTTGTATCTTATTCTTTTTTAATCTTGGAAAATAACCAATAATAAAACCTTAAGATCTCCATGATTTAGATAAAAATCTGATTGTCTGAAGTTATGTAAAGTGAAAACGCTGTTCCGTTACACACCAAATGTAAGGTTATAACCTCGCCCGGAGAAAAGTTGACGAATACAAGAAACTCTATCTTAGTTCACTAACACAAAAGTTTATTTGCTACTGCACTTTTTAAGCAGCTGCCGGGAGAAAGAAACAGACTATGAAAACTGAGTCGCCCGCGTTAGCTGAACAAAGAGAAATATATCATGAGGAGAAAGAGAGTAGAGACAGACCTTGCATTTTCTTTACGGTTTTCTGTTGTAGTTCTAACGTATTTGTTCGCTGGTTTCGTCTCTACAGCTGCGTGTCTGGTGTGAGACCTCCTTTCGGAGCTCACCTCAAAATGGGGTCTGCAACACTCGATCGCCCTCATATTTCCGCATCTAGGCTTCAACTCACCTCATCGCGTCCAGCTGCTAACTTTCAAACCCGAGGTGTCCTCTTACTTCTGCCTGTCTCGGAGGGAGGAACATATTCATTTCCGATGATTCTACACATGTGCAGAAGATTTAGGACCTCTGGTTTTTTCTAGTCATTTTTGATTAGCGTAGTCATTCACTCGTGACTGGCTGACCTGCAACGAGTGCTTTGGCCTGATTCACTCAGGTTATCAGCTTTCCCTACACACTCTCTGTCTGTTTTTCTTTTATTTTTTTCTCCTCTCCCTCCTTGTCCAAAATTATTTTTATAACTTGAACCTTCCATACCAATTACAAATCTTCCTTACGACGATTCTAAACTTTTTACCACGTAAAAATTTTCATACTATGTTCCTAACATTGTTGGCTCACAGATATATGTAATTATTTATTTAATCATTTATCCGTTGTTGTTAATTTGGGTTCACTTCAGCAATCCTATCTAACCAATACTTCTGTGATTTCTCCGCGACGACTACATTGAACCAACCCCCCACCTCCAAAAAAAAAAAAAAAAAACACAATTCAAAAGAAGTAAAATAAACAAAATAACACGCAACTCGTTAAATAGTTCACAGTTCATTTATGTTCGTTTCTCTGTCTCCGTTTGGGCACCTCGGGTGGTGTAATGGTTAGCAAGGTAGCCTAGCAAACCTACACGAGTGAGTTCGATTCTCATTGGGTGCCCAATTCATGCGGCCTTGTGCTACATCTAAGCAAAAAAGCTTAGTAAATTACCTCTCTGTCTCCGTTTAATTCTTTTTTTTTTCCTTTCTTTCTTTCTTCCTTTCTAAAGTCAATATCGTTTTCTCTTTTTTTCTTTTATTTTGCCCAAAACCAAGTTTTTTTTTTCTTTTGAAGCAATGTCTTTCTTACTTATATTCTTTTCTCTCTTTCTTTTTTCTTTCAATGCTTGTAAATTACTTCAAATCACACTTCTTTCTCTATCTCTCTCCGCCTCCTCTTCCCACCCCCGTTCCCTCAAGCCCGAATATTCGTGCTGTAAGTTTAAATACACTCTAACAGTTACCCGTATAAACACAAATTCTGGCCCGCATGTAGAACAAAGAGTTTTCTTTCGAAAATGGTCTTCTTTTTTTGTTTGTTCTTCAAAACCCCTCTATTTGCTCACCAATTAGTGCTATATTTTTTGGATCATTCCCGTTGTCAATTATTAGAGATATTAACCGTATCCATAATTCTAGTTTGAGTGTCAAGATATGATCCAATAGTTCCCCCTCTTTGTTTTTAAATCTTTATAACTTCCTGTTGTACTTCATTTGGGCCTTTATTGTTCTCGTGTTCAACAAAAGAGGTCCATGCTTGCGACTACCCGCGATATTTCTCCTATTTCCTCTATATTATCCCTATCATAAATGGTCACCTCAGATTCCCAGTCACCTATCTTTGTACTTTGTTGCATGAAGTTGTATAACTGAGATATCTGGTTCATTGTCAGAACATTCCCGCTGATGATAACACCACTTCATTTGAAAATGTCTTTCCTCGGTATCTGCATCATATGATGTATCCGAATCTATCGGAGCCGCTAACGTTGCCTTACGTATCGTACGGACAGCTTTGGGAATATTCCACTCGTCTACATTCACAGCACAAAGATGTTCAGCGTGTGTCTTTTTAATTTTGTTTGTTAACTAGTCCTTAATTCTATATGATACCGGACCCATTTTCTGTACAATTATGCAAAACAGATTCCATCTCTTATCCAGCTTCGCTTGTCTCTGATGATTCTTATAATATACAAAATCTCCCACCTTAAAATCTACATCCTTTATTTTGTTATTTACTCTATCCATTTGGCGCTTCCTAGCTCTCTTAAGGTTGTTTCTAAGGTAAAAGCCTTATGCTGTTCTTCTTGTGCTAGTTCGTGATGATCCTTCCCTAAACATTTTCGACAGGGTTTCAATATATTATCTAAAGGAAGAACAACATTTTTATTATACTATAAGTAGAATGGAGAGAATTTCGTCGCTTCACTGGCGTGGAATATAATTGATGCCAACATCTGGTTCAAATACAAATTCTACGAATAATGGTTATCTCCTATTATCCTAGCTAAAATATCATTCATCGTTCTATGTAACCTTTCTACTATCCCGTTATTCAGTGGATGATAAAAGGACGTTGTCAAACGATGAATATTCATTCCCTCGAGGGTTTTTCCTATCACATTATTTATATTCTCTAGGCTGTTGTTCGTTGTATTTGTTTTCTTTTTCCTCAAAACATGTTGTTTCTATTTTTCCCGCTAACGCGGATGACTCAGTTTTCCTACTCTGTTCCTTTCTCCCGGTGACTACTCAAAAAGTGTATTAGTGAATAAACTTTTGTGTTTGTGAATTAAGACAAAGTTTCGTGTGTTCGTCAACTTTTCTCAGGCAGAAGCTACAACCATACATTTGGTGTGTAACAGTACAACGTCTATTTTCTAATCTACAATGAGTGGTTTGGCCTGACTCACTCAGGTCAGCTGGCCACCCTGCAGACTATCTGTTTGGTTTTTCGTCTTAAAATTTTTTCTTCTCTCTTTCCTTCTCCAGAAATTCTCTTTATAACTTGAACCTGCCATATCACGTTACAACGCTAAAAGAGTTGGACACTTGGTAACGTCGGAAAACGGTGGCTTTCATTTACATTTATGTAATTCCTTGAATCACCCTCAATTGTTTATAATCCCATAGTAGCCTCAACTTGGTCGTCACATAGGCATTATATATCAACTTCAGCAGAAGATACAATTCAATCCTCGTACCTTTACTATAAGGAGAAAATATCACGTATTGACAATTTAAACTATGTGTCAGTGTGGATATAAATCAATATCTTCTTTTTTCTTAGACATTTTATATTATTAATACGACTCAGTGAAAAGTGAGAAAAGTGAGTATGTGGGGAGGGGGCAGCGATACTTTATTAGAAGCATGATTTGGTTGCCGCTATTTTCGTCATGTCAGCCAGTAGATTTGACTCTTTGGCAAATTACCGTCTTACATAAAATTCCTTCAAGAATATTTATCTAAATATGGTCGCTGTGCTCATGGGATTGGATTATCATGAGAAAGATTTGTATATGCTTATCATAACGTCCCACACATCAATAACAATCAATATCAAATTACTTAGTCGGATATATGCGTTCATGCCTTTATCGAGGAAGCTCATCTGAAATGATGATTACACTCAGCAATACAAGGAGGCGTGCTTTGCATAACGGTTATCGTCGTAGAACATCTTATCGGTGACCTGAGTTCAAATGCTGAACAAAGCTGTTTGCATTTCGCTTCAAGCTCACGCCACTGGAAAAGGAATGAATCCAATTATTCTTGCTTTCAGCTAGTGGTAAATAGTAGGGCTGGCAAGTTTCTTGAGCCTTATTTAGACAACAAGTGTAGGAGAAGGAAAATACCTGATTCAAACCAGCTGCACTCCGTTTAAAAATTGACCTTGTGCTACATCATGCCCAAGGTGGAGGGGTTGGGTAAATGTATACTCTCAGTAATTCAAGTTATAGCGACAGTTCTAATATTACAATACTTGTAAAAAAATGGACGCGCCAGTATTTGCTGATCAGCAAAGACTTACATCAGCTCTGTGCGGACATTAGGCACAGTCTTGAATGTACAAGAAGCGGTGTATGATTGGGACGGATGGCGAGAAAATCAGGGAATTGCAGGCTGTCGGTGCGAATTGATGTTAATGATAATATCATTTCTCTAAGAAAAATGGATGCAGCTTAAAAACTGGGAAATATTTTAAAGTGTTTTCCTCGGAATTATCTACTTTTAGTTAGCGGCCCATAAGTGTTAAAAAGGTTTTTTGAGTTCAAAAGGTTAAGCATCAAGTTTGCCGTGACTGTCAGTGGTAGTGTAGTGGCTGTTAAGGCCCCATCTATGGGTCAAATTGATCTATTTAAGATTTATTAGTATTAGGTAGTTAATGATACAATGTAAATGCGTGTAAATTATTTATATTAAAAACAAATACTGGCTGCGAAAAGAGGCGTAGTGATTAACGGATTGGACTGTGACATCATGATAAGCAAGTTCAAACTCCAGTCGCCCTATTACTTTCCCTTTCGGATTAATACCCTTGGGAAAGGTATGAATCATCTGATTCTCAATTCATGGGATTGTAATATAATGGCCGAGGGATTTTTTGTGGTTTAGTTAGGCTGAGAACCTTTCGGCTCAGTGCATGGGTTACTTAGGTGCAACATTAACGCAGGTGTTCACGCGAGCGCGCGGGCGGAGCGAACGTGTCACTCAGAGATAGGAAACGGGGCTAGCAAGTGCGAATGACGTCACGCACCGGAAATGCGCGGAGGATTTTGGGAATTTGAAGAAAGTTAGTAGAGTTGAGACTAGACACCGGACGAGAAGGGTTGACTTTCGCTTGCTCGCGGAGGCCTTGGGCAGGTGTCGCACGAGATGGGGGGCAGATGAAAAGGCCAGAATATAAAGATTGTGTCTCTCTCTCCTTATGTCGAAAAACCTTTAAACTCAAAGGTAATAAAAAGTTTCGTACCTGAACTGAGAAGTCGTAAGTGTTTTTTTCGTGTTTCGAGATTCCTATGTTCTATGTATATATATATGAACATCCCATGTACATTTTGCATATTCAAGTATATGGCTATGGTACAGGATAAATAGTACCACTACTGTTCTTCGTCAAAGATGACTTTGGCATTAAATAATGCACGAAATTTGACATGTCATTGAAAAACAAAGAAACCGAAGACAGAATTGAAGTTCTAATTGTTTACTAAGGTTGGTTGGTTATATTTTATGACATATCAATCCTTGTGGGTTACTAAATGTCAAATCCTGTTTATACATATGTATATTAAGTATACATGTTTTATGAAAAATTATCGTTTACTAAGATTAAAATTTTAGTAAACAACAATTTTTCATTTAACATGCATATTGCCTGAGAGTCATGACTGCAAATAGACATAGTAAGTAAAGTTGGCGACCGTAGACGAGGGCGACCAGAAGGCTCCCTTTTCAATAGCTACAACACCGAGGTGTTGGGGAGGGCGCTACTCCTTTCCCTGGATTGCTCCACTTTACTCTTGATACGTACTTTATATTGCTGAGTGTTAAGCAATGAGGTATCAAGTACCATTTTTAAAGTCTTTGGTATGACGCGAACTGGGATTGAACCCAAGTTTCCCGGACTATTGTCGAACACTCTACCCACTAGACCAATGAGCCGGTATAGATCGACATAGCAGTTATGTGAAATCTTTATCAGTTAAAGGAATCATGCAGAGAGAGACAGAGAGAGAGAGAGAGAGAGGGGGGAGGGAGAGAGGGGGAGGGAGAGAGAGAGAGAGGACTGACCATGCACTTGCATATCTTCTTTTTCTTTTTTCTTTCTTTTTTTATGGAAAAGATCACATAGTAACAACTGGCGAAGGACTTTATCGAAGCAAGATTGGTTTCACGCATTTCTCACAGTTAGCGTTAAGTAATATCAATAATTGCCGACTCCTCGATTTCCTGAATCCGAGCCAAGTAAACTAAATCACTCCTATGCGGACATATTTAGTATAAGTTTGTAGCAGCTTTTCTTTAAAGATGTGGCGGCACATCAATCATTTTACTATCTCTGCTTCTCCTTCGAAAATGGAATGCAAAACTTTGTCTTTTAGAGCGTAACCCACTAATATTAGACTTGATATAGGTTAGCAAGTACCTTTGTACGCATGCGCGTGACCGGGGATTATTTTCTTGAAAACATTCTGCCATATTGAATTTGTATATTTTGTTCTGAGGTTTTCTGTTTTTCTAACAATTCATTACTTTTTTTTCTTTCTTTTTCCTTCTAAAAGAAGTAAGCTGTAAATACATTTTTCGACAATGATATTCCAATATTTGATGGTTTTATCAATCATCAGGTCAATCAGTATTCTTTTCACGGTAATACCATTTGTAAAGTAAATGCTAGCAGCTTCAAATCATCACTCAGACACACTTTCTTTCTGTCTTAGTCTGTTTGTCTCTATATTCATTTATCAGTCTGTTTATGTATATATTAATAGATAAATTGATGGGTCAATATGGATATAGATTGTTAAAGATATATACGAAGCTTGCTCTGAAACTGATTCCTCCTATTCTATTATGTTGGTCCACAAGGTAGATGTTGGTGATATGGCAATAGATATTGAAACTCCCACCAATGAATTATTTTTTTACAATGTTACACATAGAAACAAAGTGGCTTTCTCACTGGTTGATTTCTGCCATGAAAATCCAGAAGTGTGACATTGAATTCGTACATGCAGAAAAAGATGACGTACATCTACACTTGATGAGTGTCATTGGAGACCTAACTGTGGAGGGGAGCATTTAAGCTGTCGAATTGATAAAAATGTGATTGAAATCCTACGTTAAGAAACTGAACACAGAGTTAAAAACTGGTTTTAGGATGGAAACTTCTGCCCATAATATATTTAAATTCCATTGCTTAAGTTGGGTCTGGTGCTGGCTGTGAGGTTATGTTATCGGTCTGACGTAAAGTTAGGCGGGTTTCAATCCCAGTTTGAAGTGTCTCACGTGTCTGGCTACACTGAAAAGTTGTGATACAACGAAACAGTCTCTCTGGAGATGACAATATATATATATATATATATACACGAGGGTCGGCTGACTAAGATACCCTGATGGAATGTGACGAAATGAAGTTTATCTATAAAATGAATTTCTTCCATCGGTGTTGCAATGCTTGTATTCCATTGATCAAGTGGGGAGTCCTCATTGCCTATTGGACTACAACATTGTTGTAAACAAGTTCGAACTCTAGTCTCTCTTTTGTGTACACTTTCAGACAAAAATTCTTTCCCAAGGGTGTAGCCTCACCTCATACCCCCAGCTGTAGGTTAAATAGTACTACTACAGTTCTTTGGCAAGGATGACTTTGGCATTAAAAGTAAAAAAAAAAGTCAACAGTTGGTATAACGTCATCACATGAAATTTTCAACCTACCCTCGCATATTCAAATATATATATATATATATATATATATATATACGCACCCTTCTAAGCGAACATTTCGAACTCTTTAAATCATGGAAAATTTTGATTCAACTTGATTCATATCATAACTTCTTTTTGTAGTAAAAATTTGGTTTGATTTCTTAGTTTAATGGCATATCAACTTTCGTGGGTTATTTAATACTATAGCCATCCTTGATGAATGAATAGTAGTAGTACTATTTTACCCATTGCTGGAAGGAAGAGAGGGTTTATACATTTCTCAAGGGTATTATTCCGAAAGTGGACGTAATACCGTAACTGGAGCTCGAACTTGCTTACTATTAGTGCCACAGTCTAGGACGTTGGCCATTACGCCTCGGAGACTCCCCAAAACATGGCCAAGTGATTGCTATTTATGTAGCTACTTAATGCAGCACGAGTCTAAATTGGAGAAATATAGATTATTCAAGATTATATCAGTTAAAACTATGTTTTTTTATCTTACTATTTTCATGAAAACTAAGATTAAAATATCTCCACGTATTTGAAATCATCAATTGTTTTTTAATATGCGCAAGGTCAGTCAAAAAGTAGATATACAGTGGGTTATATATATATATATATATATATACATTGTCATTCAAAGACTGACTGTTTCGTTGTATCGCAACTCTTCAGTGTAGCTATTTATTATTGATATAGATGTTAAAACATGGATATTCCAAGCATCTATGAAAAATTGTCATCTCATTTACTTTTTGTTTTCTCTATTCAAATACACCATTTTATAAATTTCTTTATCGTACGTGGCATACAGTAAGTAAAGTGAACAAATATTTACATGAGTAGATATCAATATACATATTCTACATGTCGTTATTTTTGTTAGAACAGAGTTTCGGCTGATTTATTCTACAGCCTTCTTCAGCTCATTGTTTTCCTTGTTTTTCTTGTTAGCTTAATATTTCAACCAATCTATTCTACTGACTTCTTCAACTTATTCTTTGTGTTACTTTTAGCTGAATAGTTTGAACCCTCATAAAATAACGACTCTCCTAAAAATAATGAACAGTTAATGATATGGTTGAAAGACTCACTAAACTGATTTACTAGGCTCAAAAAATATCTGATAAGAAAAATGAATTTAGTGTTGTCTTGTGTAAGCTTTAGATTCATTAAAATATTGTCGAGAAAGATTAGAGATTTCTTCGTCTTTATATTCAATGATTTTCTGACTCATTCTAAGCGTTATTAATTTTTTCAACCAGATTGTATCATATTCAGATGAATGTTTATCGTGCATTGTCTTTTTTTTAGTATTAGATTTCTACATTAATTCAATCGTCAATTTTGTCTGTCAGAAGAAGGGAAATAAAGACGACTAAAATTGCCAAACAAAATGATTGAATGCATTCTTAAAGATAGTTGTCATTTTTTTTTTCTGGTCCAACGAATCACGAAATGAAATGACATACGAGATATGTTCAAAAAGTTTCGAGAATGAAATTATTTGACAAGAATGAAAGAAACTATGAAGGGAACGTCACTTTTCTTCAAAATAGTCCCCTTGTCCCGCTTTTTTTTTTTTTTTTTTGAATTCTCTTATGTTTAGCTGTCGTATTTCTTTTCACCTATTATAAGCCAACGTCCTCGTTTGAGGACAGTTAAAATAAATATGACAGTCTCATTAAATACTTACATTTTGGTTATTTCAATGTATACTTTGCATTAATAAAATTTATATTTATATTTCCAGTAATAAAAGTTAAATAGATGTTTCAGTGTCTTTATTATCCATTTTCATGTGTTTCCCAAATTATAATTTAATCATAAATCGGAAAATTAAAAAATCTAGGTTATGATGTGTTAATGTTCTGCAAACATCAAATGTTAGCCTCGAGTTAAATTTTTCATTTTCGAAAACAAGAAAAAGTCTTAGAGTGTACAGATCGTGCTGCACTTGCACAATCCGGCTTTTCACCAAATAACTACAGATCAAAAAATATCAAGACTGGTTTCCTAATTTCTAAACAACAATTTATTATAAAAGTTTTTCCTTTGAATCATTTTCCCCTATAAGCATAGCACATTTTTTAATCCCAAATTCTATTACTATATCTTGGCTGTAGATTCTGATAGTTTATATAAGTTCTTGGTCAATACCTTATCATCCATAACACAAAATGGGAATTCTTTTAAGCAGGAGTCGTGTCAGTACTACTGAGTGGTTGCACCACGTGGACTTTAACAAAACACCAGGAGAAAAAGCTAGATAGGGATTAAACAATGGTGCTGCATTATATTCTGAACAAATCCTGGAAGCAGTACCTTACAAAACTGCCTTTATAAGGGCCGCTTACTCCTCATCTCTTAAACCATCCAAGTAAATCGAACAAGACATGCTGAGTACTTCTTGAGACGCAGGAACAAATTCAGAAGTAAAGTTCCGCACCAGTGTTGGCCGACAAGCAAAAACCTACATTCATCAGCTCTGTGCAGACATTGGATGCCGTGTAGAGGACCTGTAAAAAGCGATAGTTGATAAGGACGGATGGTGAGAAAGAGCCAAAGGAATCCGTGCAATCAGCACGATGATAATGATGATGAAAACATGAGGTGGCTTATCTTTTCCTGTGCTTTTGTACACTTGTAGTCTCCATTGCATTTTCTTAATATATATTTGAGAGGCTTCATAGCAATTACAAATACTGTTGGTGAGAGTGAGTCAACCCAGAAGATGCTTCTTTAGATTTTTACCTCGGTTTGTCTTAGTCCTCTTGCTGTTAGTTCCATTCTCCAGTTTTTCATAGCTCTCGTGATAAAGTTTACGATTTTTTCTAATATCTTGAACTTTTTAAGACATTCTTTTATCCATGTTTGCTGGATTATATCATATGCTTTTTTTCTTATCTATCCATGCCATGGCTACTTTTTTCTCCTTTGTCTTTTCCTCCTTTAAAAGGGGCCGCTTTATAGATAATTGGTCATTTGTTCACCGAGTTCTGTTACGACATCCTTTCTGTTTTTTTGGAAATAGCCAGCAGTTTTTAGTGAGTAATAGATTTCTTCTTTTTTTCGTGGAACTAGAATCTTCCACGTCATCGGAAAAAAACATTACTATAGTTGCTTGAGATAGTTCCCTTTTAGTGTCTTTCTAGATCAGGATAGTTTTTCCATTTGTCACCTATTCGAGTATTCTTGCCCCTCGTAGGCGTTGACTCAGATGCTGAGATAACCTGTCGTGAATAAACGTGAATTTATTTTTTTAACTAGAATCTATTATCGCCTGTTGTCTTCCAATTCAATACTTTCTTGAGTGTTGCTCTTAGTGACTCCCGGTGTATTTCATCTTCCAGGCTTTTTTCAATTGCAAAGATGCAATTCATTAATCTATTCGACCTTTCTGTTGTGTTGCTACTGTTCCAATAGTTTACTCCGGAAATGTTTTATTTCATCTGCATCCGGCTGTTCTTTATTCTTTATCCACGGATTTGTAAGTAGAATTTTATTATTTTGGTTAGCCCTGTTTTGATTGTATTGCTGGATCTTGAATTTACTCCTCTAGAGTTTTTCACATCAGTATTAGCAGATGGTTTTTCACTGGAGTTTGAGTGACGACAAATCTCCTCAAGTCTCCAGGACTCGTCTCAGTATTCTGGTCGTCCTCAGCAATGCTGTCGTTTGGATAGTCTCCACCTGTCCGCTAACTTCCAAGTCCTCCAGGCCCTTTAATAATCCTTTAGTTACTGTGCCTTTTGATATGATTCGTTCTTGAATTATTATTATTCTCCTTCAGAATTTTTATCATCTGCGTTAGCTAACGATCGTTCACTGGAGTTTGAGTGACAGCAAGTCTCCTCAAATCTCTAGGACTCTTCTCAGTATTCTTGCCGATCTCAATAATACTGTAGTTTGAATAGTCTCTACTCTTCCTCTTTTCCAAGTCCTCCAGTCCTTGTACCAATCCTTTGGTGACTGTACCAAGAGCACCAATTACAATTGGTATAATCGTCACTTTCATGTTTCACAGTTTTTTCTATTCCCTAGCAAGGTCCAAGTACTTATCCCTCTTTTCATTTTCTTTCAATTTTACTCTGTGTTCCGCTGGGACAGCAAAGTCCATAATTCTGCAAGTTCTCTATTTTTGTTGATTATTAGAAGGTATAGTCATCTGGCTGAGATTAGGTGATCCGTTTGTGTCTCAAAATCCCATAGGAGTTTATGTGTTTCATTCTTTATGACAGATTCTGGGTTGTGCATATGCCATTTGTTCGTATGGTCAAACTTCAATTTCTTGCACAACTTCCAGTGGATCACCATGCCTACCCAGTCGTTTCTAGTCTTATATTCTTTCTGTGCTAATTTGCTGCATCCGTTTATCATGTGATTGATCGTTTCGTCTCTATCACCACATAACCTACATCTGCTGTTTAACTGCGTCTTATCTATTCTTGCTTTGATATGGTTGGTCCTTATGGCGTTGTTTTGTGCTAGTATTAGAAGAGATTCAGTTTCTCTCTTAAGGTTTCCCTTTCTTTGCTACGTCCATATTCTAGTTTTTCACACCAGCGTAAGCTGATGCTCTTTCGTGGGACAGCAAGTCTCCTCAAGTCTCCAGGATTCTTCTCAGTATTCTGGTCAATCTTAGTAATGGTGTAATCTGGATGGCATCAGCTCGTCTTTCGATTTCCAACTCTTCCAAACATCTTACCAAGTCTTTGAGTATCGTTCTAAGCGTATCAATTACAATTGGTATCACCATCACTTTCATGTTCCATAGCTTTTTTTGTTCTCTGGCAAGATCTAAGTACTTGTCTCTCTTTTTCGTTTTCTTTGAATCATTATTATTATTATTATTATTATTATTATTATTATTATTATTATTTCACTCTTTGCGAGTTTTTCGCACCAGTTTTAACAGGTGATTTTTCCCTGGAGTCTAAGTGACAGCAAGACTTCTCAGGTTTCCTGGACTCTTTCAAGTATTCTTGTTAGTTTTTAACTGCGCCGGGGTCTGTATGGTCTCTATTCTTCTGATTTCCATTTCCTCCGATCTTCTTTTCAAAGCCGTTGGGGACCGTTTCAAGCGTGCCAACTCCAATTGGTATCATCGTCACTTTCATTTTCCACGGCTTTTTCAGCTTTCTGGCAAAATCCAAGTATTTATTTATCTTTTCACTTTCTTTTATTTTCACTGTTGTCCGCTAGAACATCAGAATCAACTTCTTCTTCTTCTTCTTCTTCTTCTTCTTCTTCTTATTATTATTATTATTATTATTATTATTATTATTATTATTATTATTATTATTATTATCTCTCTCTTTAAAGTAACAATTCGCTATGCTGATTATAGTTTACGGGGAAAAATTGAATCGTGACGGTGAACTATGATACTGGGAATTCTCTGACATTTAACGTGGACACTTCAACCACTAAATCGATCTCAACTGCTTGCAAGTCACGTAAATAGCATTTACTTCATAGGTTTGTTTACTCAGTTTTTTGGTTGTTGTTAAATAATAATGAGAACTGGATGGTAACAAGAAGTTTTCCGTTGTTACTGATTCTTTCTTTTTTTTTTTTTCTTAATTTTCTTTCAGGATTCAATCTCTCTTCCAAATGTCGATTAATTGAAAGGACAAAGAAATCGACATAAACAATAAACGTATTATTTGTCGCATGAAATAAAAGCTCACAATAATCTGTCTTTTGCATATCCAGAATCACGCACGTACCCCCACTCACACATTAGGAATATTCGGAGATTAATACCACCTATTTATTTTCACAGAAACTACGACTGAGAGAGAGAGAGAGAGAGAGAGAGAGAGAGAGAGAGAGAGAGAGAGAGAGAGAGCACAATAACAGCATTGAACAGAGCAGATTTTCTGCTACAAAACACTGTTTTTTCCAATATCGTCGGCTGCGTAGATTATGCGTTTTTTGCTAATGATGAACGAGAGCCTACTTGATGCACTATTAAGACAGTTACTCTGAACTTAGTGGTTCCAATGGCTGGTTTGAGTTAATAGTTTCCTTTTTCCGAGACTGGAAGCATTAACAAGGTTAAAAAAAAATCAGTCAGCCTTACTATTTACTCTTAGCTGAGGGGAAAGAAGAAGGATGGTGTTCATGTCTTTCCCAAAGAAAGCTGAACATAAACAGCTTCGACTAAGATTTGAACTCAGGACACCAATTCCATTCTACAAGGGACAATAACTCTTACGCTAAACGCACCTCCATTATAGCTTCAAGTAACTCTCAATACAAATAATTTGCACACAGTTATAGGGTTTTATGTATTCTTATTAGATCCTAATAATTATCCAATCGATCAATTTGACTAACAGGTATTGCCATTTCGAGTCAGAATGAACCAGAGGGTAATGGCAAGAAGGGAGTAACGCCACACTCCCCTAGAGTTCCAGAACTGGAGCCACACCATAAAATGCAGTTTACTGTTCGAGTGGGTGAGTCTAGAACTGTGCAGCCTTTTACCTAAATCCACTCACGCAGACGCTGTCCTTTCTGAAGAACCATCCTTTTGAGTGGGTAGCGAACACACACACACACACACACACACACACACACACACACACACACACACACACACATATATATATATATATATATAAAATCACATTGTTTTATATATATGAGGAGATTTTGAGTGGGACGTGAATGCGTATATCTGTAAATCTGAACATTCGATGTGTTCTATTTTTTACCTATAATTTGTGGTTTAAACTGTTATGAATGCTGCTGAAATAAAAATAATGAAGATGAAAAATTTGGCCAAGTGCGTTGGTGGGCGCCATGCCTTCATTTATTTTTATTTTCTGGTTTACTTTTTTTTTTTAGCTCATTCGTTGTAAACAGGAAGTTAAAAAAAGATAAATAATGAGGAGTAATCTGAGAACTTGGGATTAATATTTAAGGTATTTTATTTCATTTTTCTTTATTTTGAGGGGCTGAGTCTCGTGCAAAATCAACTTTCGATCCTGATAAAAGCTGAGGTAATCAAATACAGTAAAAGAAATGCGAGGGGAAATGTATCCCATAATAAATTGTCTGGGCGCCGATCATTTCAGATTCGCTGAGTTAGCTGGAGATTGATTTTGCTTTTAGTGTCATTATGTATACTAGTGAATTCACCGTTCGTAGCGGGGCTTTGTGCTTGGCCATGCAGGCGGCTTAGTCGCATCGCAACATTCTCGCTACGCTCACAATCTTTTTCAAGCAATTCAGTTTAGCATTAGTACACTGATTGGTTGGTTGTTTGGGTTTTATGGCATATCAAACTTTGTAGGTTATTTAACGCCAAATCCATTTTAATGTAAATAATCAGTTCTATTTAAAACAATTCAAACTATTCAAGCAGTTATATATAACAATGCAGTTTAGTGTAAGTACAGTTTAAATGTAAAAAATAGTTCAATTTCAAACAATTCAGTTTAGCATAAGCATGCAGTTTAAATGAAAGTACAGTTTAATTCTGAAAAAACATTTCTATTTCTAGCTATTCAGTTTAGTCAAGCAGTTCAAATTCAGCTAATTCAGTTTAGTATAAGTACAGATTTTGTTTACACAGTTAAATGTCAAAACAGTTCCATGTTAAACAATTCAGTATAGTGTAAATACAGTTTCAATGTAAAAACAGTTCTATTTCAAATAAGTCAGTTAAGCATAAGCACGCAGTTTAAATGTAAGTACGGTTTAATTGTCAAAAACATTTCTAGTTCAAGCTAATCAGTTTTGTCAAACAATTCAGTTTAGCATAAGTATCCCGTTTGTTCTATTTAACCCATAGATAGGGCCCTATTAGGTGCTACCACGCTGGGCCAGAGTGGACCTGGGAGCTATGTCAATGAAGGGTGCTCCGTATTCCCCAAGACCGCAGCATTTCTGGGACCTCACCATCAGATTGTTTTGTATCATATCCAGGACACTCATTGGGAGGTCTTTCCCCTCTGCAGAGGTGCAGTCAGTGTATGCTACAGCCCCAATCGACTGAGCAACTTGGTTGTTTGGGTTTTATGGCATATCAACCTTTGTAAGTTATTTAACGCCAAATCCATTTTTATGCAAATAGTCAGTTCTATTTAAACAATTCAGTACACAGTTTAATTGTCAAAACCACTTCTATCTCAAGCTATTCAGTTTATTCAAACAGTTCTAATTCAGCTAATTCAGTTTAGTATAAGTATAGATTTTGTTTACACACTGTTAAATGTCAAAACAATTCTATATTAAACAATTGAGTTTAGTGTAAGTACAGTTTCAATGTCCATTTCAAACAATTCAGTTTAGCATAAGCATGCAGTTTCAATATAAGTACACGTTTAATTGCCAAAAACATTTCTATTTCAAGCTGTTCACTTTAGTCAAACAGTCCTAATTCAAACAATTCAGTTCAACATAAGTATGCAGTTTAGTTCTATTTAACCCATAGATAGGACCCTTATCAGGTGCTACCACTCCAGGCCAGAATGGACCTGGGAGCGATGGCAATGAAGGAGAAATCCGTATTCCCCAAAATTCCAGCATCACTGGAACTTCACCATCAAATTGTTTAGTGTCATATCTAGGACATTCGTTGGGAGGTCTTACCCCTCTGAGTACACAGTTTAGTTCTATTTGACCCATAGGACTCTATCAGGTGCAACCATTCCGGGTCAGAGTGGACCTGGGAGTGATAGCAGTTAAGGGGTATTCTGCATTCCCCAAAGTTCCAGCATTACTGAAGCCTCATCACCAGATTGTTTAGTGTTATATTCCTCTGCAGAGTTGCAGTCAGGGTATTCTGCAGCCCCATCCGACTGGGCCAGAGAGAGAGAGAGAGAGAGAGAGAGAGAGAGAGAGAGAGAGAGAGAGAGAGAGAGAGAGAGAGAGAGAGAGAGAGAGAGAGAGAGGGGTACTTGTAATGGTTGCCATCGTAGGAAATGGATACGACAACCTGAGTTAAAATCTGAGACGTGGCTGCTTGCATTTTACATATACCCTTACAAATACCCTTAGGAAAGGTGTAAATCTAATTATTCTCCCACCAGCTATGGGTAGATTGTTGGGCAGACTGGGCTCTTTAGCCTTGTTATGGCAACCGGTCAAGGCGAAGGAAAACTCTGTATTCAAACCAGTTAAACTCCGCTTAAAAATTGACCTTGTGTCGATCTCTCGAGTTTTGAACGTAAATAAAATTGGTAAAATAGATCCGATTTCGGAGTTCTTTATGTCATAGAAAAAATTTACCATTTTGTTTTGCTATTGTCATCACTCTGTTTTTATGTCCGCTAAAATGGGCCATTGTCATATTGGGTAGAGTTTTCGCCAATGGTCCGGAAGACTGGGTTTCAATCCCAGATCGAGTCATACCAAAGACTCAAAAATGGTACTTGATGCCGCCTTGCTTAACTCTTAGTATCAAGGGTAAAGTAGAGCAATCCTGGGAATGGATGCAAAGTAGATGCAAAGTTTTTCTCATGAACTGAGCACTCCGGTGGCCGATAACCTATATGTAAAAATATATGCGTAAAAATTCCTTCGCTTACGCTGAGAATAACGATAGCTCTGGAATAAGATATCCGACTGACGTAAGGTCAACCTGGTTTCGAACCCAACTTGAAACATCTCGCGTGTCTAGCCAAACTGAAAAGTTGTGATACAACGAAACTATCTGTCTGTAGATGATTATATATCATTATCATCATGTCATGCCGCCAGCACGGATATCCCTGACCCTCTCTTGCCACTTCTCCCTATCGTTCATCGCCTCTGGCAGGTCTTCAGGGCTACGTCAGGTATCCTCACAGAGCTGCTGTATGTATGTTCGAGCGGGCTGTCCTGCTTTTGCACGGCCATATGTGGGGTTCCATAGGAGTACATCCCTTATGAGCTCGTCCCTGCTTCTTCAGCAATGTCCTGCATATCTAGTTCGTCTAACTTAGACAGTTTTCGAGGTAGGTGGCCGTATAGTTGGTGCCTTGTGGGGTGTTGCTTCCAGGACTTGTTCAATATTGCTCGCAGCATTCTTGTGTAATTGGCGTCTATTTTTTTCTCCAGCCGTTTTGTTAGCGTCCATGTAGTGCATCCATACAGCAGTATCGATACGACCGCTGCTTGGAAGAAACTGCGTTTCATTTTATCGGTCAGGTCTGACTTCCATATGCTTATCGATAGCTTATTGATTGCTGTCCATGCCTTCGTTAGCCGCGTGTCGATGTCTTTTTTGGTTGATGAGAGGCTGCTTCTTAGGTAGGTGAACTTGTCTACCAGTTTCAGAGAGCTTCCGTCTAGTGTGGAAATGTCGCCAGTTTGATTATAGCACATATATTCCGTTTTGTGTGCATTGACATGGAGGCCAATGCCTGTGGCGGCTTGTTCCAAACTATGCAGTAGTGTTTCGCTTTGGTTGGGTGTTTTTACCAGTATCGCTATGTCATCGGCGTAGTCGGCGTCGGTAATTGTTTTTGCGGGGTACCTTCTGCTTCTTTTCTTTGTCAGCTCAAAGCCGTTTTCTTTGATTTTATCAATCACTGTTCAAAGCACGTAGTATAGACAGATGATAAAGAGGTATGGGGCAAGCGTGTCCCCTTGCAGTACTCCTGCTACAGTGTTGAAGTATTCTGTGTCTCCATCCGGTGAACGTACTTTCACTTTGGTGTTTCTATAGAGAATCGTTATTGCTGCGACGGTCTCTTTTGGTACGCCGTATGCTAGTAGGATTTGTTCCATCTCCCCTCTGTGAATGAAATCAAAGGCCTTGGTAAAGTCGACAAATAGTATTGTTGCCTGTAAGTTTTTTGCCCGTACGCCTTCAAGGATTCTACGGATGGTCAATATTTGTGAGTTGGCGGATCTATTTCTTCGGAAGCCATTTTGGTTTTTCTAAGAATGTTGTCAATTTTGGGTTCTATGCGGTTTCGTAGTAGGGCATTGTAGATTTTGGCTGCTATGGATGTAAGTGTTATACCTCGGTAGTTCTTGGCTAATCCGAGGTCACCCTTTTTAGGGAAGGGGAGGATGCATCCTTTCATCCATCTGTCTATCGGATTTTGATTATAGACTGCGTTGCAGTGTCAGAGCAGTATGTCGACGAATTGTCTGGTCTTCCATACTTCTGGGGGAATCTCGTCAAGCCCTGCGGCTTTCCTATTTTTAATTTTTCGAAGAACTGAGTCGATTTCTCTTGAGTGAACGGTCCTAGTTTGATCTCCAATTGCTTACTAATAATTCTGGTGATTGGTTCATGTGTAACTTTCCACAGTTTTATTCTTTCTTGTTAGTTTGTAGCTTTCAATTTAGCTTTGGTTGTGCTCTTCCTTCTACTCACTTCGTTTATCGTTTGCCAGGCTATCCTAGATTGCCTATCTTGCACTGAGTCTCTAATCTTATCAATCTGATTTTGTATGTATTCTGTCTGTTCTTTTAGATATATGCTTGTTAATTAATATTGTGCCTTTTTTAGTTTTAGGGCATTTGTGTGTGTTGGGTTCTTCCTAAAGCATTTGAAGGCAGTTTTCACGTCTGCACGTTTTTCTCTAACCGCTAACGTTTCCCATGTGAGTCTATATTTAGTTCGCTGCTGCCTCTATGTGTGCGTTGACGAAATTCTCATATTCTTCATTTGGGGTACCTTTTTCTGTCTTCTCCTGTAGTATCTCGAATCTGTTTCTCAATTCTAATACATATTTATCTAATATCTCTGTTGTTAAGAAGAGCCCAGTCATAGTGTTTGGCGGTCGCTGTTCGTGTGGCGTTTTTTCGTAGGCTTAGTCGTATTTTTGCCGTGACTTTTCAGTGATCGGAGGACACACCCTGGAAAGAGGAGTATGCCTCGCAATTCATTGCGCTATTTTCCCATTTCTTGTTTATAAAGACGTAGTCTATCTGTGCTTTATTATTGTTCGCGTAAGTGTAGGTCCATAATTTTCCCTCCCTATTCTACTGAAGTTGTTGCTTTACAGTTTTTAAATTTAATCAAGATGTTATTTTTTTCTTAAAAATCCAGACATATTCAACATTTGCATTGTATTATTCGCCAGTAAAAAATTAATTAAATTAATAAAATCTAGAAAAAATCAAAATTCTTTGTCTTGTTATACATACATATATATATACACACACAAACAAACACATACCTATATATAAAAACAAATACGGATGCTCTGACATACATATATGTAGGGTGTGATGGTGGGATTTTATAAACATAAATTCAAGAAACTAATACAACTAAAATTTTTTTGTTCAGTTTCTGTTTCTCACACTTTATATATATATATATATATATATATATATATATATATATATATATATATTACGATATTTTTATTATGTTCATATGCATATAAATATATCGCCAAAATTATATTCTACTGTCTAATGATTGTGACTTTTAGTAACAGCGATAAGAACCTGAGTACTTGTCACTTTAGATTATATATATATATATATATGGTAATTTAGCAAATACACCGATATTTTTATTAGAGCAATAGACTTAATTTTCGCTTTAATTATAAGCAATAGTCATGCCCTATTTCAATAGAATAATAATTCTCGTTGGGGCCGTCATTTTTGAAGCAATCGATTTCTCAACATAAAGGAGATAACTGTGAAATCCTTATTAGAATCTTTCACTTCTGCATTAATAAAAGTATAATCTTCATTATGGTTCGATGTCATAAATGGACTCCAACTGGTTTACTACTCGAGTATATATATATATATATACATGTATGTGTGTGTGTGTGTGTGTGTGTGTGTGTGTTTGTGTGTGTAAAGACGGAGATAAGCACTTATATGAAGAGAGAAACACACACACACACACACACACACACACACACACACATATGGTTACCGTCGTTGGAAATGAACACGACGACACGAGTTCAAATCTTGGGTGAGCCTGATTGCCTTTCACATAGTACTAATACCCCTGTGAAAGGTATGTATCCAACTATCATACCTCCGGATATGGATAAATAGTTGGGCAGACTTGGCTCTTTAACCATGGTATGACAATTAGTCTAGTAGAAGGAAACTCTGAATTCAAACCTGTTGAACTCCGCTTAAAAATTGACATTGTGTCACCTCCTGCTCGTGTGGAAGGCTTGGTAAATACATATACACACACATATGTATATATTGGAACTTAGAATAAATACAAATACGTTTTTCTCTCTTTATATATATACTAGCAGAAATACCCGTCGTTGACTGGATTTAGAAAGAGCCTTCAAAAATTGCACTCTAATTTATGAAAGTTAGTGCTTCGATCTAACTGAATTTTTTGGAGCGGAATATTCGCAAGCTCTTATTTCTAGGCTTCGGCCAAACATTGTTATATTGTCTGATATACTATAGAATTTAATACTCGTTTATCTTAATAAAAACATTGTTAGCAATCATCTATTCTTGTAACTCAAAAGAAAGGAATGACAGTTTTTTGTAAAATAGTAGCTTCCTTTAAACCAGATATATTCGCAGTCGCATACATTTCTCATTCTTTATCTCAATATTTTGGTTCATAAATTAAAGCATCCATCACATAGACAGTGGCTCTTGCATGTAATATGCAAGTAAATAAAAGCACGAGAAAATTTATAAAGACATACATAGTGCAATGTTTATTCAAGAATCACAACAAACACTAACAATTAAAGATGTATTATCACTGTAATGTAATATCTTCATTATAACTATTTATGATACTTAACAAATCAAGTTTGATGATGACAAACTTTTTATCAACGACATGGCTGCATAAAGATATAAATGTTTTTAAAAATACAGAAAGTAAAGCAATTAGAAAAGAAAAATGAGAAATAATCAAAACTCTGAAGCATAATGATTTATCAAATCAGTTAACAATTGAAATATGTGATTCAGCATTTTTCCCAGTTGCCAATAATCAAATCAGTATACACTCCCAGATTAAGCCGGATATAAGAGACCTCGATATAAGATACCCTGATATAAGAGACATTTTTTATCTTGTCCCAAATTAGAGCCTGTGTTAATGTATATAAAATAGACCGAACCCTGATATAAGAGACTTCTTCTCCGGTTCCGACAACTCTCTTATATCCAGGTACACTGTATGACTTTAATTTCATTAAAATAAGAGGTATTTGAATTTTCACCGGGTGATTCCCCCCCCCCCTTTAAGCCCCTCTAATCGAACTGGAAAGTAAATTTCATGTAGTTCATTGTCTTTCTTGTAAAATTTACTGTCTGATGGAGAAATTTTGGAAATCGACTTTACAAAGTACCTAGTAGATATGTTTTTATTTTTATCGAACTCGGAGTTATTTGAACTTTCACCGAGGGTGTTTACCTCCTTCAAACAACCCTAATCCAACTGGACAGTAAATTTCATGTAGCTTTTACATAAGAATACATAATTTGTTATTATGTATCTTTTATTCCCTTTCGTGCTATTGATGTACACACAGACACACACAGAGACGTTGAGCTTTATTATGTATATATATATATATATATATATATATATATATATATATAGAGAGAGAGAGAGAGAGAGAGAGCGAAAGAGAGTGTGTTTGTGTATGTATATATATATATATATATAAAGAAAGAAAGAAAGAAGGAAAGAAAGAAAGAAACAAACAAACAAAAAGATATATAAACAGAGAGAGACACATATTTGTATATATATATATATACTACACTATAGTATAAATACAGTATATAGCATACAGTATACGAGACAATATATATATATATACAAATATTCATATATATTTTTGTATGCGTATGTGTGTGTTTCTCCATATATATGCTTTTCTTCTTCGTGAACGCACTCATATATATATATATATATATAAAGAGAGAGAGAGAGAGAGGGAGGGAGAGAAAAAAGAGAGAAAAAAGAGACTATATTTTTTTGTACCTGTGTGTATGTTTGTGTGTGTGTTACTCTATCTTTTTATGTGCCTCTCTCTCTCTCTCTCTCTCTCTCTCTCTCTCTCTCTCTCTCTCTGTATATATATATATATATATACCTGTTCACACACACACGAATATATATATATATATATGTATATATATATATATATATATATATATATATATATATATATATATGATTTTTTATTAATATACTAGAGTATGAAAACAGCAACATAAAATATCCAATAGATAAAACAGCATTCAGCCAGCGTACCAAATGTATTTAGCAGCTAAACCTTTCATAATATTGCATGCAGTTTACTCTCGCTCTAACGTTTGCTCTATTATGAACAAAAGGCAATGTATATTTGAAAGCCATAAAGTAAAAAAATGCTGTAGAAAAACTGCAAAATATTCAAAATCTCTTTACACTTTGGAGAGAAGGTATATCTGATATTAAAAGCATTAGTCCCACTCGATTTTAAAGGAAAAATGACATTTTGATTATAACCTTGGAAATGTCAAACGATGGTAGCTAGCATAAATTTGAAGTCACTTTAAGAACTGTCTTTAAAAAAAGTTAATTTTAAAAGAAACTGCTTAAAAGAACATTGCGGTTTTAAACAAAACATACAAGGTTCATAAAATAAGTTTCCAGGCTTTTTTCGTATGGGCACTTTTATTGATAATACACACGAGACATTAGTCCCCTTCGAAGTTATCTTCGGCTGCAATGCACTTGTTGTACCGTTCCAACAACTTCTGAAAGGCCCCATGGAAGTCCTCTTGTGTGAACGTGTCAATGACCTTCGTCACAGCCTCTTTCATCTCCTCAATTGTCTCATAACGACAGTCTCTAAGTTTTTCCTTGAGCTTTGGGAATAACCAAAAGTCACAGGGGGCAAGGTCTGGACTATAGGGAGGCTGAAGAACTGTCTTGATGCCCATCTTGGTCAATTAGTCTGTGACAAGGATGGAGTTGTGGACTGGTGCATTGTCTTGGTGGAAATGCCACTGACCTGATTTGAAGAGTGCTGGCCTCTTCCGACGGAATCTCTTCCTGAACTCCCTTAAAACCTCAACATAGTATTCCTTGTTGACTTTCTGTCCAGTGGGAACCCAATGCATGTAGATCATGCCAGTGCTGTTAAAAAAGGGATCATCAAAAGTTTGTGGGTGGATTTGCTCTGTCTGGTCTTCCTGGGTCTGGGAGAGCCAGCATGCTTCCACTGGGAACTCTGTCTCTGGGTCTCTGAATCATAGCAGTAGATCCAGCTTTCATCGCAGGTCACCAGAGTACCAAGAACTATGGGATCTGAATTGATCAGCTCGACCATCTCCCTACTGTCATGACGACTTCTTTCTGATCTTCTTTGAGCACCCTAGGGACAAACTTCGCGCAATACTTCCGCATCTTCAGTTCCTCGTGAATAATTGTGTATACAGTTCCCACACTGACATCAAACTGTGCACTTATAGTCTCTATAGACACACGACGGTCCTTACCCATGAAATTCTTTATTTGGCCAATCAACTCTGGTGTTCTGACTTCCTTACTCCTCCCACATCTCTCATCATACCTCACAGACTCCCTGCCTTCCTTGAATCTCTTATGCCACTCAAAAACTGATGCTCGATTCATGCAAGAGGGTCCAAAGGCAGTCAGAAGCATTCCATACGTTTTTGTGGCATTTTTTCCAAGCTTAAAACAGAATTTTATTGCATATTGTTCTTCTAAAGTGTCCTCACGTCCATATTGCATTTTTGAAATTCACCAGCTGTGACAATCAGGCTTTAGTAGGGTGTAATATACATACAGCAGCTATGTGAGGATACGGGATGTAGCCCTGAAGACCTGCCAGAGGCGATGAACGATAGGGAAAAGGGGCGAGAGAGGGTCAGGGATATCCGTGCTAGCGGCACGACATGATGATGATGATGATGATGATTTCAATTGCTGCTGTAGCTGTTCATTTGAACCTGAAATCATAAAAATTGGTCAGTCATCTCATATGATGTATAGCAATAACATAGTGAATTTTCAAGAGTCTACGCTAAATTTAAATGCCTGTACAAAAAAAGTCTGGAAACTTATTGAAGTCACGTCTTATTTAAGAGATAGGCTTCTGCTTAACTATCGCTTATATATATATATATAAGTGTGTATTTGGGCATGTCTGTATAATGTTCTTTGTCCTCTTTGCTAGCTAACCAAAGTAGCCGATGCCGGGGATACTTATTAGAACATTCCGGAAATGGTAACCAGATATTACAATAGGAGGTCAATTGACAAAAGAAAATAAGTGGGAATGTGTTCAGAGTGTGTAAGGTCTGCAGGCGACATTGCTACTGTTTCGACGAATAAGCCAATGCTTACAACAAAAGGCTGCACTAAAATTCTTTAAAAAACGAAAAGGAAAGAAACAAAGGTACAAATCTCAATATGTACACAAGAACACGGAGGCAGATACCGTATAGCCCATAAATAAATATAAGTCTAACGATTCTTTAAATAAAAAATTCATTTTTCTTCTGGTCCAAATTGTATCATCATCAAGGAGTGCTGACAGCACGAATTCCCTTGATTCTTTTTCGCTATCCGTCCCTATCAGCCATCGCTCTTGGTAAGTCTTCTTGACGGCATCCAGTGTTTGCAGAGTTTTTTTCTGAGCGACCAAAATTGGTATATCCATGAGTAGAAGCCCATAGAAGAACGTCGCTTATGATTTCGTCCTTACATCTGCCAAGCGTGTCTTTCTCGTCTTATTTGGATGGTTTGTGAGATTGGAGGTAAGTGGCTGTACAGCTACTGTTTTGTAGGGTGTTGCTTTCAGGGTTTGTTCAAATGGATATAAAGTTAAGTTGGCGACTGTAGTCGAGGGTGACCCGAAGGCTCCCTTTTCGATAGCTTCTACACAAAGGTGTAGGGGATTGAACCCGGGTCTCCCGGGCCATTGGTGAACGCTCTAAACATTATGCCAATGTCCGGTATTCTCAAATGGATATCATGATCATCATCATCATGTCGTGCCGCCAGCACAGATATCCCTGACCCTCTCTCGCCACTTCTCCTAATTATTCATCGCCTCTGGCTGGTCTTCAGGGTTACATCCTGTGTCATCTCATTGCTGCTGTATGTAAGTTCAAGCTGGTCGTCCTGCTTTTGCTTGGCCATATGTGGGGGTCCATAGGAGTACATCACTTATGAGCTCGTCCTTGCTTCTCCAGCAGTGTCTAATTAGGTCTTATTTATTAACAAACTCTATAGCATTGAAACTCTCTCACAAAAGATATGAATATGCATACTATTACCCAACCACTCCTCCATGGGACATAAGGTCAATTATTTTTTAGTGGAGTAAAGCTGGTTTCAATTCAAAGTTTTGCACCTCCTAGACTGGTAATTTTACAAAGAACCAAGTCTATCCAACTATTTACTCCTTGCTGTGGAGTGGGAGAGAAGAGATTGATCTACATCTCATCCAAGGGTATTAGAGCGAAGTGAAACACAAACAACCTCGTATAAGTATTGAACACGGGTCAACGATTCTATTTTTCTATGATGAGAACCATTACGCTAAGTGCGCATCCAGTATGAAGATATGAATATGTAGCAATACAAAAATAAATACTCACTTTGTATATATTTATGCAGTTACATTCGGACATTGGCCTAGGGGTTAAAGTGTTCGCCAATGGCCCGGGAGACCTGGGTTCAATCCCAGGTCGAGTCCTACCAAAGACTCAAAAAATGGTACTTGATGCCTCCTTGCTTAGCACTCAGCATTATAAGGTACGGATCAAGGGTAAAGTAGAGCAATCCAGGAAAGGAGTAGCGCCCTCCCCTACACGTTGGTGTAGTAGCTATCGAAAAGGGAGCCTTCGGGTTACCCTCGACTATGGTCGCCAACTTTAATTACTTACTTACATTTTGTTTATGTCATTTCCTCCTCTGTGCCCATGTCTTCATTTCATTTAATTACTCAGCAAAAATAAAAAAAGGTCTGATAATATATTTGAATTCGAAATTCCTTTCAAATATAATCATCCCTATTTACAGAGTCAGTAATAAAATAAGCGACCTTGGTTTGTATTCTCTATCAAAGCCAAGTCTACAAAACTGATGCGTGTGTAACATAACCATGATACGGATATATGAAATAGACATAATGTTCATAAAATGTTCATAAACATATATAGGAATCCGAAAACACGAAATTGGTTCAGGTACGAAACTTTCATTTCCCCTTTTTGAGTTTAAAGGTTTTTCGATATGAGGAGAGAGAGGCACACTCTTTCTATGCTGACTGCTTTTACATCGTCAGCTCTCACTCAACCCAACCAACGCGCGGCGCCCGTAGCGCACAAATTCGTCTGGCCTCGCCCAGCTCTGAATCTCGTTTCTCTCGTTCGGAGGCAGGAACTCAACTCCCTGACTTTTCTCAAATCCCCCCAAATCCTCAGCACACGCTTCCGGTGCATGACATCATTTACACCCCCTGGTCCTATTTCCTATCTGGGGTTTTATTTTGGAGGTGCTCGTGGTGTAATGGTTATCGTCGTAGGAAATGGACACGGCGACACGAGTTCAAATTCTAGACGAGACTGATTGCATTTCACAAAGCACTAATACCCTTGGGAAAGATATGAATCCAATTATTCTCCCTCCAGCTATGGGTAAATAGTAGGACAGAGTAGGTTCTTCAGCCTTGGTGAGGCAACTAGTCTAAGAGAAGGAAAACTCTGAATTCAAACCTGTTAAACTCCGCTTAAAAATTGACATTGTGTCATATCCTGCCCGAGCGGAGGGGTTGGTAAATATGATCTGGGGTTTTATTTTGACATCTGTGAATGACGCATCCTTCCCGTGCGCGCTTGAACACCTGCGCTCATGTTTGCACCTAACTAACCCATGCACTGAGCCGAAAGGTTCTCATCCTAACTAAACCGAAAGGCAAGATATACAAAACGAAATCCCTCCGCAATTATATTACACGTGATTTAGATTTGAAATGTATGTATCAGTATTTATCAGAAAATTATCCAGTAAGAATATAAAAGCTGTAATGCAAGAAAATAAAAAGTAATCAAAGATTTAATTGAATTTCTTATACTAAAGTATAAAGTCATAAAAAAAAAGAAAGATATGGATATAGAAAGCAAGCAATTTTTCACACACAAAAAAAAAAGAAACGTAAAATATCAGGGCGGAGGAATTTTACCGAAGAATTTTAAGAATTTCAAAATTTTAAAATCCGGTAACACTGTTTTATTATAACAAAAAAGAAAAAAATGAAATTTACAACGCAAACTATATGACGTCATTTTTTCGACACGACAGAAACCACTATGAAATTTGCAACAATGAAAATTACAATATGTTAACGCAATAATCATTAATTGTAAATTTCGATATTAATTACTACACCAAAATACAAAATAAATAGCACCATTTAGTTTCCTGTGAAAAGAACTGCTAATTATGCAACTATTTTAAAAGTTATAAGTTCGACCGCTTGGTTTTCTCTGACGAACAAATAAACATCCACTTTTAAACAGCATTCTTTCTTTCTTTCTTTCTTTCTTTCTTTTATTTATGTAAAGTTCAACAACTTTTCTTATAACGAACAAATTAACGCTCTCTTTTTATACAATATTGTCTTTGTTTGTTTGTTTGTTTGTTTTCTCTGTCTCTCTCTGTCTCTGTCTCTCTCTCTCGTCCATACAATAACATAAAAAAACAACTGCTTATTGTGCAACTATTTAAAAAATTCGTAGTTGGTTCCCTATAACGATCGAATAAATATTGTCTTTTATACAACGTTCTCTTTCTAGTCAAGCTTGCTAACCATTACATCATTGCCATATCAGAGCAAAACGCTTAGTAAATTACTACAAGGTTCTCTCTCTCTCTCTCTCTCTCTCTCTCTCTCTCTCTCATTTATCCATATAAAGCTCAACCACTTTTCTAATGACAAACATATTAAAGCTCTCTTTTATAAAAGCGTAGTCTTTATTTAATAATTTATTTATTTATCTACATCTGTATGTATCAATATTTACACTGATCAATAATGTGATATTTTAATACAGCACCTTACTTGTCAAGTATTTATTCTCCTGCAGGTAAAAACGTGTTTCATACCGTAGAATAAGTAACATCAGCATATTACAGCTCTCTCTCTCTCTCTCTCTCTCAAGCAAGAATATTCATATTCTTACATTTTATAGCTTCTCTTTGGTATATCCATCATCATCATCATCATGTCGCGCCGCCTGCGCGGATATCCCTGACCGTCTCTCGCCATTTCTCCCTATCATTCATCGCCTCCGGCAGGTCTTCAGGGTTACATCCCGTGTCCTCACACAGCTGCTGTATGTAGGTTCGTGCTGGTCGTCCCACACTTGCACATCCATGTGCGGGGGTCCACAGGAGTACATCGCTTATGAGCTCGTCCTTGCTTCTCCAGCAGTGTCCTGCGTGTCTGGTTCGTCGAACTTGTATAGTTTTTGTGATGGGGGGCAAGTGTCCGTATAGTTGGAGTCTCGTGGGGTGTTGTCGCCAGGACTTGTTTAATACTGCTCTCAACATTCTTGTATAATTTCCGTCCAGCCTCCTTTCCAGCCGCTTCGTAAGCGTCCATGTGGTGCATCCATATAGCAGTATCGACACAACCGCTGCCTGGAAGAAACTGCGTTTCATTTTATCAGTTAGGTCCGACTTCCATATGATCGAGAGCCTATCGATAGCTGTCCATGCCTTCGTCAGTCGTGTGTCGATGTCTTTCTCGGTTGATGAGACGCTGCTTCCTAGGTAGGTGAATTTTACGAAACCGCATAGAACCCAAAATAGACAACATCCTTAGGAAAAACCAAAATGGCTTCCGGAGAAATAGATCCACGACCTCACAAATACTGACCATCCGTAGAATCCTGGAAGGCGTTCGGGCAAAAAACTTACAGGCGACATTACTATTTGTCGACTTTACCAAGGCATTCGATTCCATACACAGAGGGAAGATGGAGCAAATCCTACTAGCATACGGCCTACCAAAAGAAACCGTAGCAGCGATAATGATTCTCTACAGAAACACCAAAGTGAAAGTACGTTCACCAGATGGAGACACGGAATACTTCGACATAGTTGCAGGAGTACTACAAGGAGACACACTAGCCCCGTACCTCTTTATCATCTGTCTAGACTATGTGCTTAGGACTTCGATCGACAAAATCAGAGAAAATGGCTTCCAGCTGACTAAGAGAAGAAGCAAAAGGTACCCCGCAAAAACAATCACGGACGCCGACTACGCTGATGACTTGGCGTTACTAGCGAATACGCCTAATCAAGCAGAGACACTACTGCATAGTCTGGAACGAGCCGCAGCTGGCATTGGCCTCCATGTCAATGCAAACAAAACCGAATATATGTGTTACAACCAAACGGGCAACATTGGTATATCCAATTTGCTATTATCACTATCTTGAGTCTTTAGACTATCATTAAGAAAAACCAACGAAGTGCATATTTCTGAAACTGCGAAAGGTGAACACAAATAAGTGATCAAGCAACACGATTGGATTCAGAAGAAAATATATCAATATATTATATCTTTAGAAAACTAAAATTATCATTGTTTGTTTATATGTATGCAACTGTAACCCAGAAAAAACAACACATAGTCCTGTCGGCGGAGGGGGGCGGTTAGGATATTCTGACTGTATCCCCTGCTAAGGCGGAAGACTCCCCTCCCACAAAAAAGTGGTGTCATAAATATGACATTAAAATGCATCTGATGGTTAGAGTCCATGTCTGGAGACCTGGTTAGTGTGGAGTATACCTTCATTATAATTATTCCCAGGTCCACTGACTTGAAGTTGTTGTACCAGTATAGATCCCACTATGGGCCAAATAGATCTGTTTAAAAAGTATTCGTTATCCGATTGGATCATGTGCAAAAACTGTTAAGAAACAACAGCACAAAATATATAAGTATAATATAAACCTACAATGGACCTCTAGGTATGACATAACCCTATACAGGTTAACATGCCGTCAAAATCAATGACTAAAAACAGCACATAATAGCGAGATTTGTATTAAATTGTATTAAACCTTAAAACTGCTCTAATTTGGAGAATAAAGCAGTTTTCAGTTCAATTTCTAACTAAATGGTAATCTTCTGAGGTTTGAATTCAGGCTGAACGTTCTTTTTCTAATGATCCTAATTCTCGATATACCAGTGATAATTATGAAATACTAGTTAGAATCCTTCACTTCTCCCTAAATTATTGTTTGTCCACCCTGACAATCAAAGAGATTATTGGACAGAAAAATATCTGATAGCCATCACACTGAGGTTAGAATCATTGAGTAAAGTAGCAGTATATGACGCCTTAAAAATATATTTAACACATTTAATATCACATTTAGGTATGAAAAGCAGTTTATCCAAAAAAGCATTAATTTCTATACATTACTGAAATTATCTATCTATCTATGAGTGTGTGTGTGATTGATTGATTGATTTCTTTGATACGTCAATTCATCTAGGGTTATTTTATGCCTAGAGGTTAGGGAATTGTATATATCGTATGTTTATATTTACATTTTTTGTGTAGTTTCTTAAATTTCTTTCTTTTCTCTTTCTTTTTACAAATGGTTATATGACATCAAGTATTTCTACCTAATACAACTAATTAGCAAATAGATCTATTTAACCAATAGATGTGACCTTGCGTGAGTGGTGGTGGGGGTAACTACACCTAAAACACCTCTACGAAGAAAATAAAGCAATTTTCAGTTCAACTTTCAACTGAATAATGTTTTTATGCGGTCAACAACTGGGATTATCTACTTCCCTCCCTATTGTTCCCTTATCTGCCTCTTGTCTTTTGACCTATTTCCTTCCATTTATGCCTTTGTTTTCTCCTTTATTTTATCTATTTCATCAAATTGCTAAAAAACAGAAAAACTAAAAAAATGTTTTGTCTGAAGAAGTTCTGTGAATAAAGAATGAAATATTACCGGTAAACCCATTGTAAGTGTTTGATTTATCCACTTTCCCACTTATTTTTGTCATAATGGATGTAACAATGAAATGCTAATCAGAATTCTTAATTCCTTCCTAAATAGAAGCTTCAATATAATCATGAAACCCTTTTACAAAGAGAACGCAAAAGTTCATGAGCTGTCTGGTATTATTTTTAAAATATGAGAGAATTATATTTTACAGACAGCCATCATTACTCCATTGCTTTTTGTTGTTTTCTGAAGTGAGGGTTTATTGATGTTTCTTTTTCTGTTCCTCACCCGTTTTGTCTCCACATCACAAAATTTGCCAATATTTCTAAACCAGTATAATTGGCATGATGTTTAAAATTATTTCATGACTAAAGATACTTATGTGTATTCATAGTAACACTAAATGCATCAATGAAAAAAATACTTTAGGAATGCATGAGGATAAAAAAAAAGAGTTAAAAATGTATTAGAGTTTTGAAATGTAAATAATTTGATTACCCATGATGCACCTCATTCATGCTTGTTATTCACGAATTCCCTCCTTTCCTATTATTTTCTTTCTCTTCATTACGTTTCATTTTAATCCTCTCCTTTTATACTCCCCCCCTCTCTCTCTCTGGCACATTTTTCCTTTTCTGTTTACGCCTTCTCTTTCTTTTTTATCTCTCTTCTTTGTACTTGATGTATCTTCAACAACTTTCCTATTCCATCTTAACCCATTTTTCTGTTTCATTTGATGACCTTTTTATTCCTTTTCTCTTTCTCTATTCATTTTTTTTTTTTGCCTGTTTAGATTTCATAAAGAATTTCGCCATCTTTTCTCTTTCCAACAAAGCGTCTGTCGTTGTGTTATTGTTAGTAAGGTAGTGTGGCGAATTAAAAATTCCTCTATGGCAGAATTTTACGAGCAGCAAATACTAATTGTGCAGAAGTTAAAAAATTAACAAAAACCCGATTCTCACAGATTTCATAAAAAATAGATGAATAAATACCGTATCAACTTGTGTAACGAACAACTTCGTGTAATGAATAACCCTTAATTTTCAGCCACAGAATTCAAACTTGTGGTTATACTAACCAAGAAAAACATTTCATCAACATTTAATGAATTTAAAAGAAAAGTTTCAAATACTTATTTATACTTTCAAAACTACCGTCATACAAACAAGATCAATGCAATGCCGTAAATAATCAGTCTAGACCTTGATGTAGCTTACGGTGTTATTTGGATATTCCAAACATACTAAAATCCTACCATTAATACACAATAGCATTTATAATATAAGTACGTATGTAATTGATTAAGTACGCTTATCAGGCACTATTTATTTATTTATTTTTTGTGGATAAGACATATGTCAACAAGGGCTTTTAGTTATATTATGAAGATATTAAAAATAAGATAATGACGTTTTTACTCAACTTTGTTTACAATTTATAATATTTGTACATATCATATGCATAGATGTTATAATAGTAAGCAATGTTATGTAAAATGTAAAATAATTCTAACAAATAGCTTTTGTTTACGCTATGCGCAGATGGAATTTATGGCAAGGTTAGTAGGCCTAGAAACAAGGTAAGCTTCAACATTTTAAAAATATATCTCGTTTAATGTATGACCCCTGGTTTTTGTGGCGAAGAATTCATCTTAAAAAGTTATCCAATACACGGGTTAGAGGATTTTGTGGGACGTCAAAAATTTGCCTGCTAAAAAATTAGATTGGACCATCTAAAATGAGGTTGACTAAAATAAGGAAATTCGATTATTTTCTTCATACGATGAAGTAACTAAAATCAAGGAATTAGATTAAGAGAAAACTCGCCTGGAAACAAGCGAGCCCAAATTGAAATGACCAAATATGGAATCGACCGGGAAAAGTGTTTGATGACCCAGAGGAATTGGCAATAAATAAATAAATGAATAAACAAAATTCTGAAAAGATAAAATGCAAGGTTCAAAGGTAGGACTAAAGCCAGTTACTTCCAACATTAGAGAAATCTCCATCGCTTGATAATCGGCTTCTACTCTATCACAGGATGTCAAGCATTAAAATAATCTTCAATCCATCGTCGTCACATTCTTTACCAGTCCTTGTCACTATAACAGCCAACACAGAAAAATTCGTGTATACCGGAGAGAATTCGCCTGACCGTGGAAGTTTTGAAAGCACCTGTTCTTCTTTCTCCTATATGTAAGAGTCATATCCCCTCGACCGGATATACACCAAAAAGAAAAGAAGTTTCTCTACAATTTTGTGAGAGGCAAACTTTTTTCTTTTGTCAATCCAACTGTGCTGACGACCACAGCTTTCCAAGATGCCGAGATATTTATCCGTACCTCCCACCAGTTAGGATTTGACACAAGGTCATTTTCATGTGGGAGCCTTGCACATTGAAAACCATGCGAAGTAGGGACAAAAATTCTTGCCCCCGTCGGCATTCTCATGATGGGGTGCCTCAGGCACCTAGCAATAAACTTATTCCAGCATACTGAAAAAAGCCTGGGTGGATTACCCCACCCCGAGACCAAGGGTATATCATATCGTTCTAGCCAAAAAACTCAAGATAGAGAAAGACTTGTAGTAAACCTTTGGCAACCATATAAAATCTCTCTCACTGTCTAGCGCTATCGGTTAAACTTTCTTAGTCTAGAAATAAATTATTATGTTAATGTAAATGTTTCCAGGATTCTAATCGTCTTCTTTGTTTATAAATTCATAGCATCGTTATTCAGCCATCAAAATATTTCCCCAGTGTTTTTATGAATTTATGTTACTTTGCAGTAAAACTATGCATTCCACCATAATTATACTTATTTGACATTTTTTCGATTGAGTGAACGATTGATTTAAACAGCATGTCAACCCATCAAGGATTATTCTATGTCAAGAGGTTATGGAATCGCATTCATTATATTTTAAGATTTACAATTTTTGTGTAGTTGTTTAAGAGTTTTTGGAGGTTTTGTTTGTACACGTTCCTATCGAATACAAATCATTTTTAAACTAGTATATTTGACCCATAGAAAGTCTGCTAACAAGTACTACCACTCTGGGTCAGAGTGGACCTGGAAGTAATGACATGAAGGCGTACTCTCTGGATCTCCAGAACCAAAGCCTTACCATCAGATGCAGTTTAGTGCCATATGCAGGACCCCCTGTTTTTAAAGGGATATTACAATTAGCATATTCTAAGCCCCGCCGATAAAGAGTAGTTTTTGCTGCTTTGTTTTTATTTGGTGGTGGGTGTACCATATTCACAATTAACGCTATGTGCGAAATGGACATATAATGTTCATAACGATAGAACATAGGAATCTCGAAATTCAAAAACACCTAACGACTTCTTGTTCAGGTACGAAACCTTCTTATTAACTTTGAGTAAAAGGTTTCGACGTAAGGAGGAGAGACACAATTTTCTATGCTGTCTTATTCATTTGGCCCCCATCTCGTGCGGCCCTCATAGGGCGCAAGTTCGCCTCGCGTCTGCGAGGTCCAAAAATCGATCCTTCTCGTTTGGCGTCTAGTATTCAACTCTTTCTTTCTTCAAATTCTCATACAAACCTCCGCGCACTTCCGGTGCGTGAAGTCACCCGTACCCTGTCACTCCGTTTCGTCTCGGACTATTATGACATCTGAGTGACACCTCCATCCGCCTGTGCGCGCCCGCGTTAACACCTGCCTCAATGTTGCACCAAACTAACCCATGTGCTGAGCCGAAAGGTTCTCAGCCTAACTAAACTCAAAGGCATGAACCGAAATCCCTTGGCTATTATATAACATGGGGTTTGAATATTTTTTTCTCTGTTTTGAAATTTCTTGAAATGCAATACAAAGAAGTAGTGAGAAACAATAATTTGAAGTTGAAAGGTTCCCGTGGAAGAAAAACACAATGTTCACTACATAACCTTTGAAAGTAGAATTCAATCACTGTCATACATCCATATTTACCCAACCCCTCCGCTCGGGCAGGATATGACACAAGGTCAATTTTTAAGCGGAGTTTAACAGGTTTGAATACAGAGTTTTCCTTCTCCTAGACTAGTTACCTCACCAAGGCTGAAGAATCTAGTCTGCCCTACTACTTACCCATTGCTGGAGGGAGAATAATTGGATTCATACCTTTCCCAAGGGTATTAGTCCTTTGTGAAATGCAATCGGTTTCCTCCAGGATTTGAAAACGTGTCACCGTGTCCATTTCCTACGACGATAACCATTACACCACGGGTACCTCCAATCACTGTTATACATAAGGCTGATATCTTTGTTCAAACGAGGGTTTTACTCTTCTAATGCATCATGCAAACGAGTCAATTACTCATAGTAATGTTACACAGTAACAGTTTGTTCAGGCCCCGACAATTAATAATAACGGAGTATCTTTGTATCCCATTAAATAAAAAGAATATTTTCCCCAGGTTCCGACAATTTTTAATAACGGAGTATCTTTGTATCCCATTAAATAAAAAGAATATTTCCCCCGGTTCCGACAATTTTTAATAACGGAGTATCTTTGTATCCCATTAAATAAAAAGAATATTTTCCCCAGGTTCCGACAATTTATAATAACGGAGTATCTTTGTATCCCATTAAATAAAAAGAATATTTTCCCCAGGTTCCGACAATTTTTAATAACGGAGTATTTTTGTATCCCATTTCCCCAGGTTCCGACAATTTATAATAACAGAGTATCTTTGTATCCCATTAAATAGAAAAAATATTTTCCCCATGTTCCGACAATTTATAATAACGGAGTATCTTTGTATCCCATTAGATAGAAAGAATATTTTCCCCAGGTTCCGACAAATTTATAATAACGGAGTATCTTTGTATCCCATTAGATAGAAAGAATATTTTCCCCAGGTTCCGACAATTTATAATAACAGACTATCTTTGTATCCCATTAAATAGAAAGAATATTTTCCCCAGGTTCCGACAATTTATAATAACGGAGTATCTTTGTATCCCATTAGATAGAAAGAATATTTTCCCCAGGTTCCGACAATTTATAATAACAGTGTATCATTGTATCCCATTAGATAGAAAGAATATTTTCCCCAGGTTCCGACAATTTATAATAACGGAGTATCTTTGTATCCCATTAGATAGAAAGAATATTTTCCCCAGGTTCCGACAATTTATAATAACAGACTATCTTTGTATCCCATTAAATAGAAAGAATATTTTCCCCAGGTTCCGACAATTTATAATAACAATGGAGTATCTTTGTATCCCATTAGATAGAAAGAATATTTTCCCCAGGTTCCGACAATTTTTAATAACGGAGTATCTTTGTATCCCATTAGATAGAAAGAATATTTTTCCCTGGTTCCGACAATTTATAATAACAGAGTATCTTTGTATCCCATTAAACACAATATTTTCCCCAAAGAAATTTTGTCATGCGGAAATCTACCGTGAATCAAGTAACTATTTTCTTCGTTTTAGATTCTCGTAATAAATCCATTTTTCTTGCCAGTTCTTATCTTGTCCAAAAATAACAAAAAGGAGTAAAGGAAGAAACCTAGTCACGCTGACCCAAGTTCTTTTTTCAGTCCCTGGGAAATCAATTTTTTTCTCATTTCTGAAAATTCCCTAAGACTTTTAAATGGCAAACAATAATTGCCTGTTTGTATAACAATTGATAAAGGACTGTGTAAACTGCAAAAAACAATTCTAAGATTTCCCTAGCAAAGTGCAAAAGGTGGTCCTGTTACGCTTCGTGTCAAACTAATATAATGACCCTGGTTAAAAAAAACCCAAAAAAACAAAAACAGTATCGCATGTCCTTCTAAGTGTAACGAGTTTGATCCTCACTGATATCGACCATATTGATTTATTCACTCCTACGTACAGCATAGTTTATCCATTACTTTTTAAACAGATTGTATATCTGAAGAAGGTAGTAGAATGTAACAACAACAACAACAACAACACATACACACGCACACAATCTCTCATAAAAAAAATAAAGACAATAAATTGTACACCTGAAGAAGGCTGCAGAATGGACTAGCCGTAATGTTGCGATAAAAACAAAAGCAAAACAGAATTTCAGTAGTCAAATTAATTCTGAAATGATAATCATCATCATCATCATCATCATCATGTCGCACCGCCAGCACGAATCTTTCAAACCCTCTCTCTCCACCCATCTCTATCGTCCATCGCTCCCGGTTGGTCTTCAAGGCTACATCATGTATCAGTACAGACCTGTTATATATAGGTTCTAGCTGGTCGTCCTGCCTTTGCTCGTCCATGTGAAGGGGTCCACAGGAGAATGTCGCTTATGAGTGTCCTGCATGTCTGGTTCGTCGAACTTGGATAGTTTCCGTGATGGTGGTAGCTGGCCGTACAGCTGCTGTTTTGTTGGGTGCTGCCTCCAGGACTTGTTCCATATTGCTTGCAGCATTCTTGTGTAATTGCCGTCAAGCTTTTTATCCATACGTTTTGTTAGCGCCCATGTAGTGCATCCCTATAGCAGTATCGACACGACTGCTACTTGGAAAAAACTGCGTTTTATTTTATCGGTCAGGTCTGACTTTCATATGACCGATAGTCTATTGTTGGCTATCCAAGCCTTTGCTAGTCGCGCGTTGATGTTTTTCTTTGTTGATGAGACACTGCTTCCTTGATAGGTGAACGTGTCCACTAGTTTCAGAGACCTACTAGTTAACGTGGAGATGTCACCTCTTTGATTAAAGCACATGTATTCCGTCTTGTCTGCGTTGACATGAAGGCCAATGCCAGCGGCTGCTCGTTCCAGACTATGAAGCAGGGTTTCGGCTTGGGTGGGTGTATTTATCAGAAGCGCTATGTCATCGGCGTAGTCCGCGTCCGTAATTGTTTGCGCAGGGTATAATGATTAATCTAAAATTTATCCATGGTATTATTGGGTTTTATTTAAGAAGTTTACTTTTGAGATGTGTACTTTTCAGGTTAATTAAAGCTAAAAATTCCGGGAGTTTCTTTAAATTGGCAGGACTTGTAAGAGTTTCGTGACATTTTACATAAGAATTCCTGATCTTCTAAAAGGTGTGATATAAGGTTTTGCTATGAAATATTTAAATGGCTTCCACATTGTAACAACATACAAATACTACAAACTGATATATTCAAGCATTTTAGTCATACTAAAGAATTTTTGGGCAAAACAGAGTTATCTTGATCGATGAAGTATCCTAATTTGTTGAACCACTCTGTCATGGGGCTTAGAATATGTTGACTGTCTCCCTTACAGACGGATAAGACCCCTCCCACCAAAAGATTTGTCCTAAGTAGGACACTAAACTGCATCTGATGATGAAGCTTCAGTTTTGCATCAGTGAAGTGTAGAGCACTCCTTTATTGCCATTATTCTCAGTCCCCTCTGACCCAACGTGGTTGTATCTGTTAAGGTTTGACCTAGGGACAAATACTTTTGTTTAAGAATGGCTCGTATTCGAAAGGACCGTGTGCAAAAAAAATCTCAAGAAATAATAACACAAAATAAGTAAATATAATCCAACAATGAACCTCAAGACAAAATAACCCGAGACAAGTTGATATGCCGTTAAAACTATGCAATCAATCAATCAATCAATCAAAAACAGCACATAATAGCGAGATTTATATTAAATTAATGCCTTTAAACTGCTATAACTTGGAAAGTTCTTTTTCTAATGATCCAAATTCTCGTCATACCGGTGATAATTATGAAATAATAGTTAGAATCCTTCACTTCTCCCTAAATAGAAGCATCACTATTATCATGGACAGCTGTTACAAAAGGAACCCAACTGGCTTATGGGTCATCTAGATTATTGTTTGTTCACTCTGACAATCAAGATTATTCGACCGAAAAAATATCATCACACTGAGGTTAGAATTATTGCGTAAAGTAGCATATAGCGTTTTTGTGGATAACACTATTGTTTTTGGGCACACAAATGAATTACGAGACTTTTCTTTAGTAACACACAACAGCGAAAATTCTTTATTTGCAGCTTTGAGGTGGTTTGTTCTTGGTGCTGCAAGACTCGTGGTATTTAGGCTTGTTGGTTTTGGAGACGCGATAGCTTAGCGGGATGTTGAGATGGCAGCGTGTCGTTGGACGTGTGAGGGAAGTATTCAAGGCCACCGTGTAGTTTTGTGTGTCTGGTATTTGGGGAGAGTAGGCGTTATCTCCATTAATGTGACCAGAGGTAAAATGGGAGCTTGTCGAGAGCGAAGTGGCGCTCGGATCGACATAGTAAATTTTTGTGGTGCTTGTGGAAGGCATGCTGAACGTATCTAATTCATATTCAACTGGGATTCCTTGGTCTAAAATATATTAGACGCAAAGAATCCATAAATTAGATGGTTCCCTCGCTGAGTGTCCATGTTGCTGCTGCTAGGGTTAAAGCCACAGTGATATGTCCACACTGGGTGGCTTGTTTAGCTAAAAAGCATCGCTAAGCAGGGGCGACCAGAGACAAGTCCGTTCTGGTCGCCGTCTCAAGCCGAAGAGAGTGTGTTTGGCCGCTCACCCGTTTTGCTAGCCGGAAAAGAAGGTCCGGGCTGAATGGGATATGTCATCCTGATTGGGTGAAATTCAGTGTTGAATTAAATAGCGCGCCAAAACAAAATACGAGATTTTCCTCTTCTCTACATAGGTTGGCCCCAGAATTTCAGGTATGGAATACCTGATATTCGATGCACAAAATTGTAAGAGAAGGGAAAAGAAAGAAAAGAGCCACGAATCTCACAACACAAAAGAGCAAAATACAAACAATGAAAAATACATACATAAAAAAAACGAGCAAAAACAAATTAATAAAAAAAGGCAAAGTGTCCTGTTCAGTTCTTTTTTTTTGTGTGTGTGTACCTCGTGGTACGTTTTTTTAAAAAACAAAATGTCACTGAGAAAAAAGTTCATGAGCCGAGAAGGTGGCATACAGAATTAGCTGTATATTTCAGAGGAGTAGTGTGAGTTTTTTTTTTTTTGGTCCTCTGGAATTTATAGCAGCAGTTGATGGTTTAGTGAGGTAGTGGGAGAGAAAACCCACGTTGCTGAAGAAAACAAAATAGGAGTAGGGTGAGTGAAAGTTAAAAAGTTACCTATTTTGCGAGTTAGGAAGTGAAAAAGTGTTGATAAAGTTTTGTTGAAAAAATTCCACATTGTTTGGTATTTTACGTCCATTTTGGATAGTCCTTGAAGATAGTTCGGCAGGCACATTTGAAAATATTATTTTTTTTTATGTTTCATTGGTTTTTTTCTTTCGTGGTAGAATGATGCATGTTCGTAAGGCTGTGTTTGTTATCAGAAGGTTAATTTTAGTGATGTTTGGTTTAGCGAGGAAAAGGGTGTAACGTATGTGCGTTTACGTTGTGTCGTTTCCTCTCCGAGTGTTGTAAGGCATATAAAGGTTGGTTGAAAATGAAGTAAGATGGTCGAAAGGTGTTGTTATGAATAGTTTTTAGTTGTCTCGCACTTCAGAAGGTGCCATGCAGAGTCACCAATTTTTAGCGGTTTTGAAGACAACACAGGTGAATTACGAAACTATTCTTTGGTAACACAACAACGGCGAAAATTCTTTATTTGCAGCTTTGAGGTGGTTTGTTCTTGGTGCTGCAAGACTCGTGGTATTTAGGCTTGTTGGTTTTGGAGACGCGATAGCTTAGCGGGATGTTGAGATGGTAGCGTGTCGTTGGACGTGTGAGGGAAGTATTCAAGACCACCGTGTAGTTTTGTGTGTCTGGTATTTGGGGAGAGTAGGCGTTATCTCCATTAATGTGACCAGAGGTGAAATGGGAGCTTGTCGAGAGCGAAGTGGCGCTCGGATCGACATAGTAAATTTTTGTGGTGCTTGTGGAAGGCATGCTGAACGTATCTAATTCATATTCAACTGGGATATCACGTCGGGGTCACCAATTTATAGCGTTTTTGTCGATAACACTATTGTTTTTGGGCACACAAATAAAATACGAGATTTTCCTCTTCTCTACAAGCAGTATATGATGCTTTAAAATACATTTTAACATTCCATATTACATTTAGGTATGCAAAAGTAGTTTATCTAATAAAGCATAAATTTCTATACCTTACTATAATATGTAATCTTTATAAAAATAGAGAGAGAGAGAGAGAGAGAGAGAGAGATGAACAAAAGTGAATAGACAAATTGGTATATCTTATCTAAATTGTTAATTTATTCGATAGAAGTACTTGATGTCATATAACTGTAAATTGTTTGCATTAAGAATAGAAACTTGAAGCCATAATTATTTAGTAAGGACTATTAGTTACTTGAAAACATATAACTATGTGCAAACAAATAACTATTATTAAATAAAAATAATTACTTGAAACCATATAATTATTTGTATTAGCTAGGAGGTTCTTCTTCTTCTTCTTCTTCTTCTTCTTCTTCTTCTTCTTCTTCTTCTTCTTCTTCTTCTTCTTCTGTTGATTTTCCCCTCGATTTTCCCTATCTATTTCTGGTCATAACTATCTCAGTTTGTTCATATCAGTCTATCTTTTCTTTTTACCGCTTTAAAAATATTTTTCTTCATCGTTTCTATTTTTGTAGGGGAGGCTTCTCTTTTCCCGTTATCTTTCTTTTCTCTCTTCTTTTAACATCTTTCACTTTAAATCTATTAACCCCCTTTTTTTTCTTTTTCTTCTATCTCTCATTCATTCATTCACACACCTTTTTCCTCCTCTTGTAACTGATAACAAAAAATTCCAGCCTCTAAAAATATTTCTGTATTTTTCTTTATTTTCATATCTTCTCCACCCACAATGCAGTGTTTTCTTCCTGCTTAATTCATATCGTAACCTGAGGGCCTCTTCACTTATAAAAAAAGAGCGGTGATTTCATGAATGTTATTGATTTCAAGAAATGAGCAAGGAGAAAATCAAAATTAGATTAACAAATAATATTTAATTTTCTACTGGTTGATTCGAGCCAATTTCCTTTTTCTTGTTTTTTTTTTAAATCGTTTCGGCCATTGTAGCCTCGGGCTTTCCTGGGATGTATTCGAATTTTAGAATGTCGAAAATTTCTCAGGATTATGCGTTTTTCTTCTTATAAAAACCACACCAAGTATCTCTATTTTTAAGATCTGGAACTTTTTTGTTCTCACGGAAGTTTCTATATGCCCTTCTATAGTGCCTATACGCGCCTGACTCATGGCCTTCTAGCTAACTACAATCTTGCCTCCATTCGTAGGAGTTAGAGACACAAGAAACCGCGAATTTCTTTGTTCCTGCCTAGTTTTAACACTCAATACTGTTGACCATAAATTGAATATATCTTATAAATTCAAAATTATCTTATCAACAACTTTGGCTAATAGAGAGAGGTATAAAATAAGAGAAAGATATATATATATATATATATATATATATATAGAGAGAGAGAGAGAGAGGTAATACAGTATGTAATTCAATACATATACAACATGCATATTTATGATAGTTAAAGATAAAATAGATAATTCCACTCCTGTATTGATTGATTGTACCAATAATTTAAATAATTGGATCTAGCGTGTTTAAAATAGATTTAAAGAAGCCAGAATTTATTTATTGAAAAAAGGTATTGCGTCTGATCTGTTATTATTCTATTTACTGCTAAATAAAAAAAAATCTTAGTGAACATCCTCTAAGTGTGCTAAGTCGATAATTTTTGCCAGAGATTGTACATATATATTAGACAGTCTATAGACAAATTGCAAGAAAAATTAAACAAAGTGTGTTTGGTAAGTAAACATGTACTACGTTATATATAATAAATTTACACGTCCTAGATATGACACTAAACTGCATCTAATGGTGAGACTTCAGTTCTGGAGATCTGGGGAGTGTACCATTTCACTGCTATAACTCCCAGGTTTACTCTGACCCGGAGTGGTAACACTTGTTAAGCTCGCATCAATGGGTTAAATAGATCTATTTGAAAATGATTCGTATTCGATGGACTGTGTTTAAAAAACCCCCTAAAAAAACAGCTTCACAAAAAATATAAACATGAACACGATTTCGTAAACTCTCGGGATAAAATAACCCTTGAGGGGTTGAAATGACGTCAAAATCAATCAATCCAGCCAATCACCCCGTCAAAAATTTGGAAGTGGAAGAAGTTCAAATATCTTGAATTTTAGTCGCTTTATTTCGTTAAGACAGATCTTCAACTCGCTCCCCTGAACTTCTTAAATGTTGTTCGATTCACCCACAAATCTGATTGCTATACAATTAAATATTATTGCAAGAAGCTTGGTTCAGACTAAATCTGTTTGTGCCAACACATTAAGCTTACCAGATAAGACCCATCATAACAGCCAGTAACCATGTAGTCTTAGCCATTAGTGAGATTTTAAGAATTCACTAATTACCACAAATACTTCATGTTTTGCTCAGTAACTTCTAATTGAATCAATTATGTTTTATGGAAGATTTTTATGCAATAAACAATCTTCATCTGGCTAAAATAAAAAACAAACACATGTAGTCTGATCTTATTGGTATCAAAAGAAACTTTCCGAAAAACCCCACTATAAAGTCCTTGTGTCAAATCCAGGCTGGTGAAAAACAGCGATAAATATTCACCAGAAGCTCCATCGACATTGAAAAAATCTCCAAAATAACTATTCAAGTTCAACAAGGCTATTTGAACCTGTTCTACTCAATAGACTTTTGGTAATTTTTTTCTGCTGTTATGCAGTAAGTATCAACCTACTTAGAAAAATTTATTCAATTTCTATTGCCTATATTTCCCGTGTTAGTTGTATATTCTCCAAAGTTTGTTGAGACTAATGTGTTTTATGTATTTATGATTTTAAAAAAGTTTTTCTTTTTCTTAACAATTTCTAGTTTATATGCATCATCTGTAATTTTCTGCTATAGGCTTCCAAACTACTACTACTACTACTACAAATAATAATAATAATAATGATAATAATAATAATGATAATAATAATAATAATAAATTCGTTCTTGAGAATGAGACGCATCAAATTCTCTGGGATTTTGAGATACAGACGGATCACCTAATCCCGGCTCGAAGACCAGACTGCGTATTAGCAAGAAAAAGTGCCATCTGATGGATTTTGCCGTCTCTGTGGACCACAGAAGGAAAATAAAAGAAACCGAAAACATAGACAAGTACTTGGACCTTGCTAGAGAACTAAAAATAAAACTATAAAACATGAGCGTAATGTTAATAACAATTGTAGTCAGTGCGCTTCGAACGGTGCTCAATGGCCTAGAAAAAAGGCTGAAGAAACTCGAAATCTGAAGAATCGAAACCATTCAGATCATAGCATTATTAAGATTGGCCAGATTACTGAGAGGAGACCTGGAGACCTAAGGAGATTTTGTGGTCACTCAGACTCCATTGCAAGACCACCAGCTAACGCTGGCGTGAAAAGCTCACTAAAACTTTAGCAAAAGTGAAAACTTAAAGAGACATCTTCCAAGGAGATCTGCTTTCGTTATCACTATTTGAAATAGCAATGATGCCCCTCAATTACAATCTTAGGAAATGCACTGGGGCTACAAATTTATAAAATCAAAGGAAAGATTAATCATATATGGATGACATCAAGTCGTTTGTAAAAAATTAAAAAAAAGAATTGAGGACTCTAATGCAATCAACCAGAATATAGAGCCAGACTATAGGGATAAAATTTGGTATAGAAAAATGTGCCATGCTGATAATGAAATGCGGAAAAAGAGAAATAACGGAAGGAGTAGAACTGCCAAATCAAGAAAAATCAGAACGCTCGGAGAAAAGGAAAATCAAAAGTACTTGGGAATATTGGAAGTGGACACCAAACAAGCAGAGAAGAAATAAAAAAATTAGAAAAGAATATCTCAAACGAACGAGAAAACTTTCCAAAACCAAGGTCTGCAACTGGAATCTCATTACAGTAATAAACACCTGGGCTGTCCGCCTTCTAAGATACTCAGGACCCATTCTTAAAATGAACAAGAGATAAACTCAGACAAATGGACAAGAGAACAAGATAGTTGATGACGATCTACAAAGCCTTACATCCGATAGATGACATAGACAGGCTACATAGGCAAAAAAAAGAAGGAAGAAGAGTTCTTATTAACATTGAAGATAGCATGGATGCATCAATACAAGGATTTGAAGACTACGCCAAAAGAGGAAAAAAAAAAAAAAAGACCAATTACAGCGGCCAGTAAAAGCTGTGAAAATATTATAAGGACAAACAGAAAACCAATAAGTAAGAAACAGAAATGAAAAGAAAAACAACGGTATGGATATTTCAAGCAACAAACTGAAGACATCTCATACGAGAAGACGTGGACATGGCTACGAAAATGAACCCTTAAGAAAAAACTGAATCACTTTTAATAGCAACACGAAATAATGCCATAAGGACCAATTATATCAAAATGAAAATTGATAATACGCAACAGAATAGTAAGTGTCGGTTATGTGGTGACAAAGACGAAACGATTACTAACATAAGAAGCAATATAGCAATCTAGTTCAAAAGGATTATTATTATTATTATTATTATTATTATTATTATTAAGGTAATCCATTGGGAATTGAGCAAGAAACGGAAATTTGACTATACTTCCAAATGGTACATGCACAAACCAGAATCCGTTCTCTGAGATGTTGAGATACAAATCGGTCATCTAATCCCGGCCACAAAACACACCTAGTGATAATTAACTAGAAAAGAGAACCTGCTTTCCCAGCGAACCACAGAGTGAAAATCAAAGAAAGCGAAAAGAGAGACAACTACTCAGATCTTGACAGAAAACGAAGAAAGCTATGAAACACGGTGGTGACATTGATACCAGTTATGACTGGCGCACTTGGAACAGTCCCCAAAGGCTAGGAAATATTAGATGAGTTGAAAACCAGAGGATAAATCGAGACCATCTAGATTACATTATTGTTGAGATCCGTCAGAATACTGAGAAGAGTTCTGGAACCTGACGAGATTTGCTGTCACTCAGATTTTACTGAAAGGTCAACAGATAACGTTGGTGTGAAAAACTCATGAGGAGTATAATAATGATAATAATAATAATAATAATAATAATAGAACCAGCCAAATAGTGGACTTTACCGTTCCGGCTGACCACAGGGTAAAACTGAAAGGAAGCGAAAAGAGAGATAAGTACCTGGACCTTGCTTGAGAAATGAAAAAAACTATGGAACATGAAAGTGACGGTGATACCAATTGTAATTGGTGCCCTCGGTACAGTCACCAAAGGATTGGTACAGGGACTGAATAATAAATTTAATTATTGATGAAAAATTAACGAACATTTATATTGGCTTTGTTTAAAAAAAACAAAAAACAAAACAGTATCGCATGTCCTTCTAAGTGTAACGACTTTGATCCTCACTGATAGCGAAAAAGAAAATAAAGGTTAATATATCGAACATATTGATTCATTCACTCCTACGTAAAGCATAGTTTATCCATTACTTTTTTAACATATTGTATGTCTGAAGAAGGCAGAAGACGATGAACAATAAAATCTGCAAAAGTTAAACTGGTGGCGGATAAGCCAATTGTACCGTTGTGGTATCGAAGAGAATTAGACCCCTCCGTGGTAAAGGTTGACGAACATAAGAAACTCTGTTTAACCACCCAAAAGTTGATTCACTTGTAGGTAGCCGCTGGGAGAAAGAAAGAGACTATGGAAACTGAGACAGCCGCGTTAGCTAGACAAAGATAAGCAACGTATCCTGCTGAGAAAAAGAGAGCAGACACAGACCTTTTCCCGATTCTAACATGCTTGTCCGCAGAGTAGAATCTAATCTAAGGCTCCCTTTGAAGCGCACCTCCAAAAATGGCGCTCGTAAACTTTCGTCTCCTTACATGTTCGAAGTTGGTGTTCAACTGCATGTCTTTACCTTATCACATCTCGCCCACAACTCTGCAATAAGACGAATCGTCGCCTCCTCCCTTCCGTCTGGTGTCGGCGGTAGGAGCATATGCTTCCGTTCGTCCCGCACATGCGTACTCGATCTTCGGACCTCCAGTTTTCTCAAGGCATTTTTTAATTACCACGAGTGCTTTGGCCTGGCTATTCGGAAACTATCTGATTTATTTATTTATTTATTTATTCAATTTCAGTTTTCTGAGCCGTTCAATTACATTACACAATTTCTATGGTGAAAGGACTATTACTTCCATTTCAGTCCTTGACAGGTAACAATCAAGTCTTTTTTATCTGTCCTTCTCACTTACATGCGCTAGTCAGTGTATTCGTGTACTCGTAAATTCCGTGATACCGAAAAGTACAACCTTCGCTTGTTAAGAAGTGACATACGAACTCTCCCTCCTTGTTATTGTTCCATCCATCTTTCTTTTTTTCTTTTAATTAATTTTTCTTTTCTTTTATTTTTTACTCTCCGCTTTTTAACTTGTTTCTTCTTTCCTTCACATATTTTCTTCCTATTCTAACCACTTTTTCTATTTCTCTCATTGCTTTAGCTGTCTTTGCTTTTTCAGTTACTTCTACCTCTTTAAGTTTAAATTTGTCACAAGGTCACAAGTATGTATTTACCCAACCCCTCCGCACGATGTGACACAAAGTCAATTTTTAAGCGTAGTTTAACTGGTTTGAATTCAGAGTTTTTCTACTCCTAGACCGTTTACCATACCTAGGTTAAAGAGCCCAGTCAACCCAACTATTTGCCCATAGCTGAATTTGGATTATTATATATTTGGATTCATACTTTTCCAAAGGGTATTAGTGCTATGTGAAATGCAACCACCGTTCTCCAGGATTAAAACTCGTGTCACTGTGTGCATTTCCTGCGACTATAACCATTACACTATGGGCATATCCACAGGGTCACAAAGATGGCGCCACTCCATGGGATCAAACTCGCTACTTACAAGTAATAATCTGCGAGACTAAGTCGCTAACCATCATACTTTTCTCTCTCTCTCTCTCTCTCTCTCTCTCTCTCTCTCTCTCTAATTCAAGTTTATTCGGGCTCTCCTCTTTTTCCTATTTTCACTTATTTCATTTCTCCTCTCTCTCTCTCTCTCTCTCTCTCTCTCTCTCTATCTATCTCTATCTCTCAGATTTTTATTTTCTTACTTTTTATTTTATTCACTGTCTCTCCACTCCAGTTTTCGGCCCATATCTTTCTATTTTCTTCCTTTTTATTTTTATTTAAAATTTCTTTGTTTATCTCTTATTTAGCCCAGTCGGATGGGTCAGTAGAATACTACAACTGCATCTTTGCAGAGGAGTAATACTCCTCTAACGTGTATCCTAAATTTTGGCACGAAAACATCAAATGGTAAGGCTCCAATCTTGGAACTTTGAAGAATGTAAAGTACCCCTTCATTGCCGTTGCTCCCAAATCAACTCTGATCCGGAGTGGTAGCACCTGATAGAGTCCTATCTATGGGTCAAATAGAACTGTTTGACATTTAAACTGTGAGCAAACAAATAACTTATGCTAAATTGAATTGTTTAAAATAGAACTGTTTGATCATTTAACTGTGTAAAATCATTTAACTGTGCGCAAAAAAATGAGTTTAAAAATGTTTTCAACAAAATATGTTCTCAAGTCATATATTTAGTATATATGTATAAACAGGATTTAGCATTGAATAATCTACAATAGTTGGTCTGCTATAAAACCCAACGAAACCTGAATCATTCTCATTTTCGTCTTTTTAATTTCTATCCAGACTCTCTCTCTCTCTCTCTCCTCTCTCTCTCTCTCTATATATATATATATATATGTCTCTCCCGTGACTAGTTTTCAGTATCTTCTAAATCATGTTCGTTCAATTCCCTTCCCGCTAATAATGCTGTGATTTACATTCTGATGTCTCACAAACCACTACGCATATGTTTCATAGCAAGTTTTTCAAATTTTGTTGCTATTCCTTCCTTCCTAACTTTACGTATTGCTTGAAAAAAAAGTAATAAAAAAACTCATTTTCTTCACGACTCCCATTGGTGAAAAAGACAACGAATAATAACGGGCATCATAGAGAATTAACAAAGTCACGAGAAAAAAGACTCCATAACCAATATTGTTTCTTGGATATATCTAGCGGTCATTATCCATTTCATTGTTATCACCTCTAGGGAGCCTTCGTTTTTAATAGTTTATTATTCTGATTTTTTCATTTTGCTTCGTCTTCACTTTTACTACGCTAACTGCAGAATCCCTGTGAGTACCACCCTCCTCCACACACAAAATAAAATGTCCTTGGTATGATACTAAACTGCATTTGAAAGTGTGGCTCTAGTTCTGGAGATATGAGGAGTGAGGAGTGTCCTTTCACCGCTATTATTCCGAGGTCCACTCTGAAACGGGAGTGGTAATATCTATTTGGGTCCTATCGATGGCTCAAATAGATTTGTTTGAAAATTCTTTCTATTCGATAAGAATATACCAAAAAATCGTTAAGAATCAACTACACAAAAATGCAAATATGGACCCGCAATAAACATGATTCCATAACCTCTAGGCATAAAGTAACTCTGGATGGGTTGACATGCCGTTAAAATCAGTCTATAGATATCATATAAACATGTACCGAAAAAAACTTTTGAGAAACAACTACACAAAAATGTAAATGTGAACATTCAATGAACATGATTCCCTAACCTCTTGGCAAAAAATAACTCTGGATGGGTTGACATGCCATTAAGAGTAAGAAGATTGTGTTGCGTCAGTTTTTTAATTATACTTGTCACGAAAATCAGCATTCTAAATCCTAGATTTTTACAGATTTGAATATCAGTCACTGACACCAACAAGAAATACATATTCCACTCAGGCATGATATGAACCTGATGTTTATTGTTTAGTTAAGTTGGTCATAAAACCAGAAGTGAGGAGTAACCAGGCAGGATCGAACTTGCGACATTGATAATAGTCTGCTAGTCTAGCTAGAAAATTAAAACTCCCTGGTGGGATTAGTGAGGATTGAACATACTATACAAGCAAAAGTCTATAAAATACTGCTTTTAAACCTTACTTCGAAGAAAGGGGGCACATTGCAATATTTACTGAATGTATTATGACACAATGCCAGATGAGAAAAATAAGATGAGAAGATAGTATTGCACCAATTCCCCCTTAAAGTGGTCGTATGTATGCATAAATACGAATTCCCGTGGATATTTCCGTACCAATGCCAACATCAAAATGGTCTACATCATGTTAGATTGTTGATACGCATGAACAAAGTACAATTTATAATGTATGCACAAACAAATAGCATTTATCTCAGTCATAGGATATCTAATTTGCATAATGGTTTTAAAAAGCAGATTTTATAAAATAACTGTCCCGTGTTATTCAGTTATAATTTTCTTTTATTCTATTTTCACATATATATGTACTAGTTTTTCTAGAAAGTACGGGATTCGGCTGAAAAATTCATAGGCTGACCAAGACACTCTCATGGAATTTGACCAAATGAGGTTTATTTTTCAACATAGTCCCATTTGCAGTTCACACACTTATTCTATCGGTATTGGCGTGCTTGGATACCATTGGTCAAAAAATTCATCAAACACCAGATATGATATCATCATATGAAATTTTCAGCCCACCCTTGTATATATGCAATACTTTTTTAAGAAAGTCATTGGAAACGAAATAAACTTCTTAAGTGAGAAATTAAGAGCAAATTGTTTCGTGACAATCTAAATGAAAATAGAAACATAACCACCCATATATAAACGTGCATACAAATTTATGCTAATAGACTTCATGTTCATATAGCATTATTCAAGTTCTATTGGATACAAAATTATGCTAATAGCCTTCATGTTTAAATAGTATCATTCAAGTTCTATTGGATACAAAATTATGCTAATAGCCTTCATGTTTAAATAGTATCATTCAAGTTCTATTGGATACAAAATTATGCTAATAGCCTTCATGTTTAAATAGTATCATTCAAGTTCTATTGGATACAAAATTATGCTAATAGCCTTCATGTTTAAATAGTATCATTCAAGTTCTATTGGATACAAAATTATGCTAATAGCCTTCATGTTTAAATAGTATCATTCAAGTTCTATTGGATACAAAATTATGCTAATAGCCTTCATGTTTAAATAGTATCATTCAAGTTCTATTGGATACAAAAGTCTGAAACTAAAATCAGACGTTTTGGTGGGGTTCTTTTTTTGCATGATCGTGAATTGAAACCAAATCTTGGAAAAACATCGCAACGAGTATCAAAGTTAGTAGCCTGAACAAGTTTGTAACATATGTAGTAGAGTTTGTTTGTCCAAAGTCGCATTTGCTAATCATATGAGATCTCATGTCAACAAACTATCGAAGACTCACTTTTCAGCAGTAACCAACAGATAACTCTGGTCAGTTTTGCGACAAAGTGTTTGAAAATATGAGGCAGTACGTAGCAATGTTAATGGAAAAGACAGGTAATTCATTTGTTATTGGGCTTACAAAGATGTACTTGGTCTAAGAAGTCACATGCGCTCCCACGAGCACTCTTAGTAAATCGAGATGGCTTTCTTCTACAAAGAAGTGGTAGTTACTATATATATATGTGTGTGTGTGTGTGTGTGTGTGTGTAAAAATATTATGCAGCTTTGAATTTTCTTGTTTACCTTCAATACTTCTTGATTGTAAAATAATCCTCGACCAAAGCTAGAAGACGCAAATTCACGAATACATTTGAACTTTGATGAGAAAATAAAAAAAAAGAGGATTTAACATGCATTTACATATTATCTCGTATTACCATTTCCTCGTTACAAAATTAATTCGTTTCATTGTAATAGAATATTTTGATATGGGTCAAATAGATTTGAAAATTTAATTTGCATAATAATTAGTATTAGATAGGAACACTTGATACTATATAACTGTGTAACAAATAAAAAGACTGTTTGAATTAGAACACTAAGAATATCAAGTATTTAGAAATTAATCAAATTTTGTTATTAGATAGCCCATAAGGAGTTGATATGCCGTTAAACAAATAAACCTAAACCTAAATCTGTTACATAATAGATTGATGAGATCTATTTTTGATATGTAGTGTAAAATTTAAATTAGGTCCTGAACCGTTGAACCAATAGAAAGATACGATAAGAGTTAACCAGTTTGATTGACTCGGGGGCGGGGTTCAATCTGAAACCATGACTGAGTGGATGGTTTCAGTCAAGTGACGAAAATAGTACTGAATTTAAAATGAGTTGGTAATTTAGTAAGTAGCACCCGACCTGAGCAGTCAAATGCTCCATCTTTCTCTCTCATTCATCGTTTAGGTCGGTCGGATAATGGTTAAAAGTCACTGAGAAATGATAAAGTAAATTGTACACAAGAAATGGTGATCGCATTGTCCTTCGAATAAGAACAAGGATGGAAACACGAAGGAAACTTCAGACGAACCGAGGCAACAAGACGAGACCACCAGAGAAGAGATAAAGTGAAAGGAAAAGAGGTCAGGAGATGTGAATTGACCGATCATAAGATTCATATCCGTACCCATATTATATATATCAATATAACGTAGAACGGCAGAGAAAAGGGTGATATAAAAAAGCCTAAACGAAACCAGCAGCAATAATTTTGAAAGCAGTTCAATCTAATGGAAGAGAGGTATCTCAAGGATGTCTGTTGACAGTCAACTCAGAATAAGCAAAGATATTTGTATCTATATATTTACATTTATATATTTATAGTTTGTTAGGTCATTGCAGTTACCAACGCCTTGACCGATCTATTCTTCGGCCTTCTTCAGTCTTTTTCAGAATTAATATATATATATATATATATATATATATATATATATATTCATAACTGAAGATTGAATTTTTTTTCCAAATACATGGTACTTATAGTCATTACAATGACATGAGGTGAGAAAACAATTTATTTTGTATATATATATATAAGTTAAAATGCTCAAGAATTAAAACGAGAAGAAAATAAATTCTTTCGATTACTTACCATGTTGTTTGAGGTTTCTGGATATTATTCTTTTTTTAATGCCAGAACGGACAAGTGTTACCGAGAAAAGTATGTTGAGGAGTTATAAACAGATTTCCCTTGAACCAGAAAAGGAAAATAACCTATCCAATTTAGCGTTGATTCATCCTGGTAAAACAAAGACGCCAAAACTCGAATTGACAAAGAGAATACTTTTTATAGAGAGCGGTTTAATAGAACTTGAATGTCATTGGTCGGTGATATTGTAACTAAAATATATAAAAGTTCTGCAGCACCAAGTGGCCATGATTTTCTGCAAATATAAAATGGTGGCTAAAATTGCAAATATCACTTGTTGAAGGGAGAATTGAAGTGCGATTTTTATATAGAAAGCTTTAAGAATTTGGAGCTTTTGTTTGCTTTTTCCTTCGTGTAATATGGGCATATTTTCAGTTAGAATTCCTTCGTTAAATAAAATCATTTTCTTATGTATCCGCTACATTCTAAAATGTCCAGAGTACTTTTCCCGCCAATTCTTCTTCTTACCTCTTGTAGAATTATTTTCCTCAGTAAATTTCCCTCCCACTTGTTCTTCCTTCTATTTTTCATGTAAATATATATAATTCGTCATTGTGCTTGTAATTTCATAGTTCATTCCTCCGAAGATGACTCCAGCAAGGACAGAAAGTATTTGGGAAAAAATCGGCGTCTTCCTAAATTTATTCCATCCAAAAGTCAAACTATTTATACGAAGACTTAAACGGATCAAAGATTGAATAGGCAGATACGAAGTGTCAGTACTTTTCAATCAAACATATTTAAAAGAGAAAATGCTGATATATATATATATATATATATATATATATATATATATATATATATATATATATATATATATATTTGTGCGTCTGTGTGTTTCAACATTTGAAAATTTTGAAAAAAAAAACAAAGCAAAAAACAAAACAAAACAAAAACTGAAGGACATGTAGACAGAAGGGGCAATACGGGTGGGGAATTGTTTCGGTTTCTTTATTCAATGGCATATTAACCTTGAAAAGCATAGCAACCTTCGTGAGTTATGTAATGCCAAAGATATCCTTGTAGAAGAACAGTAATCGCACAATTTAAATTATAGCTGAGGGGATAAAGTAGTTCATATCTTTTCCAAAGGTATTAGTCCTAAAGTGAACGTAATAGCACGGCTGGAACTCGAATTCGTTTACTACGGTGTCACATTCCAGCACGTTAGCCTCTACATCACGGGGAATCTGGCCCTTCCTCGGATGGGGAGAATTCTGAAATAAAAGACGAGGTCAGACCTCACTTAGAAGAAACCAGGCAGTTGAGAAGAGACCGAAGAGTCAGAGGAGGATGCCAAGGGGATGAACATAAAATACTTATGATTTCAAACCGTCATTATAAATGAGCTGTAACTCTTAATTTCCCTCTCTCCTACGCAACGCAACGGCTGTGCAAAATACAAGCAGGCAAACCACTTGTGTTCATCTACCCTGCGGCTCCTCACTTAATGTTTATTATCAAAATGAGCTGTGTTTTAAAAGCTTACAATATTTCTGATAAATCCCCATTGCCTGATGTATATACACTTCCTGTTCTTCCCTTTTTCTTTTATGGCGAACAGAGTTGCTCTTGCTCTATTCGTCGCTAGATGAGTTGCTAACGAGAGACGTGTTGGATTTCTGACTGACGTAATATCTCTAAATATAAACAGCTCAGATTAACGCTACTGCTGGAGTAAGTTCGCCCACATTCGCACACTGAAACGTTTAAGCGACAATATTCCAAAAGAGCTGGTGTTCATATTTCTTGGATGTGGTTTTGGAAAGTGCGGTAAATGAGAGACGTCAGTGGACATAAGCGACAGAATTTTTAAGATCTGATTACGTTCCAGATAACGATGTCTGGTTGAAAACTACATCGTTCTATATATAATAATAATGCAGTTTACTTCATTTGTGAATAAAGAGTGCTCATTATTGGTTATTGAGCATATATAGATCTAAGTCAAAATACTGTATTTCGAGTTAATGGCACTTGGTAACAATCACTTTCTCGCCCATGCGATCATCATCCCGATGGTTTAAGATATACAGCAAATGATAGAAATATATTAATGGTAGTTTGCCATATTTACAAATAAAGAGTGTTCTATATAAAGCTGAGCAGATAGCTATAAGTTAAGATTGCGACAACTCAGTGTCAACGGCGCTTGGTGACTGCGAGTTTCTCCCCGATGCAATTATTGAACCAAGTACTAACAGGACATTAACAGACACAAATCCTGGAAATAAAAATAACTGCAACACTATCAAAACAGATGCCAATATAAAAATCAAAGAGAGCGCCCAAATCAATTATCAACTTCCTGAAGACGGCTCCAAAGTCAGAAATACGTGTTGAAGCAAAATAAAATAAAAAGCCTAAAACCAAATTCACTTGCGGACCTATTCATTTTAAAGTATATATATGTATATATGAATACAATAGAATATATGGATACAGTGTCTCCAAACACTGACTCCAAATGATTTTAACACCAAACTAAATCTTCCTCAAAACATAGGATTGACAGATATGGGATGACACATAAACAAAATAAACAAATGCCCACGTTAAATATCTAATTAAAACATTTACGGCTAATTTGAAACCGATGCTTAACAAATATCTTCAAAGTGTAAAGCAGATATTTACGATAGCAGAAACCAAAGAATGGTCAATTCGAGACACTTGGATACTAAAAAAAATTCATTCTTTTGGATTCTTTCTGGTATATGATGTACGCAAAATCGTCATTTCTATTTAAGAATTTTCCCGACAACAACAGACACTTCCGGTAAAAATTGGCCAATCAGAGACAAGGACTGAAAGCCTTTAAGATCATTTGCAACTGTCCTTAAATGCAATTACTAGTTGAATTTTCTGCCAAGAAGATCTATCTTTTGGATTTTAACACCGGATGAAATTTACAAACCCTGGAAACAACAGAACTCCTACAATGGTGACAAGGATTTTCATACATCAAACTTATGAAAATTATTTTTTACTAGTTAATTTTGGTCGCTTCTTTTGTGGCATATCAAACTATTTTAAAAACTAAAATATTTTTCTTTCCAAAAAACCATTCTTTGACAATAACCAAAGGTTATTGAGAAAATTTATTTAAATAACTATAAAGAAATATCCCCCCTCTCTTTCTCTTTATATATATATATATATATATATATATATATAAACGATTTTGGTTTTGGTTTGGTTTTATGGCATAGCAACCATTTTTGGTTATTTAATGCCAAATACATTTTTATAAATATAAACAGTTCTATTTCAAACAATTCAGTTTAGCATAAGTACAGTTTTTTGATCATACACAGTTAAATGTCAAAACAGTTCTATTTCAAACAATTTAGTATAACATAAGTACACAGTTTAGTTTTATTTGAACCATAAATAGGACCCTATCAGGTGCTACCACTCCGGGCCTGAGTAGACCTGGGAGCAATGGCAATAAAGAAGTACTCCGCATTCCCCAAAGTTCCAGCATTACTGGAACCTCACCATCAGATTTAGTATCATATCTCGGACACTCGTTAGGGGAGTCTTACCCCTCTGCAGAAATGCAGTCGGTGTATTCTACAGCCCAGCCGACTGAGCTACTATATATAAACGAGGGTCATTAGAAAATTTCAAAGCCAGGCCAAGAAATTGGAGCCACAGCTCATCTTTTTTGTTGTGCCAAGACTCATACAACTAAAAAAACGCTGAACTCAGTCCTGCTTGTTGAAGGTCTCTCGATCCTAGAGTCACCATTCACCTCCTCGAAACCCTCTTTGAACCTCTTGTGGCGCTCAAAAACACGTGTGCAGGACATGGTATTATTTCCACGCACTTACTAAAGCATTTCATGTGTTTGTGGGAATTTTTTCCCAACAGGACCAAAAATTTCAGATTTATTCGATCTCCAGGACTCATAGCTGAACGATCAGAACAAAAGGTGTAAAATCGTGCAAAAAATGGTCGCAGAAAGTTAAGATTAGAGTAATATACACCGAAGATATCATGTTAAATGATAACACAATCTGCTTATCCCTCTTTTGCCCATGGCTTACACAGCACACCAAGTCCCGTTACTTTTCAGAAAAATCTCGTTGTATATATATATATATATATATATATGCATGTATGTACGTATGTATGCATGTATGAATGTATGTGTGTGTGTGTGTGTGTGTGTGCACGCGCGTGTAATATTAGTAATTAGATCTTTATTTCATATTTTATATTTGTTAATCCTAAATGTGTGTGGATAGCCAGATCAATAGACAGACAACGTTAGATCTGCACAGACTTGGGTACATACGTAGATCAATAAGTCAGGATGTGTGACAAAAGATGAATTTTTAAGTCAAGTAAAGCTGGTTTGATTTCAGAATTTCCTTCTTCAAGACTGGTAGCCAGATCAAGAATAAAGAACTCAGTCTTCTCAATAATTTGGGAGAGAACCGATGGATTCATACCTTCCGCAAAGACTTTAGTGCAGAGTGAAACTCTGACAGGTTCGACCAAAACTTGAACTCGGCTCGCTGTGTCCATTCCAATGACGATAACCGTTACGCTAAACTCGTCTCCAACAAGTACGTAGCCTAATCATGGAAAAACCTTTATTTCACACGAAAAATATTTAATTTTAAAAATTGTCTCTTTCCTTGTCAATATTTTAATTATTCAGTTGTGAATAGATCCAAAATTTCTAGGAAAAATTTCAGATTAAAATTCAGCTGTGTGTCAGGTTACGGTTTTATTGATCCAACATCGACCTGAAAGACGATGTCGTTTTTGATTTTGGGCAAGATTTTTGTACAGTTTATGCATGCAAGAGGGTAGATTTTTTCTTTCTTTTTTATAGCATATCAACCTTCTTGAGTTATCTAATGCCATTGTATCATTGTAGAAGAACAGTAGAGGTACTATTTAACCACCAGCTGGGTAGAATTAGGAGGTTTATCCTATTTACTAACCCCTCCGCTCGGGCAGGATATGACACAAGGTCAATTTTTAAGCGGAGTTTAACAGGTTTGAATTCAGAGTTTTCCTTCTCCTAGACTAGTTGCCTCACCAAGGCTGAAGAACCCAGTCTGTCCTACTATTTACCCATAGCTGGAAGGAGAATAATTGGATTCATACCTTTCCCAAGGTTATTAGAGCTTTGTGAAATGCAATCAGTCTCGTCCAGGATTTGAACTCGTGTTGCCGTGTCCATTTCCTACGACAATAACCATTATACTACGGGCACCTCCACTCCACTGGAATTAGGAGGTTTATACCTTTCCCAAGAATAGTAATCAGAAAGTGAAGATAATAGCACGACTGGTGTTCGAAATTGTTTATTTCGAAGCCTCGGTTTAGCACGTTAGCCACTACGCCCCCTTCGACTTTCGTACGATGTATTAACACTCACAACAGTGCATTGTCTCTATTTGAGCTATAGAGGTGAGGTCTGCTAAAAAGGTTCAATGTTGTAAACGAATCCAGCTAAAGGTGACATGTCAGGAAGACGCACACACCCTCCTTTTGTTCAACTGGGATGGTTTAAGATGTGTTTGGTGGCGGGTGGGAAGGTCATTTCGAAGAATTACTGCATCGGTAAAGCGTGGAATATATTTCCTGTACTTATGCAAAAACAAAGTTTTGCGTTCATGCCTAAGAAGAATATAGGATGTATTTATATGGAGTCTGGATCCTGTATACATTGATCATTTACTTTTATCCTGGTATGTTACCTGTACTTTGAGTCTCGTGTAAACTTAAATACACATTCAAGATGTTGCAATTCTATTTGCCCTCAGTGTATATGGAGATAGATAGATAAATATATATTTCATTTAGTGGCTTCAAATATGGTTGATATTTCTTTGACCAAATTTGTAAATAATAGACGATATTGATAACAAAAAAAGGGAAAACTTGACAATTCACTATATACATGGACATATATATATATATATATATAGTTTTGGTAGGATATTGCCGGCTAACAAAATGTATCGAGAAAAGGGGAGATGGGAACTACACAAGAATGCTGCGTGGTATTTTGTACAAATCCTGGTAGCAACACCACACAAAACAGCGACTGTACGGTTACCTGCCTCCCATCTTAAAAAACATTCAAGTAAGACGAACAAGACATGCTGATCACTACTGGAGAAGTTAGGACGAATTCATAAGCCACGTCTTCTTATGGACACCCGCGTTGGCTGACCAATGTAAAGTCAGGGAACTTCGTGCTGTCAGCGCGACTTGATGATGATGATGATGATGATATATATATATATATGTATATATATATGTGTGTGTGTGTGTGTATATCTGTGTATGTATATATGCGTATATATATAGCTGTGTGTATATGTAAATATATATATGTGAGTGGATATAGATATCTGTGCGAGTGTATATATATATATATATATATATATCAGCGCAATTTGATGATACATATATATATATATATATATATATGTGTGTGTGTGTGTGTGTATGTGTGTGTAAATGTATACATGTATGCATGTGTATATATATATATATATATATATATACTTATATATCTGTGTGTGCGTGTATATATATATAATTGTATGTATTATTCAGTCCATTTAAACCGGAGTCGGGAATAATTCCGTCCGGACAAAAAATCATTCAACTATGAACATTTAAAATCCCCTGGTAAGGAGCTTAAGCAAAAACCGGTCACATTAGGATTATAAATTTATTTCCATCCTGTTATGGGTATTGATATGAATCAATAACACTAAAAATAACAGGACCACTTCAGATCTAATGCATAAAATAATTACAGTCAGAATAGACACAGGAAGGAAGGGTGGGAGGCGGTAGAAGAGGGGCGAGGAGTTTCCTCCCCATTTACCCATTTCCGGTTTTTCTTTTTTTCTTTTTTATTACTGGTTGGAATCACAGTAAATTAATATTTTTTTTAATTTTTTAAATTCTAAATACTTTTCAATGTAAAATTCCAGATTTAATAATAATTTAGGGAAGTACAACATTCCTTAATAACCTTACGTAAGGATTACAGTAATACTTATCTTAAAATAAATTCAAAATTTAACATTAAAATTTTAAATTCAAAATTTATATTCGTGCCTATTAATTCAGTTATCCTTCCATTGAAAAGTACGTACGCATCACATGATATCTTCCCATTTATTTTATTTCATTTTATTTATTTCACCTCAAATCTCAAATCAATTCTATTTTTTGGTTAATTAAACATTTTCTATAGTTTAAATTCATTCCTATGTCTACATCTAGCTATTAATTAATGCCAAACCCAAAGTTTTTCTCCATAAACGGTAACAGAGATGTCTTCAATTTGTCCAGATACTCCTTTGGAGCGATCTTCAAAGCAGCCGCAATTAAATGTGGATTCATGACACTTCTATCACCCACCGCGGCACCGAATACCATCAGAGAGGCAGGATTCTTAGTTGGAAACACATGAATGACGTCAGAAGTTCGCATGTAATAACACGAGAATTCCTGCAATTTTTCTCAACGTCCACACTGAACTTTTTCTCGTCCATAAACTCCAGAGCTTTTCCCGCGCCTCGATGCTTGATGAATGATCGAAACTTTGGGTATCTCTCGGCTCTGGTGACTTTGGCCTTGGTTGTTAGGAGATGACAGTGTCTTCGAACATAGCTAGTCATACCAAGGTCCAAGTTGATAGCTCTAGATACAGTGAAAAGGGACACATTGTGTTTCTTTACAGAGTTGTCATGGAAGTGGATGGGTTGGCTTCACTCGAGCGTTTGAGGCCAGCGAGAAACCTGGGAGTGCTCTTAGAATCTCTTCGAGTTTTGTGTTCTTTTTTATCAACCTTGGACTCCTCTTTAAATCGTTTAAAAACACGATACTGTTACTTCGTCAACTTAACTATGTCCTTTGCAGTGTGCTCGGCGCGTGCAAACACGACAATGGCGGAACAATTTTGTTGTTCAATGGTTTTCCGTTGTTGAATCAGTTCGTCGTTTAGCTGATAATTACACGTTTATGCTAGCTGTATTTTGTCAGGAAATGACTTTTTGAACCCACAAAATCAACGGCTTAAAAATGGTATCAATTTATCTGCAAGACCCTATATATATATATATATATATGCGTGTGTACATAGATATCTGTGTGAGCATATATATAAACACATATGAATATAAAAGTTTTACTTGAATATATATATATATATATATATATATATATACCAGGATCATTAAATAAGTTTCAAGACTTTTTTCGTATGGATACTTTTATTGATAGTACACACATGAAACTCTAGTCCTCTTCGAAGTAATCTCCTCTGGCTGCAATGCACTTGTTGTACCGTTCCAGCAACCTCTGGAAGGCCCCACGGAAGTACTCTTGTGTGAGCGTGTCAATGACCTTCGTCACAGCCTCTTTCATCTCCTCAATTGTCTCATAACGACAGCCTGTGAGCTTAGGGAATAACCAAAAGTCACAGGGAGCAAGGTCTCGACTATAGGGAGGCTGAGGAACTGTCTTGATGCCCATCTTACTCAAATAGTCTGTGACAAGGATGGAGTTGTGGACTGGTGCATTGTCCTACTGGAAATGCCACTGATCCGATTTCAAGACTGCTGGCCTTTTCCGACGGAATCTCTTCCTGAACTCCGTTAAAACCTCAACATAGTAACCCTAACCCTAACCGTTTGGCCAATCAACTCTGGTCTATTGACTTCCTTACTCCTCCCACACCTCTCATTATCCCTCACAGACTCCGTGCCTTCCTTGAATCTCTTATGCCAATCAAAAACTGATGCTCGATTCATGCAAGATAGTCTTAAAGCAGTCTGAAGCATTCCATACGTTTCTGTGGCATTTTTTCCAAGTTTAAAACAGAATTTTATTGCATATCGTTCTTCTAAAGTGTCAGATTGCATTTTTGAAATTCACCAGCTGTGACAATCATGCTTTAGTAGGGTGTATTCCAATTGCTGCTGTAGCTGTTGATTTGAACCTAAAATCATAAAAATTGGTCAGTCATCTCATATGATGTATAGCAATAACATAGTGAATTTTCAAAAATCTACGACAATTTTAAATGCCTGTACAAAAAAGGCTGGAAACTTATTGAAGGCACCACGTATATTAGGACCCAGAATGAGTTTATAGCTGTTTTCCAGAAATGGCGTTCCCAGAACTGCGTGCGCGTAGTTTCAGATAATAACCCATGTATAAGGAAATACTATAAGCAAGCTTGAAATTCAGTGAATGTCAATTCGCCGAAGTGCAAACAATTTTATTTTTCATGGCGTTAAACATGTCGGATTTCGTGCCAAAGAAAGTGTATTTGCAGGGAAATTTACTGCACTACTTTATTCAAAAGAAATCTGAAACTGAAGTTCACAGAATTCTTGTTGAGACATACGGTGACCATGCCCTGTCGGAAACAACGAGAAAAGAGATTGGTTTGGACGCTTCAAAAATAATAATTTTGATGTTGAAGATAAAAAAATATCTCTGACGCATCGAAAAAATTTGAAGACGGAGAATTGGAAGCATGACTTCATGAAGACCTATGTCAGGCGCAAGCTAGGCTTGCAGAAACATTACGAGTCGATCACACCACAGTTTTGAAACGTTTGAAAGCATTTGGAATCCTTCAAAAGCAAGGATATTGGATGCGTTAACGATTTGAACCCGAGAGACGTCGAACGGCGTCTTGTCTACGTGTAGCTGCGTTAACGATTGAAAAAGAATGCTTTTTTGCATCGTATCCTGACCGGCGATGAAAAGTGGATACACTACGATAACTCTAAACGTAGTGGAGATGCCCGTGGTGTAATGGCTATCGTCGTAGGAAATGGACATGGCGCCACGAGTTCAAATCCTGGACCAGGCTAATTGCATTTCACATAGCACTAATACCCTTGGGAAAGGTATGAATCCAATTATTCTCCCTCAAGCTATGGGTAAATAGTAGGGCAGACTAGGTTCTTCAGCCTTGGTGAGGCAACTAGTCTAGGAAAAGGAAAACTCTAAATTCAAACCTGTTAAACTCCGCTTAAATTTGACCTTGTGTCATATCCTACCTGAGCGGAGGGATTGGTAAATATGTATAACCCTAAATGTAGAAGATGCATCAACATCGGTGGCAAAGTCGAATAACCATGGTTTGAAGCTTTTGCTCTGCATTTGATGGAATCAGCTGGGTGTAGTTTATCATGAGCTGCTCTAAGTGACCAAAACCATCATGGGAGATCACAGTCGACGACAATTGATTCGTTTGAGCCGAGCATTGAAGAAAAAACAGTCGCTATTCGAGCAGAGACACGACAAAGTTATTTTGCAACATAACATTGCAACATAACATTGCCCCATCAGATTATCACTTGTTCCGATCGATGGCACATAGCCTAATTGAGCAGCACTTTCATTTTTATGAAGATGCCTTAAAGACGTATCGTTTTTTCCAACATGGAATTCAAATGCTGTCAGAAAGATGAGAAAAAGTGGTAGCTAGCGACGGAAAATCCTTTCAGTGACATGTTTCTAACTAATATTTCTTTTAAAAAAAACCCTACTTTTCAGAAAAAATCAGCGAGAACTTATTCAAGGCCTTAATATAAACACACACACACACACACACACACATATATATATATATATATATATATATATATATATATATATATATATATATGGAACTTTATGGATTGTCTTTTTGACAATTTTCAAAGAATTCTTTTCTTTTCTTTTTTACTAAAAATTCTTCAGTAAATTTCACGTTTTCCACTTCTCAGCTACCAAAGACTTAATGACAGGCCTCTGTTCAAGCCTGGAGTGCTTTATTTGATTTGCCGCTATTTTGATAAAAATAAATATTTTCACGAAATTCAAATATTGTCCCTTGAAATAATCCTAAACAATGCTGAGTTTACATTAATAGAAAATTTCTGGAAATAATTTTCGTTTGCTTTTTTAAAATTCCTTTTGTTCTTTAAATGACTTTTATATATACAACATTATATGTATATATTTTTATATACATTAAGAAAATAGAAAAATAAAGTAATTCAAAAACATTTTTTCGCTTTTCACCATCTGAAAATCCTGATGAAGGTTTACATGAAACCGAAACATTTTAACGTTGACTTTTCATTATAATAAATTCATCTCTTTTGGATTACTTTGTTTTTGTAGCTTCTTCATGCTGTTGGATTAATTTCCATTATTTGCTTATATATATATATATATATATGAGGCTCATTCAATGAACGAATTGAAAAAGAAACAAGTAGAAAAATTTGAATTATTTTTTCTAGTTTTGTAAGAAGTGATAGATTGTTGCCACAACAAAAATGTCCAGAAATATCTCTTCTTTCTCGTTGAGGCTTAGAACTATTTGAACGAGCCTCGTAAGTCAAGGTAAATAAAAAAAATCATTGAGCGAAGAAAATAACGTATTAAAAGAAATCATTATTCGAAACACTGTATACGTGTTTCATGTACCTTTTTTAATGCATTTCTTATCTTTACATCTCTAGCAAGAAGACTTATTTATCCGGGGTCAGTCATAGCATTAAGAGCAGTCAGACCAGAGGTGCAGTGACCACTTCAACTCGTATTTTTGTATGTCACTTTGCTACTAATGGTTTCCTGCGGCCATCTACTTGTTTTTCATCAAAAGGGCACGTTTTGTATGCGCATAAGAATGGACATAGATTAAAACTAGGGGAAGCCGGTCAAAAACTTGACCGCATTTTCATCACATTATGTCACCATTATCTTTGCATAGATAGTTGAAAACCTAATTAAAAATGATGTCAGTAAACATATCTATGGTTCACTTCTATATTTATCTAAATATGCTTTATCAAATCCTCACAAAGGATAGAAAAAATTGTGCTCAGTTGGTTCAGCCAATCTTCCAAGTGAGGCTGGTTTATCGGCCTTGAAGATCAATATTCAAAATCTAAGCTTTTACCTAAAACTTCGAACACCAACAAATCGTCTTAAATGCAAATGTAAAACTAGCAGACCACTTGTCAGTACTTTATATTTTGTTAACAAACAATGCAAAATTCATTTTGCAGAAATTTCGTTTTTTATTATTTCATTCTTAAATAAATATCTGATTGAACGTGTCCCATTATTTTCTACATTTGGCAAAAATTATGGAACTACCTCACTTAGAGGATGTTCACTTTTTTTTTCGTTTTGTTTTGTTATTGTTTTTTCATTTAATAGTAAATAAACTAATAGCAAACCAGATGCAAATCATTTTTTATTTAATAGCACAACATTTAATAAAATATTCCTTAAATAAATTTGATTAAATTATCTAAATTAATAGTATAATTTTTTCTAAGCTACGCCGAGGAAAATATTATGGAATAAACCAATATTATGAAACTCATTAAAGAAAAAAATTAAAACTTCGTTGACCCTCCACAAGCATTTATGACAAACCTTACTACTTCGCGCATGGATTTCATTAGTTTAAAGCAATATTCTTTATCAAAGTGGTTCCAATTTTCCTGAATGACAGTTAATAGATCTTCTTTAGTGGATGAAGCCTTCATTCTTTCAGGCATGGATTTCACTAATTTAAAGCAAAATTCTTTATCAAAGTGGTTCCAACTTTCCTAAATAACAGTTAATAGATCTTATTTCATGAACGAAGACTTCTCATAGATCATTTAAAAAATTCTACTATAAATTTTCAATTGGATTTTGATCCGAATTGTTCGCCGGTCATGACATTGATTTTGTCTGCTCTTATATACCTTCTCAGAAGGCATATAGTAAAAAAGTAAAGTTGGCGACCGTAGTCGAGGGCGACCAGAAGGCTCTCTTTTCAATAGCTACTACACCGAGATGTAGGGGAAGGCGCTACTCCTTTCTCTGGATTGCTTCACTTTACCCTTGATACGTACCTTATATTAGAGGTATCAAGTACCATTTTAAAAGTCTTTGGTATGACGCTACCAGGGATTGAACTCAGGGCTCCTGGACCATTGGCGAACACTCTACCCACTAGGCCAATGAGTAAAGGCATACGAATCAAAGGCCTACAAAACACAAACGTGTTTGCAGGTATGTGTTTTAGGAATGCAAATTACAAGATCATTCCAAGATTAGGGGAAGGCAAAAAATAGAATTTTGCATGTGCAGGACTCCCCATAAGCACCAAACTTATCTTTTTCTTTTTTTGTAAACTGAAAATTTATTTACAGAATGATTTGAGGACGGGGAGAACTTTGCGATTTCACAGGATGCTTCGACCACTGAAAAAATTTGCTTGAATAAGTTTTTTGAATGCCAAAGAGGCTATTTTGAAGAAAATTAACATGTGATTCATTGTTCATTTTTATATTGGTAAATATTGCTTCAGTCTCAATAATTTTGAACACACCTTAAATCGTAGAAGGAAACGTGCTTAGTGTAAGCGTTGTCATCGTCGAAAAAAGAATCAGAATTCAAATCCTGGATGAGGCGAAATGCGTTTCACTTCGTTCTCATGCCCTTGAGAAAGGCATGAATTCATCTGTTCTCCCCAACCCCAGCTGTTCGTAAATTGTAGTGCAGAATAGATTCTTTAGCCTTGGTTAGGCAACCAGTCTTGGAGAAGAAAAACTCTGAAATCAAACCAGCTGTACTGCGCTTAAAAATTGACCTTATGTCACATCATGCCCGTGGCATAGAGGTTGGGTAATTATAATTATATATAGGTCGAATTTTTAACTATTAGGAATTGTTGTCGACCAATATATGAGTTATAATTTTGTAAGGTTGAAATTCAAACATGGTAGAAAGAACAAAGATCAACCCTCGTCTTCAAAGATTAATTTCATAATGCTTTTGTGACCTTAAATCAAGGCCTGACTTATACATGAGATCGACTTAAATACAGACATAGAGAGTATCTTTTTTAAATTTAATTTTGCCTCTAAACAAAAAAAAATGTTCATAGACATAGAAAATATATTTACAAATTAAAGACAATTATAGACAATTATCCTATTGAACTATAACATGATGAAAACCAATAAAAGAATTCACCAGCAAAACCAAAAAAAGAAAAAAAAATACCTGAAACAAATCTGCTGAGGCTAGAATCAATGTCCTAGATTTCTGCCGACACCTAATACTCAAGTCAAAAGAATTACCGCTTCGAATGAAATGCGTTGGCGGGAAACAGGCGTAAATTACAGCCATTATTTACTGTTCAGGTGACGTTTCACTGAATCGCCTGGTTCATGTGTGTTGGAGTTCTCATAAAATGAAAGGCACTATTTTCTTGTCGTATTAAATGTGTGTGATCCACCCAACCGAAGAACACTGTCTACCCATAACCAGGATATATATTTACGATGAAGTGGGCGGTGAGAATAAATACGAACCTTTCAGTAATCAATATTATCGTCTTTTGTTTTTCCCTATTTGCTCTGTTGATTACTTGCTTTTGGAGTCGCAAGGTCGCAAGTGAAATGACTTGTGGGCGTATGCCAGATTACCAAATGATGGAATCATTGACATTTAATGACTGGCAGGTTTTTATTTATCGATTTATTGCATTTGAAAGAATAAAGGGCGCGCTTTTCTTCTCTTATTAAACCATAAAAAATATCCGTCTGTTATATATGAATATGAAGTCGTTTCTTATGCTCATTTTTAGCCTTTATCACTAAATTCTGACATTATTTTCTGAATATTCCCTCCAGAAATGAACAAGCATCTTTATTTGTTTATATATCTTGTACAGGATGTGTTCAAACTATCGAGAATAACTCTTTATTTACCAAGATTGAAATGTTCAATGTATGATAGGTTTTCTGAAAAACAGTTCCCGTTTCCATTCAAAATTCTTATTTCAGCGAGTTTTGATTTGTTGAAGCATATCACTTGACTATAAAAATTAGTGAACAGTCTAGGTGTCTAAATTGTTGTCTAGACCACTAGACATCATCGTTTTAGTACATATCTTCATCTAATTTGACATTTAAAATACAAACAAACAAAAACAGATTCAGTCTAGAAACTTCTTGATGGTAATACTTAGTCTGTGTCCAGCCAATCCCTCTGCAACAAGCAGGATGTGACGCAAAGTAAGTTTTTAAGAAGAGTCAAGCTCGTTTGACTTCTGAGTTTTCCTTCTCCTACACTTGTTGACTTACCAAGGGTAAAGAATTTAGTTTGCTCTACTAATTACCCATAGCTGTTGGGGTGAAGAAAAGATGGATTTATACCCTTCCAAGGACATTAGCGCGTAGTGAAACGTAATCAGCCTAGTCCAGGATTTGATCTCTGATCAACAATTCCATTTCCTACAGCGATAACCGTTACGATAAATAAGCGTTGATGATTCCTAGTATGACATACCATAAACACGCCGTGATGATTCCTTGTATGCTATCAAATACAATACATATCTTTTTAATCGCTTAAAAGTTATTTTTAGGTCAAGGTCACTTCTTATTTATAAGACTTATCTCCTAATAATATAGACCACAAGTGTAGTGTTCTGTGTGTACATTTGTGAGTCTGTATACATAATATCTAAGAAAGAAAGAAAGAACGGAAAGTTAGATCTTTGACGTTTTTTGTAGTAATCTTTAAAAAAAGAAAAAAATTAAAGTGAAAAAGAAAGAACGAAATAAAAGAAATAAAGGAAGGAAGGACGGAAGGAAGGAAGAAAGAAAGAAAGGACGGAAGGTGATATCTCTGGCGTTTTTTGTGGTAATCTTCCGAGAAAGAAAAAAATTAAAGTGAGAAAGAAAGAAAGAATCATATGATTTGTGGTTCGCCACATCAAAATGTATCTTCTGAATCCATATTGACAGCAACACGGAAGAGAGAGAGAGAGAGAGAGAGAGAGAGAGAGAGAGAGAGAGAGAGAGAGAGAGAGAGAGAGAGAGAGAGAGAGAGAGTCTCTATTTATTAACGACACAGACAATTTGATTTTTCAGATTATTCTAAATTTGCTACATGAATGTTGTTGTTTTTTTTTATTACAATTACATACGAGCTACTTTTCATTTATTGATTCATTCTTTTTAGATCCTGAAATCTTTTTAATTTGGATTATAAAAAAGATATTTTATGTAAAATTCCACCGTCATTATTGATAGGTGTATTCTAGTTTTGTTATATAATAAAAAAGTAAAGTTAGCGTCTGAGGGTGATCAAAAAGCTCCCTTTTCAATAGCTATTACACCAAGGTGTAGGAGAGGGCGCTACTTCTTTCCCGGGATTGTTCTACTTTACCCTTGATACGGACCTTATATTGCTGAGTGTTAAACAAGGAGGTATTAAGTACCATTTTTAAAGTCTTTGGTATGACGCAACCTGGGATTGAACCCATTTCTCCCGGACCAGTGGCAAACACTCTAGCAACTAGTCCAATGCGCCGTAGTTACAGTTGAAAAAATAATTAAATTTCAATACCGATAAAACACACACACACACACACACACACACACACACACACACACACACACACACACACGAATTAACTAAAACCACCAATCTGAGGTTCTGGTAGAGCATAAAAAGTCATATACGTTTGTTCGGTGAAAACGACAAGTAACATTTCAATATGACATTATTCTCTTATCAAAGACAATGAAATAAGAACATCTACTCATGCAGAGTGAATAAAATATGCCTTCTTGCTTCCAATTTTTAGCTTCTAGTTTTGGAGTTTTCTGCTTCCTTTTACACTTGTCTTCCAATCGATTTTACACATTTTGAGCTGTCAACGATAATCTTTCATCACTCGTTCTTCATATTTACCCAACCCCAATCGGGCAGGATATGACACAAGGTCAATTTTTTAAGCGGAGTTTAACAGGTTTGAATTCAGAGTTTTCCTTCTCCTAGACTAGTTGCCTCACCAAGGCTGAAGAACCTAGTCTGTCCTACTATTTACCCATAGCTGGAGGGAGAATAATTGGATTCATACCTTTCCCAAGAGTATTAGTGCTATGTGAAATGCAATCAGTCTAGGATTTGAACTCGTGTCGCCGTGTCCAATTCCTGCGACGATAACCATTACACCACGGGCACTTCCTTATCATCACTCGTTCTTGAGTTGTGGTCATTTCACTTAAAAGAAGGTTCTTTACAATTGAAAAGTCATTTTTCTCTTTCTTTCTTCCTTTTCCCCCTCTCTAACTAAATGAAGACGTGCACACACCAAGCAACTTATATGATAGGGATTATGCCAATGTTTTTGTGAAACACAGGATTGTGCAAGTGCAACATACTCACGAGATAAAACTATGTCATTTTTTTTTTTTTTACTAAACTGAAAATTCATCTCGGCTGGGGCTGTAGAATACGCCGACTGCTTCTCTGCGGAGAGGTAAGAACCCCCCAACGAGTGTCCTGGATATGACACTAAACAATCTGATGGTTAGGTTCCCGCAATGCTGGAGCTTTGGGGTATGCGGAGTACACCTTTATTGCCATCGCTCCCAGGTCCACTCTGGCCCGAAGTGGTAGCACCTGATAAGGGTCCAATCTATGGGTTAAACAGAACTAAACCGTGCTTCTTTCACTATACTGATTTTTGCATTTAAACTGCGTATTTATGCTAAACTAAATTGTTTAAAATAGAACTATTTTGACTTTGGAACTGCGTACTAGTGCTGAACTGAATTGCTCGAAATAGAACTGTATTAAATTGCCCAGTTGGCTGCGGCTGTAGAATACACTGACTGCACCTCTGCAGAAGGGTAACCCCCAACGAGTGTCCTTGATATGACACTAAACAATCTGATGGAGAGGTTCCAGCAGTGCTGGGGCTTTGGGGAATGCGGAGTACCCCTTCATTGTCATCGCTCCCAGGTCCACTCTGGCCCAGAGTGGTAGCACCTGATGGGTTAAATAGAACTAACAGCGTTCTTATGCTAAACTGAATTGTTTGAGTAAACTGAATAGCTTGAAATAGAAATTTTTTTGACAATTAAACCGTACTTACATTTAAACTGCGTGCTCATACTTAACTGAATTATTTGAAATAGAACTGTTTTTCGACATTAAAACTGTATTTACACTTAACTGAATTGTTACATATAACTGCTTCAATAGTTTGAAATAGAAATGTTTTTGATAATTAAACTATACTCATGCTAAACTGAATTGTTTGAAATAGAACTGATTATTTACATAAAAATGGATTTGGCGTTAAATAACCGACAAAGGTTGATATGCCATAAAACCCAACAAACCAAACCAATGGGGGTGTCCCCGTGGTGTAATGGTTAAAGCAATGGACTGCGGAATCGTAGTAAGCGAGTTCGTACTCCAGTCGCGCTATTACGTTCACTTTCAGGCAAATACCCTTGGGAAAGGCATGAACCCCCTTATCCTCCCAGCTATGGGTTAAATAGTACCACTACTGTTGTTCTAGGAGAATGGCTTTGGCATTAAATAACCTACAAAGGTTGATATGCCATTAAACAAAGAAATCAATCAATCAACAAACCAAATCAAACCATCAAGAGTAAAATTCGAGAATGGAGAGAAGTCTAAAAGAAATGCAATCGGGTTACTTAACACCATATAAAAGGGAGTTTTAGAGGTACTTTGACAAATGTACAATATAGTGGAATCAGTATGTTGCATATTATAAGGACTATTTTGGAAAACAAAATAATGTTTCATTCATTGTTCATTCTTTTTTTAGTAAAATACAATTTTTTTTTTAAATCTCTTGACTTCATCTCGTTGATTCAGTTCCAATTTAAAAGAAAATAATGAAATCCATATTGATTCTTTTTTCATATTCTTTAAATGTATATGTATATTTACCTAACCTCTCCACATGAGCTAGGTCAGTTCTTAAGCGGAGTTTAACGAGTCTAAATTCAGAGTTTACCTTCTCCTAGACTGGTTGCCATACCAAGGTTATAGAGCTCAGTTTACGCTGCTATTTACCAATAGCTGGTTGGAGAAAAGTTCGATGCATACCTTTCTCAAAGTATCAACCTTCGTGGGTTATTCAATGTCAAAGCAATCCTTGCAGAAGAACAGTAATAATACAATTTAATCCATAGTTGGGGGGGGGGGATAAGAGAGTTTGTATTTTTTCGAATAGTATTAGTCCAAAAGTGTACATAACAGCGCGATTGGAGTTCGAACTCGCTTACTTCAAGGCCGCAGTCCAGCACGTTAGCCATTTGGCCACTGGCATTCTCACATGCAAAGTGCAGCTGTTTATGCGTTTTTTCCCTTTTCCTTGAATTTCGCTAATTATTTTTTCATCTCAAATTCATTGGTTTATTGTTTGATACAATCTTTAACATGTCTTTTTTTCCGAGACCTGAAGTTTTTTTTAAAAAGTTATTGGGCATATTATATTGAGGAGGTTTTCTTTCTCTAATTAAATGAGCGGTGCTCAAAAGCACGATCTTTTGAATTCTTGAAAGAAATTGATTTTCAAGGATTTTCCTTATTATTTTACTCCTTGTAAATTTCTCACACCAGTTTTAACTGTTGGTTTTTCACTGAAATTTGAGAGACAGAAAGTTTCCTCAGGTCTCCAGGACTCTTTTAAGTATTCAAGAAAATATAACAGTGTTATTGTCGGAATGATCTCAATTCTTCTGATCTCCAGTTCTAGCACACTTTTTCCCAGACCTTTTGGGACCGTTCCAAAGGCTTCAACTACTATTGGTATCACCGTCATCTTCATGTCTCACAGCCTTTTCAAGTCTTTTACAAGATTTAAATATTCCTTCCCCTTTCTTTTATATTAACTACATGATTTTCTGGAACGGCAAAATCCGTTACATAAGTTCTTTTCGTTTGATTAATCGACCCTAAATTTGATCTTTTCGTTGAGATTGGGTAATCAATTTGTATCTCAAAGTCTCAGAAAATTTTATGCATCTCATTTTCTAGGAGAGATTCTGGTTTGTGCATATATCATTTGTCAGATCTATAACCATTATCATTATTATTGGGAATTTATTACACCTTAGTAATTGGTTTTCGCTGGAGTCAAACAGATAGCAAATCTCTTCGGCTACAGTGCGATGGTTCAGACAGTCTCAATTCTTAACTGCAGTACACTTGAAATACTTCTAAAGTATAAAGCAATATCGAATCCAATTCGCGAAAAACGTTCTTTTTTTAACCATCGAAATTCTCATTATAAGAGAAACAACTATGAAATGCTACTTAGAACTTTCCACTCCTTAAATAGAAACATAAATACCATCGTGAACTACTATTACTGTCAGAACCCAACATGTTCACGAGTCTTCAAGATATATATATATATATATATATATATATATATATATATATATATATATTGGCTAGTTCTCTAGGATTCTAATCTCTCACTTGTCTTCCAGTCAATTCAACTGCAACTTTTGACTATCGTAATTAATCTTTCATCTCTTAGCTGTGTGTAATTCTCGAGGCCATTGATCATAGAGTCAATGTTATAATCAATACTGATAAGCCCTTTTCTTCCATCTATCCTTCTGATATATAATCTATCAACATCCTTACAGTGAAACAGTTTGGGATGCCTCTTATACTATAATGGTTAGCGAACTCGCTGAACCAATACCTATGATTGTCTTGTCGGCTGAGGCTGTTGAATATACCGACTGCATCTCTGTAGAGGGGTAAGACCTCCCAATAAGTGTCCTGGATATGACACTAAAGTCTGATGGTGAGGTTCCAGTGATACTGGGGCTTTGGGGGAATGCGGAGCACCTCTTCATTGCCATTGCTCCCAGATCCACTCGGACACGGAGTGGTAGCACCTGATAGGGCTCTATCTATGGGTAACATAAAACTAACTGCATACTTATGCTAAAACTGAATTGTTTGAATTAGAACTGTTTGACTAAACTGAATAGCTTGAAATAGAAATGTTTTTGAAAATTAAACTGTGTACTCATGCTAAACTGAATTGTTTGAAATAGAACTGACTGTTGCATAAAATGCATTTAGCGTTAAATAACCTACAAAGTTTGATATGCTATAAAACTAACCAACCAACCAATCCCTGTGAGTGTGTTAGATTCTTATTGGGTGTTCCATATTTATCCCAAACTAGGCTTAGCTTTGCAAAGGACAATAATAAATACTAACTAAAAGTATACGTTTTGATTGATGTTCCACTAGAAATAAAATCCAAGTATCTTTGGCTTACAAGAAAATTAACGTTTTGATAAAGAATTATTAGGCGTGTAATTATTAATTGCCAATATTGTACCAATTCAAAAATTCAAATGATGGAACTATGTCACAGACTTTTTCATACACTAACCGTTTTTTATGGTATAATATTTCATAACTTTATTAATGTATAACGTTTTTATAGTTTAAATCTACAGTTGCTGTATTTATTTTAACTTTTAGACGTGTTCAGCGTCAAAGGACGTTAATCAACGTTTTTGTGCCAATATTATTCAGTTATTGACCCCTTTTTAAATATTGCATCTTGTCTTTATTTTCTCATCTGTCCAGCAATGCTATTTAATCTCTATTGTTCTATTCTGAGCCTACATCTATCAGTGAAGAAGAAGAAATACGTTACACTGAAGGTGATAATGAGAAAAAAGGAAACGGCAGAGACTTTTGTTCAAGTAACATTGATGACATTATTAGACCTATCACTATAATCATTTTTATTATTTACGTATTGCGAGTTTTTCACATTAGTGGGCTTTCACTGAAGTCTGAGTGACAGCAGGCGTCATCTTGTCTCAAGGATCCTTCTCAGTATTTTGGCCATCTCAACAATGTTGTAGTCGAAATGGTCTTGATTCTTCCGCCGATCTTCAACTGTTACAGTTCCCTTTCCAGTCCTTTGGGGACTGTTCATAGTGCACCAAGTACAATTGGTATTACCGTCACTACCATGTTCCACAGCAAATTTTCTCGGATCTTCAGAACTTTTCTAAGTATTCTGGTAAATCTTAAAAGTATTCTGGTTTAGATGGTCTCGATTTCTCCTCTGATCTCCAGTTTCTCCAGTTTCTTTCCCATGCTTTTGAGGACAGTTCCAAGTGCACCAACTACAATTGGTATCACCGTCACCTTCATGTTCCACAGCTTTTTTGTATTTCTCTGGCAAGATCCATGTTGTCATAATTATTATTGCACCCATTGTTTAACAAGAGGTAGTGGTAAAATGGCTAAAATACTGGAATTTCTTCTTCTTCTTCTTCTTCTTCTTCTTCTTCTTCTTCTTCTTCTTCTTCTTCTTCTTCTTCTTCTTCTTCTTCTTCTTCTTCTTCTTCTTCTTCTTCTTCTTCTTCTTCTTCTTCTTCTTCTTCTTCTTCACTCGCGGATGTAAGCGAGTTCGAACTTCAGTTCACTTTCGGATTTACACCCTTGGGAAAGGTATTAACCCAGTTATTCCCTCAGCTGTGGGTTACATACTACGACACCTAATCTACAAGGACGGCTTTGTCATTTAAAAATACACGAAGGTTGATATGCCTTAACCAAACAACCCTCCTAATAATTGGTTTTCATCCTGGAATTCTAGTTATAAGTCTCCTTTGCTCTCTAGGACTTTTGTCAATATTCTTGACAATCTCAGCAGTGCTGTGGTCTACATAGTCTCAATTCCTTTACAGATTTCTTGTTCCCCCATTCTCCTTTCCCTGTTTTTTCAGATTCAAAGGAACACAAAAATATTTCCATTATATCGAAACTGCAGAAAAACTCTCACTTTTGTTAAATTCATTTAATAAATAATAGCATTTTTGGTTAACCTCTTAAAACAAGACAAAAACAAACCTTATATCTTGTTTGCTCCTTATCACCAACTAACTCTCACCCAGACTCTTTCATCGCATCCTTGCCTATCATTTTCAACATTCGGTGTCAGTAAAAAGCAAGAATACTATTTGCTCATGCCTGCTTGCTTAACTTCCGCTGTTTACATATTCAGTACTCTCTTCCTATCCCCACGAGACAAGATACAATTGAAGCCCACACAACGCGTAAGTATTTGCTAGCCAATGTATGAAACGGTTAATTTTTCTGCTATCCGATTGGGATCTCTGACAATATCATGTATCCCTAATAAATAACCTGATTTTTAAGCACGTGTCTTCTTTCAGAAACAAAGCTGGATTATATAACATTAAATGTGCATTCGGTTAAGAGATTTAATAAGATCCCTGTCCTTTTAAAAATCACTTATAAGGTTGGGGTTTAAACGATAACTTCCATAACATATTATTATCATTATTATTTATCTGCCATCGACTCGAAGTCAGAGGACTCAATCATGTAGATTTTGTTCATGGCAGATTAAGTTTAATGCATAATAAAAGAAAAAAGGGGATGAATTATCACATATATTTGAAAATAACATTTTTTAAACGAATGAATTGGTTGGTAGGTTGGTTTCTTTGTTTAATGGCATATTTAACTTCGTTGGTTATTTAGTACCAAAGCTATCCTTATAGAAGAACGACAGTGGTACTATTTAGCCCATAGCGAGGGGAAGGGGATGAGAGGCTCCGAAAATTTCCAAAGGGTATTGGTCCAAAATTGAAAGTATAAGCACGAGTGAGGTTCGATTTCGCTTACTAAAATGTCTCAGTCCAACATGTATACTCCGGGCAACGGGGACTCCTCCAAAAGAATAATAAAACGAATGAGGATCGCTAAAAAAAAAGATTTCCGACTGGATAAGCCTACAAAGGGTTAGTGAGTTCAAACAGAGTGCTGAAGAATTATGGCTGATCCTTCCTAAACATCAATCATAAAATATTCTTGTTGATAAGTCCTGTATTTTTTTTTATTTACAAAGTTTTTACTGTACCGAATTTGCCACTTATGTTACCTGAAATTACTAACTGGTCTTTTATTGTACCTGTTATTTCTATTTGGTCACTTACTGTACCTGATATTCCTGAATGGTCACTTACTGTACCTGATATTCCTGAATGGTCACTTACTGTACCTGATATTACTAATTGGTCATTTACAGTACCTATTCTTCTTAGTTTATTACTTGCTTATTGAATTTTTAAACTTGGACCGATATCTGACGAGGTGTCTACGGTCCACAGTTTCGAAACCACAGAATAAATATCCAAAATTATAGTCTTGAGATTCTATTGAAAAAAAATTCCTAATGAAGGCACGGAAAACAACGGAATATAAAACTTTTAGTCCTTTTTTTTTCTTATTAACTATTTCTTTCTTTTATTTTCAAAAAGTTAAATGTTAGATTCAATTAATAGCTCTTGATTGGATGAGTGTATTCGCCAAAAAAGTCTTTTTAAAAGATGAATATTTCACTAATGAAGGCGTGATCAACACATCTGATTCGTGATTGTTAATTTCAACACAATCGCTTCACTTTTCAAAAGAAAAGTCATTCTGTTGAAATGAGACAATAATCAACAACTATATTAATTACTAACTCGGTTGATCAGCGCTCAATATTTCCAGATTCATCATTATTATATTTTATTTGATGACTTTCTTTTATCATGTTCAATTTTAACGATGCTAAAGTTGAGAGAGAGAGAGAAAAAAAAATAAATGAGGAGTTTAAGACATGGAACTGCACTTACCACTAAATTCATTAGAGAATAATCAGGAGACTGAAAATTGAATAAAGTTTTATAATTCTATTATTTATTTTATACTATTATATAATTAGATTTTTGACGCTAAATTAAAATTAATCAAAATTGACTACACAGGATTATTTTTAACAAAAGTTTAATATCAATCTATTTATTAAATTCTATTTTTATGTATGCAACCAGAACCCAACCAAAAACAGAACATGATAAAGATATTTTAACAGAATGATGTACTAAAATGCTTTCAGAGAATAAATCATTTTCCAGTCCAATATTCAACTGAACAATAATTTTAAGGGTTTGAGTGTGTGTTGAACTTCATTCTTTATCTCTCTCTCTCTCTCTCTCTCTCTCTCTCTATCTATCTATCTATCTATCTATCTATCTAAGTTCATTATCTATCTATCTATTACTAAAACTCACTCTTTTTTTTTTACATGTAAGTGTAACCCTACAAAAATGGTCCATTTTTATTAAACTTATACACTTCAAATGCTCTCACTTAGAGAATAAAGCAAGTTCCAGTTCAATGATAATTTTCTGGGTTCCGCATTAGCATTGATAAACATATTTTAATCATACAAAATTTTCGATATAACTGCGATAACTATGAAACGCTTATGAGCAGCTTTTAACTCTTCTTAAACAGCATCATGGATCTAACGAGTTCACGAATCGTCGAGTGATTTCTATGATCGTTACTTGTCTGCCTCACCGCGAGCCAATAGTTAGCATTACTGCTGTATTGAATTAAAGCCTCGTTTTGATGACTTATTTCAGTGTAATTATGGGTACGTAACCTAAATGATGGAAATACCTATATTATTGTGTTTAGTGTTAAAGATAAAAGATTGAAGAGAATGAGTAAGTTTAAAGGCAAAAAAAAATGCGCTTGTTATATTTTTTATTTAGTAATTTTAGCACAAGACCAAACAGGATTTGAGGTTATGAAATTTGTGTTTCATCAATTTTTCAAGCTGAGAAAACCTGGAAAATCAGCGTTCGAATTTCGTATATTATCAGGGCACAGATAAATCCTTGAAACCAGGATGAAAAATGTAACTACAAGTAAATGTATCGGAGTAGAATATTAATGTGTATCAAAAAATACTTTCGTTTTTTAATTAACTCTATGAATATGTATCTATTTACCCAACCTCCCCACCAAGAAGCTTTCTTTCAAGACTGGTTACCGTACTGAGCTATAGAGTGGATGGATTCATGCTTTACACAATGGAATTAGCGCGAAGTAAATCGCAAAGAGCCTCATTTAGGATTTGAAGTACATATAGTATCTTTTTATCGACAAGTTTTAAAATGTTGGTGATCGGACTTTCTTCTAGCTTTTGTTTTAAAGCATCAAAATCAACAACTGATTGCGTTCCAGTTTTGGTTCTTATTTCAACTATTAAATCACCACCCTTAAAATTGGTGCTCTTGATACAATCACCGAAGGATTAATAAAGGGACTGAAGGACTTGGAAATAAAAGGACGGGTGGATACCATACAAATTATTGCATAACTGAGATCGGCCAGAATACTGAGAAAAATCCTGGAAACTTGAAGAGACTTGCTGTCACCCAGACTCCAGTTAAAGACCATCAGCTAACGCTGATGTGAAAAACTACCAAGGTGTAACAATAATAATGATATGCACGGCCCAGCCTCTGTCCTGGAAAATGAGACATAGAAACTCCTATGGGATTCTGAAATACAAACGGATCACTTAATCTCAGCCAGACGACTATCCTAATCATCAACGAAAAAGAGAACTTGCCAAATTGTGGATTTTGCTGTCCCCGCTGACCATAGAGTAAAATCGAAAAAAGTGAAAGGGAGGATAAATACCTCGACCTTGCTAGAGGGTGGAAAAAAGTGTGGATCTCGAAAGCGACAGTAATTCTATTTGCAATTGATGCTCTTGATAAATCACCGAAGGATTAATAAAGAGATTGTTGGACTTGGAAATAAAGGACTAGTGGAGACCTAGCAAACAATTTCATTATTGCGAACGGCCAGAATATTGAGAAGAGTCGAGGAGACTTGCTGTCACCCAAACTCCTGTAAAAGACCATTAGCTAACGCTGATGTGAAAACTCTTAAAGAGAAAATAATAATAGTAATAATTAGAAGAAGAAGAAGAAGAAGAAGAAGAAGAAGAAGAAGAAGAAGAAGAAGAAGAAGAAGAAGAAGAAGAAGAAGAAGAAGAAGAAGAAGAAAAGCTCTATGGACGCTTTAAGCGACTAATAAGCAATATCTCACACAAGAAAACCTGGAAGTGGCTAAGAAAAGGAAACTTTAAGAGAGAAACAATCTCTCCTAATAGCAGCATAAAACAACGCCATAAGAATCAATCATATCAAAGCAAGAATTGATAAGACATAACAAAACAGCAAATGTAGGTTATGTTGTGTATAGACAAAACGATCAATCAAATAATACGCGAATGCAGCAAATTAGCACAGAAAGAGTATAAGACTAGACACGGTTGGGCGGGCAATGTGATCCACTGGGAGATGTGCAAGAAATTTAAATTTGATCATACGAACAAATGGTATATTCATCTGTCCAAGAGAAGTAGACACAGAAACTCCTAAGGGATTTTGAGACACAAGCAGATCATCTAATCTTGGCCAGACGGCTAGACCTTGAAATAATCAACAAAAAAGAGAACTTGCAAAATTGTGGACTTTACAGTTCTGACTGACTACTGAGTAAAATTGAAAGAAAACGAAAAGAAAGATAAATACCTCGACCTTGCTAGGGAACTGAAAAACCGCGAAACATGAAAGTGACATAAATACTAATTGTAATTGATGCTCTTAGTACAATCACCGAAGAGTTGACTCAAGAAGTGGAGGACTTGGAAAGAAAAAGTCGAGTAGAGACCATCAAAACTACTACATTATTGAGAACAGCAAGAATACTGATAAGAGTCCTGGAGACATGAGGAGACTTGCTGTCACTCAAAATTCAGTAAAAGACAATTAGATAATGCTGATGTGAAAAAATCTCAAGGAATAATAATAATAATAATAATAATAATAATAATAATAATAATAATAATAATAAATGTACCATGCTCGTCATGAAAAGTGGCAAACGACATATGACTGACGGAATGGAACTACCAAATCACGACAAAAATAGAGTGCTCGGAGAAAATGAAACCTACAAATACTTGGGTATCTTGGAGGCTGACATCATCAAACAAGTGGAAATGAAAGACAAGATCCGAAAAGAATATCTCAGGGGAACTAGAAAACTACTCGCGACAAAACTCTCCTGCAGAAATCTCATCAAAGGAATAAAAACATGGACAGTTCCCCTAGTTAGATATTCGGGACCTTTCCTCAAGTGGACCAGAGATAAACTTAAACAAATGGATTAAAGAACAAGAAAACTAATGACCATGCATAAGGCATTAAACCCCAGAGACGACGACAGACTATATGTATCTAGAAAAGAGGGAGGAAGAGGACTTGTCGGCATCGAAGACAGCGTTGACGCATCGATACAACGGCTCGAAGACTACAAAGAGAAACACGAACGAGGATTAATTACAGCCATCAGAAACGATACAGACAACACAATAGACGATAGAATGACAACAACTCTATGGGCGTTTTAAACGACTAATAAACAACATTTCACACTAGAATACCAGGACCTGGCTAAGAAATGGAAACCTTAAGAGAGAAATGGAATCTCTTCTAATAGCGACACAGGACAACGCCATAAGACGCAACAAAACAGTAAATGTAGGCTATGCGGTGACAGAAACGAAACGACATAATAAGCGAATGCAGCAAATTAGCACAGAAGGAGTATAAGGCGACACACGACTGGGTCGGCAAGGTGATCCACTGGGAAACGTGCAAGAAGTTTAAATTTGACCCTACAAACAAATGGTATATGCACAACCCAGCACCTGTCCTAGAAAATTACACGCATAAACACCTATGGGACTTTAACATCCAAACGGATCGCCTAATCCCGGCCAGAAGACCAGACCTTATAATAATCAACAAAAAAAAAAAAAAAGAGAATTTGCAAAATAGTGGATTTTGCTATCCCGGCGGACTGCAGAATAAAACTGAAGGAATGTGAAAAGAAGGATAAGTACTTCGACCTTGCTAGAGAATTGAAAAAGCTGCGGAACATGAAAGTAACGATTGTGCCAATTGTGATTGGTGCTTTAGGCACAATAACTAAAGGATTATTAAAAGGCCTGGATGACTTGGAAGTTGGTGGCCGGGTAGGGACTATCCAAATGACAGCATTGCTGAGAACGGCCAGAATCCTGAGACGAGTCCAGGAAACTTGCTATCACTCAAACTCCAGTGAAAAACCATCAGCTAACACTGATGTGAAAAACTCTAAAGGAGTAAATAATAATAATAATAATAATAATAATAATAATAATAATAAGAAGAAGAAGAAGAAGAAGAAGCTCGGACTATAGCATTGTTGAGATCGGCTAGAATACAGTGAAGAGTTCTGGAGACCTGAGGAGACTTGCTGTCACTCAGACTCCAGTGAAAGACCACCAATTTAGGCTGGCATGAAAAACTTGCAAGAGAAAGTTAATAGTAAACAAGCGGAAATGAAAGAAAAAAATAAGAAAAGAATACCCCAGACAAACTAAAAAACTTTTCGAAATCAGGCTCTGCAGGAGAAATCTTATTAAAGGAATAAACACGTGGGTTTTTAGATACTCGGAGACCATTCTTAAAACGAACAAGGGAATAACTCAGAGAAATGAACCAGAAAACAAGAAAACTAATGACGAGGCATAAGGCCTTACATCCGAAAGATGACATAGACTACATGAGTCAAGAAAATAAGGAGGAAGAAGATTCGCCAGCGTTGAAGATAGCGTCGATGCAATAATACAAGGAATCGAAGACTACGTAAAAAAGAGCAAAAAACGAGTAATTACAGCAATCAGAAACAGCACTTACAATAAAATAAGGACGAACAGAACAACTAAGAAACGGTTTGGTTGTTTAATGGTATATCAACCTTCGTGGGTTATTTAATGCCAAAGCCATCCTTTTAGAAGAACAGCAGTGATGCCATTTAACCCATAGCTGGGAGGATAAGGGAAGGGTTCATACCTTTCCCACGGGTATTTGTTCGAAAGTGAACGTACTAGCGCGACTGGAGGTCGAACTCGCTTATTACGATGCTGCAGTCCAGCGCTTTAACCATTACACCACGAGGACACCTCCAAGCAGAAATGGAAAATAAAACAACTGTATCGATATTTCCAGCGAAAAAATGACAAAATCTCTCACAGCATGACTTGGACATAACTACGAAATGGAATCCTTAAAAAAAATGAATCACTTCTAATTGTAGCACAAAACAATACTATAAGGATCAATTATATTAAAGTATAAATTGGTGATACGTAATAGAATAGCATATGTAAGTTATGTATAGATAGAAAGGTAATGATTAATCTCATAAGTCAATACAGTAAACTAGTGCAAAAGGAGTACAAAACTTGGAACTCATGTCTAAAAAGTAAAAAAGACTAACTTTGGTGTCTAAGAAGCAACGAGAATAATTTTCTTGTCGAAAAAGTAACAAGACTGATTTGATGTCTAAAAGGTAACGAGACTAACTGGGATGTCTTAAAGTAGTGAGACTGATTTTGATATCTTAAAAGTAATGAGACTGACTTTTTTTTTTGTCTAAAAAGTAATGAGACCAATTCTGATGTCTGAAAAGTAAAGAGACTAACTTTGGCATCCAAAAACGAATGAAACTGATTTTGAAGTCTTAAAAAAAAAAAAATTGAGACTGATCTTCATGTCTTAAAAGTAATGAGACAAATTTTGATGTCTAAAAAGTAAGGAGGCTATTACTTTCTCTAAAAAAAAGTCATTTGGCCATTTAAAAAAATGCGTTATATCTCACAAAAACCAGCACTCATTATAGAAAATAAGCCCCCGATTTTACACTGTTCTAAAGCTCGGTATAGAATTTGAAGATGTGTTCTATTTTCATAACATTCTCTCTCTCTCTCTCTCTCTCTCTCTCTCTCTCACACACACACATACACACACACACACACACACACACACACACACACACACACACTCAAGCGTTTTTCTTTTATTGCGTCCCCCTCATAATCCATACTCTTTTTATACAATATCTTTCATCCCCCCTCTCTCTCATTTATTCATTAATCTATTTATATGTCACAATCTTCTTTTCACCCTTTTTCACTTTATATTATACCAATTTATTTTCTCTAAGTCTTTTTTTCTTTCTTTTTTTTTTTTTTTCATTTTTCACCTTGTTTATCTGCAGTTTTTGTACCACAATTTCTACCATTTCTTTTTCCTGTGTTTCTTTCTTTATCAAGTTTTCCTCTAATGCTTCCTTCTTACATTTTTCTTTGCTATTCCTTCATGCATTTTTCTTCATTTTCCTTTCTCTTCTTCTCCTTCGTCTTCACTTCTCTTCTTTGATGATTTCGGCTTCATTATTTCTTTTACACTTTTACTTCTTGTCTTTTTTTTTTCTCTCCTCTTTTTCCCATCCTTCTTCATCTTCTTTTAGACCTTTTCTTCTTTTTTCTCAGCTATCTAATCACAACTTCTTCTGCTTCTTCTCATACTTTTACACCATCTTCTTTTCTTTTTCTTTTTCTTTTCTTTTTTTTTTTGTTCTTTAGAAAAATACTTTTCCGTCTTTTTCTACTAGGGACTTTTTTTAAATGAATTTTTCTCGTTTTCTTTCTTTTTCTTTTCTTTTTCTTTGTTCTTTAGAAAAATACTTTTCCGTCTTTTTCTACTAGGGACTTTTTTTAAATGAATTTTTCTCGTTTTCTTTCTTTTTCTTTTCTTTTTCTTTGTTCTTTAGAAAAATACTTTTCCGTCTTTTTCTACTAGGGACTTTTTTTAAATGAATTTTTCTCGTTTTCTTTCTTTTTCTTTTCTTTTTCTTTGTTCTTTAGAAAAATACTTTTCCGTCTTTTTCTACTAGGGACTTTTTTTAAATGAATTTTTCTCGTTTTCTTTCTTTTTCTTTTCCCCCCTTTTTTCTTTTAAGGTTTTCCCTCCTCCTCCTCCTACTACTACTAGTAGTAGTAGTACAACTACTCTTCTAATTCTTTTCTTTTACTCTCCTCGGTCTCAACACCCCCTCTTCTCCCCACTACTAATGTTAATATTATATTCATTTTTTTCCTTAACCCTTTATTCTCAACTCTTAACCATTTTCCACACTCTTTCCCTCGTAATCTAATGATTGTGTCATTTTCCAGCCGCTTGCATCTTAACCAACGCGAGGCAACGAGAAATATTTTATTCGATAGACTTCCTATTGTTGCTCTAAATGTCTCATACTTTCTGTCCAGTGACATACAATAAAAAATTCGCTGTTTGACTCTCTTATCAATGATTAGAAGATGATTCAAAGTTTGCATATTCTAATTCCAATCTAAATTCAACTAACAACAGCATTTTGCTCATCATCATGGAAATAAAGAAGTAACAAACAAAAAGATAGGATAGCTGTTGTTTTTGAAAGCTCAATTTGTTGCCAATAAATAAGTTTAAGGCATTGTATGTTTCAATAAAAAGGAGAGAAAAACGCCACAGAAATGGTTGATTTATCAAAGAATAGTGACGAAATATGAACCGTTAAGTAACTCCATTTGCTTCAAGAAATATCATGAATCAACTAGCCTGGTATCCCAACGATCTACGATGTTATGAAATAATTTAGACTTTTATTAATAAAAAGAAATGGGATTCAGAAACTTTTGTTGCACCAATCTGTCAGACAGTTTTGCCTGTCTTGTAATTCCTCATTTGAACTTCAACCCGTTAGTTGGAATTATAGGGAAATACACAACAACCTCAGTCACAAGATAATCAGGATGATATAAATGTATTTATCAAACCCTCTTTACGAGTAGGTCTATTTTTAAGTGGAGTTTAACAGATTTGAATTCAGGATATTCCTTCTCCTCGACTAGTTGCCACACCAGTGTTAAAGAGCCCAGTTTGCCCTACTATTTTTCCATAGCCGGAGAGCGAATAGATGTATTCACACCTTTCACAAGGGTATTAGTGCTTTGGGAAATGCAAACAGCCTTGTTCAGGTTTTAAACTCACGTCAAGTTTCTATTTCCAATGACGATAACCCTAACACCACGGGCAGGTTCACCCCCACACATGGCCGTGCAAAAGCAGGACGACCAGCACGAACATACATTCAGCAGCTATGTGAGGATACGGGATGAACGATAGGGAGGAGTGGCGAGAGAGGGTCAGGGATATCCGTGCTACCAGCACGACATGATGATGATGATGATGATAATATATATATATATATATATATATATATATATATATATATATATATATATATATTTCATTAAATTATAAAGATAAAGTTTGTATGTATAATTTATTAAAGATCTTTTCAAGTTTTCTGATAAGTGTTTTAGTTTCAGGTTAGAATTGGTAGATGAGTTTCCAAAAGTTGTCCTGAGCGCTTTCGGACCCTTCATAGGCCATCATCAGGGGTTGCTTGTTTGTGTAAGATGTGTTTATTTTTTTAAAGAGTTTTGAAAGTTTTTAAAAGTTTATAACATAACAAAAATATGCGAACGCAGAGTTGGATAAAACAGTGTATTAAAAAAAAGGAATGCTATTTAAAAAAGGGAACGCTATCAACGGAAATAGAATACTATAGGAATACGGGATAAAAAAAAAAAAACAAACATTAAAAGCATTTCAAAACAATGTGGCTATTTTCAAGATTAATTCTATTGATTTTAGGCTTTTTGTTTTTATATGTAGGGCTTCTTGGATTTGTAGTCGTAGCCTATCAATTTCGTGTGCGATTATAATTGTGTTTTCAACTAGAATTTTTCGAAACATAGGAATAGAATGGTTCTTAAGATGAAAGGCTATAGAACTGGTGTCATTAAGGTGCATTTTAAGTCGTCTAGAAAGAGTTGTAGTTGCCCTCGACTACGGTCTCCAACTTTACTTTTACTTACATGCGAAATGAGAGGAGTACTTTTTGGTATCATATTGGCGAAATATTTTGTCTGTTGTCACTAGACAACCATTATTTCCTCTGCCTTTAACACTATATTTTGTTTTAAATCACTCTCCGATGAACTGTCAGAGGAAGAAAATCCAAAACCAAAAGGTCTTTTTAGACACTAAAAGTTAGTCTCATTACATTTTAGGCATGAACCCCAGTCTTAAATGGTTTATTCTTGTTAAGTATGCAATCGCCTCGTAATTTAGATATCTTTACCAATGGAAATTATTGTTATGCTTTAATTGTTTTTAGAATATCTTACTTGGAAGGTCAATCGAGAAATTAAGAAGACTTTTTTCTTCAGGTTGGCAACCCAAATTGAAAATCGGCTGATCAGTGTTGACTTTGAATACATTTGAAAATATTAAGTTAATTCCCATAATTAACGTTCAGCAGAGTAATCTCGTATTTTGACAAGTGTGTCTGGTCAAGTGTGTCACAAAAATGGAACACAAGAATATTGGGGAGTGATATCCGATCAAATTATGCGAACGCATTTTTAACCAAAAAGAATATTGTCGTGGTACTACAGCTACCTTACACCTAATCTGGGTCCTTATGAATATTTCCAGTCGTCAAAAATCGACACTCAGCTCCGTGGTCGCCTTTTGAGAATATGCATCAAGCTGTTGAAGACTTCCAGCACTGTCTTCCGAACGTGAGAACAACGTTTTCTCCGGTAGTTTACTTCCCCGTCTGTCCTACTATTTTTACCCAAAGGAAGAGATGAGATGATTTAGGGTAGCTAATTCAATTTCCTACTTGGATTGATTTGGACTTGTTCTGCTTTAAGCTAAGCTTAGTAAATATCTATTACTTATACTTTGGGAGCATTTTAAATTTTAGTTTAAATTGAATTATACAGTATGCGATGGTAGAATGAGAAGTACACTAAATATTAAATATATAAATAAGGGAAAAGGTTTAATACTGACTATTGATATTATTTGATATTATCTATGATCAAACTTGACAGCATTGAAACTATGTACACAAAAGTAAAATTATAACCCCTCTATAAACAACAGTAAAGTGTCATAGGTATATATAGGAGTACTAATTTTGGGGCTGCTATTTATTTATATTCAGCAATATATTTTATATATATATATATATATATATGTGTGTGTGTGTGTGTGTGTGTGTGTGTGTGTGTGTGTGTGTGTGTTTGTGTGTGTGTGTAGTTGGGTAGCAGTCTTTCATTTAAGCATGTTTAATTAAATAATAAAGACACATTTTATCAATGTAATTTTATGCAGATCCTTTCAAGTTTCCTGATAAGTGTCTTGATTTTCGGTTGACATTGGTAAATGAATTTACCAAAATTGTCCCGAGCGCTCGCGGACCTTTCATAGGCCATCATCAGGGGTTGTTTGCGAGTGTGAAAAGTGTTTTTAAAGAGTTTTTTTTAGGGATTTTCATAACATTACAAAATTACGTAAAGGCAAAGTTGGATAAAACTGAGATGCTGATGACATCGAACAAATATAGAACAGAACGCTATCAATGGGAGTAGAATATTATCAAGAAAAATAGAATATCAACAAAAATAAGTAAATAAAGGCATTTCAAAACATTGTCATTATTTTCAAAATTAATTCTATTGATTCTAGTTTGTTTGTTTTTTTCTATGTAGGGCTTCTAGGATTTGTAGTCGTATGCCATTATAGTGGTGTTTTTAACAAGAATTTTGGTAAATTCATTTACCAATTTCAACCTAAAACCATGACACTTATCAAAAAACTTGAAAGGATCTTAATAAAATTATATAGACGAAATGTGTCTTTATTATTTAATCAAACATGCTTTTATATCTATATCTATATATATATATATATATGGCAAAATACATCTCTAAGATACGGTTGAGTGCATCGCCAGTGATGTTCTTTTGTACATTGGGGGTTTTCAATATCATAACCCCTCGCTAAAGTGACCCGGCCGAAATTGATCACGTCTTTGCCTGCATCTATTCAACGTAGGGATTCGTCAGCACTTCATTCACTCCTCTTCAACTAACAAATGGTTTTGGGATTCGTTCTTTTTTCTTATAGTCGGCATGTTATTTGACCAATGAGCAATTATTTCCGGTCTTCTCCAATAAATATATTGTCCATTATTGTATTAGTTTCGATCTCCTTTGCATGGGCGAATATTTTTCTCTAACATCGACGGTATCTCGAGACAGATTGCTCTTAGCGCCATTCTGGTATGTTTTTAATTTTACGCTGTTTCTTTTGTACCACAGCCTTTTCTGTTATTTAGCGTATGGCATTTCTTCTTTTGTTTCCTGTTTGGCCCAATTTTGTTAATATTCTACTTAAAGAGCAGCCGATATAACCTCTGCATCCTACTTCTACCGGCTTGTAGCGTGCAAGCCAGCCCTTATACTTGTATTCTAATACCAGGTCGTGGGATTTTGATAATTTCCTCTCATGAGATTCTTCAATATGATCCTCGGATGGCACTGTCAATTCACACATTATTATTTACTTGGTAGAGGTTGGAAAGATAACAATGTCTGGCCTGAGAGAAGTCATTGTAATTTGTTAACTTCAATTATTTCCCGATGTCCACTTTGAATTGTCAGTCCTAGGCAGTTGGAAGCCAGTTCGGTCTTGTGTTTACTTTTAAGCGAAGTTTTTCTCCTGATTTATTGAATTTCTTCTGTTTATCGGGATCATAAACATTTATATGGCTTCTTTTACAAGATTTGCTATCGCACATGGTTGTGATGCCAACAGTAACGTCCATTTCTCAGTGCTTTATTACCACTGCTAAATAAGTGTTGCAATGAACCTTTTCCTCCACAGAGCTGACACGATGAATTATCTACTTGTCCCAACTATGCAGATTTGGGGGGGCTCGGCAATGTGTCGTAGACAGCTTGAACTAGGAATTTTATATGACTAAAATCGGATCTCCATATCTCAGATCATGTCAGTTTCCTCTGTTTGATGATTTGTCACCTAGTCTAAGCCCCGTGCTAGCTTAGGCTAATCATTTTGCTGATCCGGGCCTCTTCTACTCCTGCTCGTACTTCTTCCTGGAGGTGTTATCTTCATTCTTATCTTTTGGTTTTGTCGACCTGAGTACTTGGGTAGTGCCCCAATCATGCTTTTCCTGTCGTGACTGTACCGACAAGGGCTTTTTGTCTCAGGCGTTTCTCTGCAACTTTGAGCTCTTGTGATGTTCCCCCTTTTCTGGTTATACGAACTTCAATTTCTGCTGACGCTATTTTGGAGTCACGTGAATTCCTATACAAGATCAGTTCTCTTGTCCGCGTCACCATGAATTCTTTAGAGAGTCTGTGGATTGGAAGTTGTAATTTGTTTGAAATTCCATTCAGTGCTTCACTGCTTAGGCTTCTTGGTGAGACCAAGACGTCTCTGCAGATAGTTGCTGATCGTCCTTTCCATCGCCATTACTCTTGTCATCGGTACCTCGTACATCAAAAATGGCTACAATACCCTGGGTAACACGGAGTACAGATACATCCATGCTTTGAATCGTCCAGGCAAACCTGATCTATCTACCTTAGATAACCAAGTGTCGAGGTTTTAAATAGCGCTGCAGTATCCGACATGGTACTATCGAATATTTTCCCCTGACCTTTTACTGGTTTTTCTTGTATTATTCTTGAATCTGACGCCTTTCCTTTTTGTATTACTAATTAACTTGATTTTGCTGGTTTAATATATGTATGTATGTATATATGTATGAAGAAAGTTGTTCGAATTCCCAGAACTTTTGGGTAACAACTCGTAAATACAAGCGATAAGTATATCTCGTCATTCATTCATCTTCCAGTGCCGATCCCACCCCACTCTCGAGATAGTCTCAAGCAATTCTAACTTGAAAATTGAAATCTTTTAATTCGCGGCATTAAATGATTGAGTTCAGCACAAATCGCTGCCAGAGAGAGAGAGAGAGAGAGAGAGAGAGAGAGAGAGAGAGAGAGAGAGAAATTGGTGTGTGGACATTTTTGTAAGTTAATCCCTCATTTTTTATTTGCTTCCAGTATCGTTCCTAGGTTAGAGATTAAGCTCAAGACTCACGCAACTCAACTGCTCTAAGTAACGCCTCCTCCACTTGTCCCCCCTCGTTTCAAATTAGTCCCCTCAATCAGTAAATGAAAGTGAGAGACTTCAATTATGCCTGAGGTAAAACGCTGAATGTTCAGAAGTATGGAGAGGTTGTTGTTCCATTCCAAGTTTAAAAATTCGAATGCTTTTTTTAGCAAAAAATAAATTTTTTTTTAAAATTCTATACTTAGAAGTTTGGCGCAACAAAACCACTTTTGGGTCGTTTACTCTCATTTGGTCTTTATTGTAAGTACTCAAATAATGTGGGCTTGTGCCAGGTGAATCAAAGCTTACTTAGTAATTGTACAATTGAGTAGTTTTTCTTTGTAAACTTTCAAGAACTATTTTTTCTTCATTGTAAACAAATATGAATCTAGACATAAATATAGAAGGGCAGGAAATGGATACAGTGATCCCAGTTCAATCCTTAGACGCGGCTTTTTACATTTTACGTAGTGCTCGTACCCTTAGGAAAGGTATGAATCCAAATATTCTCCCTCGAGCTACGGGTAAATAGTTGAGCAGACAGGGCTCTTTAAACTTAGTAGGGCAACCGAACTAAGGGAAAGAAAACTCTGAATTCAAACTTGTTAAAATACGCTTAAAAATTGACCTTGTGTCACATCCTGCTCATAGTGGAGGGTCGGGTAAATACATACATTAGAATCACAAAAGTTGATATCACGTCCGAAGTCAGAATTTACAATATAGCTTGTGAACAAGCTCTAATTAATATATCGATGAAAATTTTTAGAAATTTAATAAAAGGAACAGATGAGATACCTGAAAATGAACAATACAATTAGGGTTCACAATCGTGATATTTCACACTACCATTTCGTTATTTAAAATAATTCATTTATGATAAAAAAAAATAGTTAAAAATAAAAAAAAATAAAAAAAAGGTTATCACGATAACGATGCATAGAAAGTGTTTTGATCCACAAATCTTGTTGTCGGTTTACGTCTAACTGATCAATTGGTTCTAACGGCATGTTAACCTGTCTAGGGTTATTTTATGCCAAAAGGTTAGAGAATTGCATACATAGTACGTTTATATTTACACTTTTTGTGTAGTTTCTAAAGTTTTTGCACACGGTTATATGATATAAAAGATTCCTATCTTATACCAATTATTTGCAAACAGATCTACTTGCACTATATGGGACCTTAACAGGTACTACCACTCCTGGTCAAAGTGGATCTGAGAGTAATGGGAGTATGTATATATAGAAAGAATTTGTTGTTGAATGACCTACAAAGCTTGATATGCCATAAAACTCAAGCAACCAACCAACCCTTTGATGTAGAAGTATTTTTGTTGATAAAATCATTTGCAATAAATGACGCTTCAAGTGAATCCTATCAATGTGATTTTCTAAATTTTTTCTTTCTCATTCTACAAGACAGCATTCCAAGCTATCAAGTATTGTGGATGATTATATATATATATATATATATATATATATATATTAAAGTTAATTTGGCGACCTTAGTCGAGAGTGACCCAAAGGCTCCCTTTTCAATAGCTACTACACCGTGGTGTAGGAGAAGGCGCTACTCTATTCCCTGGATTGCTCCACTTTATCCTTGATCCTTACCTTATAGTGCTGTGTTAAGCAAGGTAGCAGCAAGTACAATCTTTTGAGTATTTGGTATGACCCGACGTAGAATTGAAACCCGGTCTCCCGGACCATTGGCGAACACTCTACTCATTAGGTCAATGGAGTCGAGGGCAACCCAAAAGCTCTCTTTTCAATCACTATTATACCGAGGGGAGGGCGCTACTACTTTCCCTGGATTGCCCCTCTTTACCCTTGATACGTACTTCATGATGGTGAGTGTTAAGTAAAGAGGTATCAAGAACGATTTTTGAGTCTTTGGCATGACTCGACCATAGATTGAACCCTGGTCGCTCGGACCATTGGCGAACACTCTACCGGTAATATATATATAGGGAGGTAAAAATGGAACTGAATCCGACAATACAGAGAAAAAAATCAAGAACAAGGTTATACAAAAAGAAGAATTTAATTTAAAAGAAAGTTAACGTTATAACGTTTCGGTTTTAATGAACAATCATTAGGACGAAGAAAGGATGATATCAAGTGACGTCAAATCAAATATTAAATGTTAAACGTTCATTAAACATCCTTCGGTGATTTAGCATCATTTGATATCATTCTTTTCTAGTCTTGATGATGGTTTATTAGAATCGAAACGTTATAGCATTGACTTTCTTTTGCATTAAATTCTTTTTGGATTACCTTATTCTTCAATTTCTCTCTGTCTGTATATATATATATATATATATATATCATCATCATCATGTCGTGCCGCTAGCACGGATATCCCTGACCCTCTCTCGCCACTTCTCCCTATCATTCATCGCTTCTGGCTGGTCTTCAGGGCTACATCCCGTATCCTCACATAGCTGTTGTATGTATGTTCGAGCTGGTCGTCCTGCTTTTGCTTGTCCATATGCGGGGGTCCATAGGAGTACTTTGCTATATTTGTAGGGTGCTCAATATCGTAGAGGGAGCATATTTGGTCTGATGATCGCATTGGAGGGAAACTGACTGTCATCAAGCGCGGTTGACTTTGTATGTACGTTCTCCAAACACACACACGCACATATATATGTACTCAACTCGTCAGCACGTGCAGGATACAACACAAGGTAAATTTCTAAGCGGAGTTCAATTGGTTTGAATTCAGAGTTTTCGTTCTCCTAGACTGGTTGCCATAACAAGGTTAAAGAGCCCAGTCTGTTCTACCATTTTTCCATATCTAGAAGGAGAATAGTTGAATGCGTACTTTTGCAAAAGTATTAACGCAATGTGAAATTCAAACAACCCTGTCCAGGATTTGAACTAGGGTCACCGTGTCCATTTTCTTACGACGATAACCGTTTCACAACGACCGCCTCCGTGACACACACACACACACACACACATATATATATATATATATATATATATATATAGAGAGAGAGAGAGAGAGAGAGGCAGACAGTTTTTCAGGAAGTTAAAATTTTAAAAACTACTTATGATAATTCAGGATTATCAACTCATAAGCAAGTTAATGGTAGTTCGATTCTCGCTGACTGCTCCATTTAAGTTTGCATGTGTGTGTATGTGTGTGTGTGTGTGTGTGTGTGTGTGTGTCTGTGAGCTTGCAAGTGTAATCGATTTTTCTCTATTCAATTTACCTTGACTTCTAGTAAAAAGAAGAAATTCTTCTGTCATATCCTCCTTTGCTTATAAACATAATCAGTAACAACTTGCGAATATTGGGATGCCGAACTAACAAGCAGGATGTGTCCATGAGTCTCAAATATAACGCGCCAATTTTACCACAGAAACATTCATAGCTCCTTTGCCACTTGAATCAGTCGACTAGCGATAAGATGCAATTGCAAACTGTGGTCAAAACTATTTTTCTATTTCTTGCTCTCTCTTTCTCCTATTTCATATCCTCAATTTCTCTTTTCTTTCCTCCTTCTCTCTCTCTTTCTCTCTCTCTCTCTCTCTCTCTATATATATATATATATATGAGATAATAAAGATATATATATATATATATATATATATATATATATATATATATATATATAAATTCTAATATTTTCCAATTTCATTATGTGCTCTATTACACTCTTCTTTCTTTCTTTCTTTCTTTCTTTCTTTAATGATAAATTTTGAACGTCTTCAACTCTGCTTTTCTGCTCTATTACTTCTTTCTCTTTGACTATCTATCTCTTCATACACGCTCGCAAACACACACATTTCGATCTTGGGTTTCGATCTCGACTTGAAGAATCTTGCGAATCTCGCAACACTGTAAGAGTTGTGATACAACGAAATAGTCAGTTTGTGGATGACTATATATGATAGAAATATGTGGAAAGTTGGTTAAATCAAACACTTAACTCAAATTTAGATGTGTGATATTTCGTTCGGCTTTATTTAATCTTCACGTACTTCTTCAAGTCAGAGACTGTTTTTTGAGTTTTTCTATTCAAAAGCATGTGAGGAGAGTAGAGGGGGTATAGTTGTAACAGAAAAAGTCGGGAGGGCTTTAAAGTCAAGTGTATCTGGTTTCATTAAAGATTTTTTATTTTGAAAGTGGAGATAGATTTTAGGGCGTTGATAAGAAAGTAGGGAAAGGTTTGTGTGAAAGGGGTTTTGACATGATTTGTTTCATGGAAAAGATATTGACTATAATGTGATGTCCCAAAAAATTATCTACATTGTGGTGTCTGGGTTATATTTGGGGTGGGAAGGGCTAAGAGGCAAATGATTAGGAAAAGCAAAAGGAAAGGATTCTCAAAAGTATGGTGGCATAGAATGAAAAAAATTGTAATTACTTATTAAGATGAAATGAATGTTACAAAGAGAAATTATACATGTTGATGATTATTTGCAAACAATAAAAAATATATCGTTATTTGTAGCAGGTAAAATATTCTTCATTAACCACACACGCACATATGTTGTTAGGAAAAAAACCTACGAAAAATATGAAAATTATTCCCTCTGAGAGATAAAAAAAGGAGTTGCCACCCGGGGACAGTGAATTGTGGGATTCGTGGAGACATGGGAAAAAGAGGCTATTGTCCGCCATGATACATTAGATTGAGGCCTACAAAGTTAAAACGGTACTGTTCCAGGTTATTAGATGCATGTCTTTACGGTGAATAGATCTAATCGTTTGCTAATGCTAACCACGAGTCCGTCTTTTTTCACTTTTGTTTACGTATTTTCTTTTTACGTAAAAACGTAACGTGTGTGTATATATATATATATATATATATATAAAATTAACTTAAATCGCGAGTCGGAAATCTTCTACTTATCGGATCATCAGGAAGCCTAACTCCAACTCCAACTTATATATATATATATATAAGTAAAGTTGGCGACCGTAGCCTCCCTTTTCAATCGATACAACACCAAGTTGTAGGGTGGACACTACTCCTTTCCCTGGATTGCTGTACTTTACTTTTGATACGTACCTTGTAATGCTGAGTGTTAAGCAAAGAGATATCAAGTACCATTTGGTATGACTTGACCTAGGATTGAACCCGGTTTCCCGGGCCATTGCGGACACTTCCCCATCCGTGCAGCCTTTTTCTTAAACTAACTGCCGAACTTATGTCTTTCACAAGGTCGGTAACACACTGGTATATATATATATATATATATATATATATATATATATATATATATATGTGTGTGTGTGTGTGTGTGTGTGTGTGTGAAGAGTTCTTCTAAAGTTCGATTTGCGCTCGTTATTCATAATCAGGGAAATCTTGAACTGAACACCATTATATATATGTGTGTGTATGAGAGAGAGAGAGAGACAGAGAGAGAGAGAGAGAGAGAGAGAGTGAGCAATCACGCACGAAAACACGGATATATATATATATATATATATATATATATATACGAGTCATTCGATGAATAAAGTGAATATTGCATAAGAAGTTGTCAATAGGAAAATCTGTTTGCAGTTGCTCCTTTTTTAAAGAAATCAGTAGTGATGGGTCCTTTCATGTCCCAGAAGACTGTCATCTCTTTCTTTACGGACTGCTGCGCCAGGAACTTTCTTTTACCGAATAGTCAGTATAATTCCTTTATGAACTATTTTTTCGACAGATGGTCATTGTGGCAAACTCTTTTTTAGCCCTTTTGTTAACACTTTTTTACTAAAAAATGCTTCTTCGAACACATAACGCATTCTTCTATAAATTGCTGATGGTTTGCTCTCGTCGGCCACCATAAATTTGATAACAGACCTCTGTTCACGTCTGAATTACATTGTTTGTCAGGTAATTTTTGCTATAATCTAATTCTAAAGAATGCAGGGTTTACATTTATGGAAAAAAAATTGAAAAAACAATCATTTTACTTTTTTTTTAAAATAAAAATTTCCCTTATTGATTGAATGACCCTTTTGTAGATGAGTGTATCTGTGTTTACAATCACGAGTAAATACACCTAAATATATGTATATTGTTGGCTGATTAAGCCACTATGCTAAGTGCTCATAAGAGAGTTCTCAGCATAAATGTTTATTGGGTACTACTCTAGTAATATTGTCAAGTAGTAGGAATTATAAACCAGTTCGTTTGCATCCGATTTTCACTGGTTGCTCTTCTAACATGACCTTATGTTAATACAATTATTCACTAAGTGTTAACTAAGAGAAACTTCCCAATAGTTTGAGGACCGTTTCAACTAATATGAGCATCACTATCACCTTCACATTCGATAACATTTCCAGCTCTCTAGGAAGGTCCAGATATTTGTCCAGTTTTTCCCAAGAAAAAAAAAACAAGGTTTTCTCTCTGTTCTTTAACCACACACACACATACATACAAGTAATTCAATATCTAAAGATTTTATTTATAGTCTTTTTATTTGAGGTATATTATATTTCATAATTAGATCAAAATTTAATTTCCAAGAGTTAAAGAAAATATAATTTAAAGAAGATTTTCTTTTAATTCAAAATTTGTTCAGTTTTCAAAATGATAAGTGACTTTCGCATCACTCTGTATTTGAAGCGTGTTTTTAGCAGAGTGAATTGATTTGATTTTATTAGTATTAAACTCAATTCAGTTAAACAATTCGTCATTTACTAAGCATAGCTTATTTGGCGCAAGATCATATAGGGTCGATTTCACTAACCTAGCAAATTGGTCAGAGAAACGAACTTATTCATATCGAAACATGTGATGATGCACTTTGGGGTATATTTGTTAGGGAACAGAACAAACGAAAAAAATATCAAAGTTATTCCCCACTGAGGGATAGACAAGAAGTTGCTTCCCGTGGGATTCGTAGGGACCGGAAGAACGGACACACGTGTGAGACAGAAGGAGAGACTTGGAATCTACCATGACACATGGACGGACATTTGACTGGTGCACACAAAGGTAAAAGAGCTTATTTTCCTAGTCACTTGAGGCATGTCTCTGCCTGTGGTTAATAAACCTAATTGTTTTGTTGTATACCCACGATTCCGTCTCTTTTCAGTTTCGTTTTCATATTTTCTTCGTTCGTAAAAACGTAACATTAAAGAATTAATACAAATCAAGTTTACGGTTGACATTCAAAAATACAACAATGATGACCATATTGGATTGATAACGTCTATTTTATAAAGATCCAATTGTAACATAGTCATACATGAATACGGATATGCGAAACGTACATAGAATGTTCGTAAAATATATACATGGAACATAGGAATCTCGAAACACGAAAAACACGATTTTTTTAATTACCTTTGAGTTTAAAGGTTTTTCGACATAAGGAGAGAGAGGCACAATCTTTCTATGCTGGCTTTTCCATCTGCACCCCCCACCCCAACACGTGTGGCACCCGCCACAAGGCCACTGCGAGCTAGCGAAAGTCACCCTTCTTCTTCGGACCGCAAGACTCAACTAACTCACTTTTTTCAAAATCGCCAAAATTCTCCGCGCGCGCTTCCGGTGCATGACGTCATTCACATCTCCTGGTCAAATTTTCCATCTGGGATTTTAATTTTGACATCTCTGAATGACACATCCTCCACGCGCGCGTGTCAACACCTGTACTCAAGTTTGCACCTAACTAACCCATGCGCTAAGCGAAAGGTTCTCAGCCTAACTAAACCCAAAGGCAGGATATATAAAACAAAATCCCTCGGCCATTATATTACACAGTTTTTGTATGCGACAATAACACACAAAAAAATGGCAGCGAAATTTTGTAAGTAGCGTTAAAGAGATTAAAGCAATTTCCATACCAATTTGCAACTTAATAATAATAACAACGTGGGGTCTTCAGCTATGTTCGTGCCGATTTGCATAATTCAAGGAATATAACTATTTAATGCTAATTATTGAGCACCTTCTTTATACGTGCATTTATTTACAATTATTTGTTGTATAAATTCGATGGGAAGGAGTCTTCGTGGCGTAAGGAATAAAGTACAGAACTGCAGTCTCGAAGTGACAGAGTTTGAAATTCAATCGCGCTATTACGTTCACTTTTGGATTAATACCCTAGGAAAAGGTATGAACATTCTTATTCCCTGGCTATGCATTAAATAGTATCACTGCTGTTCAACAAGGATAACGACGGCATTAAATAAGATTGATAAAGAAACCAAATCAAATAAATTCTATGAACAGGATATGATTCGACATTAAGTTTAATGGCTGCTGATGGCGGCCATTAATTAAATACTTCGACATTAAGTTTAATGACTGCCAATGGGGACCATTAAATAACTAAAAAAATAAGGTGGTCATTAAATTAAAAAAAATAAGAAAATATTTGTAAATCATTATCATTATAAATTATTACTCAGTGGATAGAATAAATCAGTACTATAATCATAATATGAATTCTTTAAGCTAGAAAAGATACGACTTAGGAGAGAAGCAAGGGGGGGAGAGAGAGAGAGAGAGAGAGAGAGAGATGAAGCAATCAACTACATAAGATATTGCAGTAAACTAGCCGAGAACGAGTACATGAGCAGAGATGACTGGATAGGTAAGGGGATCTACTGGTAATTGTGCAAATGACTGAAGTTTGGTCATACAGAACAGTTATATATGGGATTTTGACAAAATAAACAAATCCTTTAATCCCGACTTGAGGATTAAACCTTGTTACGGTTAACAAAAAGAAAAGAACTTGTCTGCTTGTAGACTTTGCCGTTCCAGACCCCAGAGTAAAAGGAAATCGAAAAACTGGATTAATAACTGGACGTTGCCAGAGAACAAAGAGAAAAAAAAAAAACAGCTGCTGAGGAATATGACGATATATTGATTATTGCAGCCAGTAACAGGATTATAACAACAGAAATAACTCAAAAAGAAACAAGAAAATAATAACGAAAAAAATCTTGAAAGAAAAAAATAGGAAGAAAAAAAAAGTTACTTCAAGCAACAAACAAAGGAACTTGCTCACGAGATGACCTGGACATGGCTAAGAAGGAGAAACCTAAAGAGCAAAACTGAATGTCTTTAATAGCAGCACAAAATAATACCGTAGGGACTAATTATTTCAAAGCAAAAAATTTATAATACGCAGCATAACAAGGGTAGACTATGTGATGATAGTGATGAAAGACTTAATTAGATAATAAGCAAATGCTGAAAATAGGTACATAAACAACAAGAGCAGGCATAATTGGGTGAGAAAAGAGGTCAACTGGGAATTGTGCAAGAGACTAAAATTTGGCAAATGGTGGTATATCCATGAACTAGAGAATGAGATGCATCAAATTCTCTTGGACTTTGGGATACAAATGGCCCAAATACCGACTAGAGGACCACACCTTGAATTAATTAACCAGAGGAAATGACTAAGTCATTTAATGGATTTTGAGATACAAACGGCCCACAAAATCCCGATAGATACCACAGCTTGTATCAATTAACCAGAAGAAATGGGTAATTCATCTAATGGATTTTGCCGTTCCAGCAAACCATAAAGTGAAAATAAAATAAAGGAAAAAGTTGGACAAATATCAGGACCTTGCGTGAGAGCTGAAAAATAGGGTGCCACATGACAATCTAAGAAATCCCCTAACGAACTAATTTTACTTCTGGTCTTAGACCAGTAGAGAAGTTGTCTCTGACCCTGCCAGTGAACGGTAAAGCTATGTTATCTATATGTTATCTACACTCATCAAATAAGTCTTTTGCTATAATGTACTCCTCTCACAGACTGCTTGTTGATGGCACATTATGTCTATAATTCTATCGTATTCTTTTTTTATACTAAGTAAGTAAAGTTGGCCACCTTAGTCGAGGGTGACCTGAAGACTCCTTTTTCAATAGCTACTACACTGAGGTGTAGGGGAGGGCGCCTCTCCATTCCCTAGATTGCTCCACTTTACCCTTTATCATATTTACCAATCCCTCCGCTCGGGTAGGATATGACACAAGGTCAATTTTTAAGCGGAGTTTAACAGGTTCGAATTCAGGGTTTTCCTTCTCCTAGACTAGTTGCCTAACCAAGGCTGAAGAACCTAATCTGTCCTACTATTTACCCATAGCTGGAGGGAGAATAATTGGATTCATACCTTTCCCAAGGGTATTAGTGCTATGTGAAATGTAATCAGTCTCGTCCAGGATTTGAACTCGTATCGTCGTGTCCAATTCCTACGACGATAACCATTACACCACGAGCACCTTTATAGCGCTGAGAGCTAAGCAAAGCGGCATCAAGTAGCACTTTTTGAGTCTTTGGTATGACTCGACCTGGGATTGAACCCTGGTCTCCCAGAGCATTGGCGAACACGCTACTCATTAGGCCAATGACTACTTGAATGTATTTTATGCAAATGAAATTTTAAATGTTCTTGAATATACAATGAGTTTATCCTGTTTTCCTTCCGTTATCTTCAGTTTTAGTATATCACGGATATACTAATGTTAGTCATACCAGTCGGCAGGGGTTGTAGAATACGCCGACTGCATCTCAGCAGGTCGGTAAGACCCACCACTAACGTGAGTCTTGGATATAACACTAAACTATCTGATCGTTAGGCTTCAGTCGTGGAGCTTTCAAGAATGTGTTGTACCACTTCGTAACCATTATTCCCAGGTCGACTTTAACCCGGAGTATAAGTATCAGTTAGGGTCCAATCTATGAGTCAAATAGAAATATCTAATCCTTTTCTATACTTGAAATCACTAAACAGTCACTTCCTTGCACACGGTTAAGTTGAATTACTTGTATTACACAGCAATACTTGGAATTATTCATTATGTGCAAATGAATGAATAATGTTGAAAAGAATTACTAGTCTTAAATTGTAATACTTGAAACCATTTAACTGCGTGCAAATAAAACTATTAGTGTTAGATAACAATACTTGAAACCCTTTGTGTGTAAACAAATTAGCTTTGGCTCGTTTAAAGAATGTAACCCGCAAACTTTTCGTTTACAAATCATATATATCTGATATACATGTATAAAGATTTGGCATTAAATAACCTACAATGCTTGATATGCCATAAAACCCAACCATATATATATATATATATATATATATATATATATATATATATATTTGTGTGTGTGTATGTAAACATGATTTTGCATTGAATAATCTATAAGGTTTAATATGCCGTAAAACACAACCAACAAACTAATCCAAATATTGGTCTACATGAGTGGGTAAGATAAATATTTTTTCCTTTAACCTCCAAGCATTGCAAAAGCAAGGGGACCCAATGTGATCAACTATTGTACAATAGCTTGGCGAAGAAGTGATAGATTCATGCCTTTCTCGAAAGGCATTATTATGAAGTAAAAACAAACAGCCTCTGCCAGAATTCGAACTCGTCTCACCAATTTCATTTTACGCGCTAATAACCGTCTCACTATTCACATCTCCATACTTTTGGGTCACATAGCTTTAGATACACACCTCTGGACATCTAGAAATGTTCGTATATTTTTTCTACTTACTCCCTCCTTGTCTCTCTTTTAATCTGTCTCTCTACCGTCAGTGCATACACACATGCACACTTCATACATAGCCGCACACGAAGATACTCAAATGTTAAAACGTAAATAGAAATATAATATATACTCTTTGACACCTGTATAATTGGATACAAACATGAATATAAACCCATAAGGGTACCATATTTATGATTATTATTGAAGAATATTACTTTTCGTTGCTTTATTTCGAAAAAAAAGTCTCGTTATGTAAATAGCCTTGAGAAATAGACGCAATTACATACTTTTTTTTATTTTATTTTATTTTTTTGGCTTATAATTTAAGAACAAGTTGAATCGTGGGATTTGGAAATTATTTTTCCACCGAAGATTCATTGTAATTGTTTGATTTTCTCTTCTGAACTCATCTTTTTTTTTCTATCCGTCATTAACTCTGATAGCAATTCGGTGGCAAAAAAAAAGAATCTTTTTTGTACACTTGTTAATCCATAGAATATCTTCAATATAAACAAAATAGAAAATATTTTAAGAGATATACATTAATTCAAAATTTGTCGCGTCGTGGTCATAGAAGGAGGAAAACAAAATTAAATGAGATTATATACAAAGTTTCGTGTGATGTGAATATGTTGACATGCGTGTGATACGATTGGTGTGTGGAATAAGGAAGAAGTTATGCATGATGGGAGACATCAAACAAGGTCTGCACAAACTATCAAGCACTCGCAGCTGATCGCAATGTTGGAGGAGAACGATTATTGGTGGTGTGCTATTCCCTACTGAGCATTATGTCAGTCGACAGAGTATTTCGACATCTACAAGTTGCACGACGGGTCGTCAGTTCGTCGGAGGATGGAGATGAAGATAAAGGAAAAGAAAAGGGAATGTAGGGATCGAAAAAAATCATTTCCCTAAGAGGATTGGTATGTCCATTAGGGGCCTCATAGGATATCACATGGCAGTCTTAGAAACCCCTTTTCGATCTCTTTTTACCGCTGTGACTGAGAGCAACTGAGCGACAGTCTGGCAAAAGAGCGTCTGACGTGACAGCAGTGGGATGTCATTGGATTCCTTCATGCAGAAAAAATGCACATGTTTACATCCATCGACGTTTGCTAAGTATTTACAGAGACCAGGTAGTTGATGTTAGCAAAGGTAGGCAGTGGTTAATGCGTTTCAACAATGGCAACAGCAATGAGTGCAACAAGCCACTTTCAATACAACTGTTAACCCACGAGATCAGTTGTTGGCGGGAAATATTTTTCAGAAAAAAAAAACGCTGTCATCACGGTTATAAAAGAAAAAAAAACATGGTTTTATGTCAGAGGTCATTTTGCCAGCCTCACAGTTGCTATCCTTAACAAAGCAAAATAAATTCTTGCTTATTGTCGGAAGGACTCAACTTCTACTATCATCTCACTAACATCCATCTCTGACGTGGTGTAAGAACTTTATAAAATAAAAAGCATCCATTTTTAATCGACCCTCTCACGAGTTTTGTTCATCGCTCACCAAAATGCATAACGAATGGAAATGACTATGCGAAAAAAATAGTATTTTGTTGCTGAAAACTTTCTCTATCCAATGGTGTTATTGTGCACCCAATACATGTAGTGGTTTCCGTGGGAATAAGTAGTAGTAATAGTCTTAAGAAACTTGCAAATCACAGCTACACGGCAATGCTATTCGTGTATAAGTCGAACTTTAGATGCCTATAGATCTGTAATAATTTTGTAAAGTTGAAATTCAAAAACAAATTCATGATATCATGATTATAAATCAAGGGTTGACGTACAGACTAAATTCATTTATCTACAAGCGTATATAGAGAGAAAAATTGATAACAAGGTAATCCAAGTAGGAGAGATATTTTGAAAAGCAAAGTCGACACTATCGCGTTTCGGTTCTAATGAACCATCATCAGAACTGTGAGGGATTATATTAGTGATGTTAATTCAAGATGGAAGTTTAAAAGTGCAAAATACAAAAATCTGGGGGATTTTTGCATGACAAGAGAAGTTGGCCGTTTAAAGTGTGTGTATATATATATCACACATACACACACATATATATATATATATATGAGAAAGTCCTGAAAAGTTCTCTAATGATCCAAGACAGGATTGATGCTCTTCTGGGTTCACCACTTTTGCGCTTAACATAATGGTTATTGGATAGGAAACGGAGTAGGTGATTCGTGTTCAAATCGTAGATTAAGTTAGCAATTTAAATTGCGGTAATGCTCTTAGGGAAGACATTAATCTATCTGTTCTCCCCCGTCCTATACAGCTTTTTTTACTCCTACCCACCCAGTTCTTTTTTCTTTTTCTCTTAAACTAGAAATTCATCTCAAGGGTAAAATGTGGAGGACATTAAAAGAATATATATGCAGTTTCACACTATGTTAAAAATAGAGGCGCTCATAAGATAACGGTTATCATCGCTGGAAGTGAACCCGGCGACCAAAGTTCAAATCCTAGACATGGCTGTTTGCATTTCAAAATGCTCTTGTGAAAGGTATGTATCCTATTTTTCTTCCCCTAGTTAAATAGTAGATAAATAAAAGTTAAGTTTATTTGTTTAATGGCATATCAACCTCTGTGGGTCATTTAATGCTAGAAGGGTTAAATTGGTTTTGTTTTTTGTGCATGTTTGTTTTGTTATTTTGTTGGGTTTTATGGCATATCAACCTTTGTAGGTTATTTAACGACAAATCCATTTTTATGTAAATAATCAGTTCTATTTAAAACAATTCAGTTTAGCATGAGTACACAGTTTAATTGTCAAAAACATTTCTATTTCAAACTATTCAAGCAGTTATATATAACAATTCAGTTTCAATGTCAAAAATAGTTCAATTTAAAACAATTCAGTTTAGCATAAGCACGCAGTTTAAATGTAAGTACAGTTTAATTGTAAAAAAAACATTTCTATTTCGAGCTATTCAGTTTAGTCAAGCAATTCTACTTCAGCTAATTCAGTTTATTAAAAGTACAGATTTTGTTTACACACAGTTACATGTCAGAACAGTTCTAGGTTAATTTAGTTTAGTGTAAATACAGTTTCAATGTAAAAAAAAAAACCAGTTCTATTTAAAATAATTCAGTTTAACACAAGCACGCAGTTCAAATGTAAGCACGGTTCAATTGTCAAAAAACATTTCTATTTCAAGCTATTCCGTTTAGCATAAGTATGCCGTTAGTTCTATTTAACCCATAGATAGGGCCCTATCAGGTGCTACCACTCTGGGCCAGAGTGGACCTGGGAACAATGGCAATGAAGGGGTGCTCCGTATTCCCCAAGGCCCCAGCATTACTGGGACCTCACCATCAGACTGTTTAGTGTCATATCCAGGACACTCGTTGGGGGGTCTTACCCCTCTGCAGAGGGGCAGTCAGTGTATTCTACAGCCCCAGACAACTGGGCAATACACAGAGTTAAATGTCAAACAGTTTTATTTCAGATAATTCAGTCTAGCATAAGTACACTGTTTAGACGTCAAAACAGTTCTATTTTGAGCAATTCAGTGTAGCATTAGTATGCAGTCTTAATGCCAAAACAGTTCTATTTTAAACAATTCAGTTTAGCATAAATACGCAGTTTAAATGCAAAAATCAGTATAGTGAGAGAAGCATGGTTTAGTTCTATTTAACCCATAGATAGGATCCCTATCAGGTGCTACCACTCCGGGCCAGAGTAGACCTGGGAGCGATGGCAATAAAGGGGTACTCTTCATTCCCCAAAGCTCTAGCAATGCTGGAACCTCACCATCAGATTGTTTAGTGTCATATCAGGACACTCATTGGGGGTTCTTACCCCTCTGCAGAGAAGCAGTCAGTGTATTCTACAGCCCCACCCGTCTGGGCAAAGATAAATAGAAGGGCCGATTAGTTTATTTAACTTTGGTAAGGCAACCATTCAAGGAGAATGAAAACTCTGAATTCAAACCAACTGTTCTTCTCTTAAAATTAACTTTGTGTTACATTCTGGCCGTGGCGGAAGGGTTATGCAAGTACATCATTTTTTAAGTTTCTTCAACCCTTTTTAATCCTTCCAGTAACATTTTTTATAATACTTTATTTCAAATATACAACTGACAGACTATTATTACGACTGGTTAATGATGCTCGGGTTTACCTAAGTGCTGCACACGTCGGACTTTGTACCAACTGTTAATAACACTTACTTGGTTTAGGCTGGGTAAGCCATTTTAATTTGATCATCTCGTCTCAGGGGCCTACTTGGCAATATCTGCTTAGCAGGGCTAAATTCATCACTTGGCACCTGAGGCGCTTCAAAAAGGGAAGGCGATCAAGCATTTTTGTGACGGCCAGTCATGATTCTCGATTCGTGCGTGCTCCCACCATCTACTATAAAATGACTTCATGTCAAATCTGACTTGGCGGGAAGTCTGATAAATCAATACCTATATCACAGTGTTAATATTTGTTAAGTTCAAGATATTTAAGTGTTTCTGATATTTTCTTAAAACCTTGGTTTTAATATACAATCAGTTATTCCTGGTAGCATTACTTTTTTGGCTTTTTTCTTCTTTTTTTATAGAAGACAAACCGTTCTAACAATCTTCCTCTCTAAGCGTTCCCATTTTATCTAACCGTGTGTGTGCGTGTATGTGTTACGAAGTACTTCAATTAAAAGTTCTCTCTCTCTCTCTCTCTCTCTACGCTACGAATATTTTCCTGTCTCCCAACTTGTAAACACAACACAGTATAAGAACTGACACCAAAAACTTGAGTTTCTTTTTTGCAATCATTTAATTAGTATTATAGGAATTACATTCTTCCGGTAAACGAAACCAATGTTGCTTATTTAGCCTTCCCATGTCGACAGAGCCGCGTTTATAAACGTTTATTATTCTTTTTTATATTCTCAAAGATCTCGGAATAACTTGACTGAATCTAGTTTTTAGAAGGTTATAGTTTCCAAAAGGTTTATCTGTATCTAAAATAAAAGACCTAAATTCAATTTAGTTTGGTTTGGTTGTGTTTCTTGGGATATTAACCCGAGTGGGTTATTTAATGCCATATCTTACTTATACATATATGTGAATTGTAAGCGAATAGTTAGTAGGTAACATTATTTTAAAATAAGCCAGAGCCTATTTGTTTGAATACAATTACATGGCTTCAAATATTGTTAGCTAACAAAAATAATTCTATTCATCAAGTACTGCTATCTAATAATAACTAACACAAATAATTTTATTTGCACCTAGTTAAAAGGTTTCAAGTACCTTTATCTAATGCTAATAATTTTATTTGCACACAGTTAGATGGTTAGTGGTACTATTTAACTCATAGTTGGGGAGATAAGGGGTTTCATACTTTTCCGATGAGGATTTGCCAGAAAGTGAACGCAATAGCGCGACTGAAGTTTGAACTCGCTTATCAAGCGCTACCACTACACGCCAGAGTGAACCTGGGAGCGATGAAGGGGTACTCCGCATTCCCCAAAGCTCCAGCAATACTGGAGTATCACCATTAGATTGTTTAGTGTAATATCCAGGACACTCATGTGGGGGGGGGGGTTCTTACCCCTCTGCAGAGATGCAGTCGATGTAGTCTTCAGCACCAATTTAGTTTAGATGCCGAAAGTATGGGGTACTAACAACGATCAGCTTGCTAATCAATAAACTACGTGAGGTTTTCAGTGCCTTCTTTTTGCATGTATTTACCCAACCCCTTCGCCACAAGATCAATTTTTAGGCGGAGAATATTCTTTTTGTATCCTCTTTTCTTCTTGTAGCGCATATATAAGTTGGCCAATCGAAGTCGAGGGTGACCCGAAGGCTGCCTTTTCAGTAGCTTCGATAGGTGTAGAGGAAGGTGCTACTCCTTTCTCTGGATTTCTCTATTTACCCTTGACCCATTCCTTATAATGATGAATGTTAAGCAAGGTGGCATCAAGTACTATTTTTGAGTCTTTGGTATGACTCGACCTGAGAATTGAACCCATGTCTCCCGGACCATTTGGCGAATACTCAAACCATTATGCTAATGGGTAGGTTATGTATATAAACCCATTTATCTATATACAAGTTAAATAATACTACCATATTTCAATATCCCAACAAGTACAATAAACAATTTAAAAATATACAAATATATAAATTTATTTCTAAAATTAGAAATAAAAATAAATAAATGATTCTCAAGTGCTAGAAGTGTTAAAACAAAAACAATATAGTGCAGTATGAGTAGCCCAAAGCCGAACTTTATAAGATCCTATTTTTCCGATGTGGGTTTCATTGGGGAACAAGAAAAGCATTCTGGTCGATTTTAATAGTGCTGTGGTCTGGATGACTTCAATTCTTTCTCTCATTTGCAGGTCAGTCTCTTTTCTTCTTCCTCCTACTAATACAGCAACAACAACTACAACTAGAAAAAGAAGAAGAAGAAGAAGAAGAAGAAGAAGAAGAAGAAGAAGAAGAAGAAGAAGAAGAAGAAGAAGAAGAAGAAGAAATGGTTGCTTCATTGCATCGAATTGCCTGTAAACTATTTGTACAAGATAGGAATAGTTGAGACTACATAATTGTGAACAACTTAAGTATTAAAATTAGTTATTGGAAGCTATAATTGTTACAAGTGATTTCTTGATAGGAATGGTTACTTGAAAATTGTTTTTAAAATTCTGACTTCGGCATTAAATAGTATTTCAAGACGGTTTTGAATGTCGTAAAACCATCCAACCAACCAAGCAACCAACCAACCAATGAACAAAATTTGTTTCAAATCGTGGAGTCCATTCCCAACGCTGTCAAATAACTGAAAATCTCTTGAGCAATATTAGCGCTTAAAGTCGAAACCACTGCACTTGGCAATTTTTTAATGTAAAATTTCAATATCTTTCAAATTTTAATGCTCAATTTGTTTTTCAATACTTTTTTAAAATTCTGTCACGATGACATTACTTTTCGAACAAAGAAATATCAAACACCATATCTTTTTTTAAAAAATACATCATTTCCTTTCAAATTACGCCCTTTCCTTACATAAAGAGTTGGGTTTGGGGGTAAATTACATTTTAATTGTTGAGGAAGAAAGAAATAATTTTATTTATAGCCATACTTCCCCACCTTACACTTGAGGACTTATAGTGCCATGGCAGGAAGAGAGCTACCTTCATACCTATCTATCTATCTGGGTTTTTTTTTCTTGTAAATCTCAATGTGATGGATTGCGACATCGCAGTGAGCAAGTTCAAATTCCAGTCACGCGTTTACGTTCACTTTCGGACAAATACCTTTGGGAAAGATATGAACCCTTTAATCCCCCAGCTATGGATTAAATAGTAATATTACTATTCTTCTATAAGGATAGGTTTAGCATTAAATAACCCACAGAAGTTGATATACAATTAAACCAAACATACCTACATATATATGCATACACACACGTGTATGTGTGTGTGTGAGTGTGTGTGTATGTGTGTGTGTGTGTGTGTGCGAGAGAGAGAGAGAGAGAGAGAGAGAGTAAATGTATCTATCTATCTATCTATCTATCTATCTATCTATCTATCTAGGTTTATTCATATCGCTCTACCTCGATCTATTCATATCTATTAATCTATCTATCTATTCTACTATTGTGTTCTAATTCGTGGAATAATCCCACAAGATATCAATAATGACTTTGATCTTCACATGGCACACTATGAATATAGACATGCTCAAAATATGCCAAACTAGACTTGGTAATTAATTTGGTTTTCTTCCATTTTTTTTTTTTTTTCGTATCGTGTTTTCTCTAATTTTCTCAATGACAATCCGTGAATAATTAATTCTTAGTTATTATTCTTTCTACTCGGCAATGTTATTAAGACGCTCATAAAGTTAATGCTCGAACATTTCCCATCTCCAAATGACATGTTTATTTTATCCGTCAAACGCGTTTATTGGCATTTTGCCAGTAGGTGTAAAAACGTACCAATATCCGGATTATGCGGGAAAATACATCCAAACATTGCAATTTGAATCTTCCGTTCATTCTAAGTTACGCTGACAATAATTATATTTTGTGGGAGGTCTACAGATATCACAAGTGTTCTTTAGAAGTAGTTTGACCTAGTTTGAAAAATTTCATTTTCTGTGATAAAATTGTGATAACGACTATCACCATCTTGGCATTGCGATTCAGGCTAAATATAAAGCTACATTTTTTTGGTTTGGTTGTTTAATGGCATATCAACCTTTGTAGGTTATTTAATGCCAAAGAACAGTAGTGGTACTATTCAACCCATAGCTGGGAGGATAGGGGGGTTCATACTTTTCCCAAGGGTATTTGTCCGAAAGTGAACATAATAGCGTGACTGGAGTTCGAACCCGCTTACTACGATTCCGCACTCTAGCGCTTTAACCATAACATCACGAGGACACCTCCAAAGATACATTTGCTAAATGAAATGTGATTATGAAATGACACAAGAGAAATTTAAATTGTAGACTTTTTTGATTGGTGACGAGGGACTGTCCTTAGATTTCATAAAAATTCAAAAATATTTATTTGACTGAGCTAAATGTAATTTCACCCTGTAGGTGACTACATCCTCTGCTGGGGGGTTATATCTATCACACAAAAAAGTATTCTAGGCATAATACTAAACTATATCCCGTGGTGAGGCTCCTGTTCAGGAACTCTGGGGAATTGGAGTTACCTCTTCATTGCCTGGCCCAATCGACTGAGGCTGTAAAATACCCCACTCCAAACAAGTGTCCTGGATATGACATTGATTGTTACACTAATTGATTGTGGTGTTCCAATCCTGAAGCTTTGGTAAATGTGAAGTACCTTTTCATTGCCAGTACTCTCAGGTCCACCCTGACTGTTAGGGTGCCATCAATGGGCCGATAGAAAATATCTAATCATTTTCTGAAATTGAAACCATTAAACGATGTGCAAACAAATGACTGTTAAATTGAATTATTTGTATTATATAGCAATAGTTGAAACCATTTAATGGTATGCAAATAAAACAGTTAGTGTTCGATAGCAATACTTGAAACAATTTAACTATGTGCAAACAAATGAGCTCTCGCTCGGTTTAAAATGTTTCCTAGAAACCTTTCGTTTACAAATTATATATATAAACAGGATTTAGCATTAAATAATCTGCAAGGGTTGCTATGCTGTAAAATGCAACCAACCAATCTTCATTGCCATTAAACTTAGGTCCACTCTGTATCAATGAACAATAACTTTAATTTCACCTTGTCATAAAACAGCAATTTTTCGGCGTCAAAGACGCTTAAAACCAATTCCAATTTTGACATGCAAAATTTGAAAAAATAAAATGACATAAAAAATAAAATGACATAAAAATTGAAGACACTTTCGACTTATAATACGTAGGGTAAGCCTCTGAGAAAAACAATTCTAGGTACTATATACCTTTACGGAAATTATTTGTCTTAAAAATAGTTACTTGAAACCATATAACCGCTTGCAATTTATGGGTGTTAGTTAAGTAGGAATGCTTGAAACCATATAACTGTGTACAAAAAAGGATTAAGTAATAGTCCCCGTGACGTAGTCGCTAACGTGATAGACTGCGATGACGTAGAGAGTATGTAAGTTCGAAATCTAGTCACGCGATCATGTTCACTTTCGAACTAATACTCTTATTCTCCCCAGCTATGGGTTAAATAGCACAATTACTGTTCTTCTACAAAAATGTCTTTGGTATTAAATAACCTACAAAGGTTGATAAGTCATTAAACGAAGAAACCAAATTAAACCTTATAATTGTGTATAAATTATAAGTATTAGATAGTCCTATGGTTTCAAATATTCCTATGTACAAATTATTTGTATTAGATAGCAATACTTGACATCTCACCAACATCACGTCGTGCTGATAGTACAAAGTTCCTTGGCTCTTACGCTATCCGTCCCTATTATCCATTGCTCCTGGCAGGTCCTTTAGACTATATTTAATGTCCGCACAGAGCGGATAGATGTAAGCCCTTGCTGGTTGGCCAACACTGGCGCATACAAATGAAGTACAGTCTTTTTTAAAATGCAATATAATATTGAAAATATAATTATGATTACAACCAAACATTTATAAATAAATCAAATTTCGACATTAAATATACCATAAGGAGTTAATATGACATTAAATAAATAAACCAATCCAACCAACAGTGAGAGTCTAATTTACATGAATTAATCAGTGAAATTATGTCGTTGATTATTACATACAATACAGAGTTTAGAAATTTGTTAGAAAAACATCAAGTATAGCACATGATCCACCCAATCCTCCCATATACGCAGCATTAGGTTCTTTGAATGAAGAACTGTCTTTGTTACAGTTACTGGTGGTTGATTTCGTTTGCCCTGTGATCTTTTTGCATTCCATGTTGTTGTAAATTATCTACTCTTCATTGCTTATCAAACTTTCCAATTTGTTTCACAAACGAAGCATTTAAATATAGCCCAGTATTTTTTTTTTTTTTGTTTTAATTAGCTAATATGAAAGCCGAATCTCAAAGTGACAAACAATGTCTTGATTACGGCCAAGTCACGCTGTAGGCAGCCTGACGTTTGTGCGTTATATCAAAGCAAATCTTAGTGAATAACAACAATGGCCATGGTCATTACGACTAAGCTACGCTGAAAGCATCGGTTTCCGCTTGATGACCAAAGTTAAGCAACGACGAATTTGTTCAATAATTAGATGGGTGATCATTTAAACAACAGCAGATACTGTACGCATAATGAGACCTGTGTACCATATCTAAGCAAATCTTTGTACATAACAATATAAACTCTTGATTTTAAATCTTATCAGCTAAACCGTAAAGCAAAATTCAAAGAGAAATCTCCAGTATGAAATATCGCAAACAACTTTTTATACATTCGATAGTTTAATGTACTTTATCCATAAACTGTGCAAATCTTTCTTTAGCATTTTTACCTTAAAATTATGCTACTTTCTTTTATTTTTTTATTGTTGGAATAAATACCAAAAAATTCATGAATTTTGACAATCTTGATTCATACTAATAGATCGCTTTTGATTGTGACGGCTTCTTTAATGTAGTTACAATTAAACTGCGGAGTAATCACAACGAATCGTTGTAGTAATTGTTTTATTCCAGTATCAAATTCAAATACTAAAATATACACACGGGGCCTCTGACCACACAGCTGTTTTTATAATGTGGGAGTTGTTAACTTATGTCCTCCCATGTCTGCCACTAGAAGTCCTCCATTACCAAATGGGAAATTTCATTCCTATTCGGCATAAACTTTATTAACGCCATATAATTATTAACATATATTATAATAGGACACTTCGAGTGGCGTAATGGTTAACAAGCTTGAATAGCAAACCTTCACGAGTGAGCTCAAGCCTCATTGGGTGCTCCATTCATACGGCCTTGTGCCTCATCTAAGCTAAAAGCTTTATAAATTACTACCTCGAGTTGTGTAATGGTTAACAATCTTAACTGGCAAACCTTCACAAGCCTCTCTGAGTACTTCATTGATACATCGTTCAGCAACATCTAACCAAAAACGTAGCAAATTACAACATATATTATGATCTTCTTGGCCAAGACAATATTAAGTGCGATTGAAGAATACAATCTACCTCAGTATTTAAGCTCTACCGTATTTTTGCTTGTGGTCTATCTAAGCATTTTAGTCATAAGTGTTCCTGTGAGTCATTGTATCAGTTTTGGGATTAATTATTCCCCCCTAAGTCTTTACCAGCACATTTAAGTCAGTTGTGTCATAAGTCTTCCTGTGGGTCATTGTCTCATTTTTGGGATTCATTGGTCCCCTCTAAGTCTTTACCAGCGCATTTAAGGCATTTGTGTCATAAGTCTTCCTGTGAGTCATTGTATCAGTTTTGGGATTAATTGGTCCCCTCTAAGTCTTTACCAGCACATTTAAGGCATTTGTGTCATAAGTATTCCTGTGAGTCATTGTTTCAGTTTGGGGATTAATTGATCACCTCTAAGTCTTTGCCAGCGCATTTAAGGCATTTGTGTCATAAGTCTTCCTGTGAGTCATTGTTTCAGTTTTGGGATTAATTGGTCACCTCTAAGTCTTTACCAGCGCATTTAAGGCATTTGTGTCATAAGACTTCCTGTGAGTCATTGTTTCAGTTTGGGGATTAATTGGTACCCTCTAAGTCTTTACCAGCGCATTTAAGGCATTTGTGTCATAAGTCTCCCTGTGAGTCATTGTTTCAGTTTGGGGATTAATTGGTCACCTCTAAGTCTTTACCTGCGCATTTAAGGCATATGTGTCATGAGTCTTCCTGGGAGTCATTGTATAGGTTTTAGAATTAATTGGTCCCCTCTAAGTCTATACCAGTGCATTTAAGGCATTTGTGTCATAAGTCTTCCTGTGAGTCATTGTATCAGTTTTGGGATTAATTGGTCCCCTCTAAGTCTTTAATTGGGCATTTAAAGCATTTGTGTCATAAGCCTTCCTGTGAAACCTTGTTTCAGTTTTGGAATTAATTGGTCCCTTCTAAGTCTTTACCAGCACATTTAAGGCATTTGTGTCATAAGACATCCTGTGAATCATTGTTTAGGTTTTAGGATTAATTGGTCCCTTCTAAGTCCTTACCAGCGCATTTAAGTCACTTGTGTCATAAGTCTTCCTGTGAGTCATTGTTTCAGTTTTGGGATAATTGGTCCCTTCTAAGTCTTTACCAGCGCATTTAAGTCATTTGTGTCGTCAGTCTTCCTGTGAGTCATTGTCTCATTTTTGGGATTAATTGGTCCACCCTGAGTCTTTACCAGCGCATTTAAGGCTTTGTGTCGTAAGTCTTCCTGTGAGTCATTGTATCAGTTTTGGGATTAATTGGTCCCCTATAAGTCTTTACCTGCGCATTTAAGGAATTTGTGTTATAAGTCTCCCTGTAGGTCATTGTATCAGTTTTGTGATCAATTGGTCCTTTCTTATTCTTTACCAGCGCATTTAAGGCATATGTGACATAAGTCTCCCTGTGAGTCATTTTATCAGTTTTGGGATTAATTGGTCCCTTCTAAGTCTTTACCTGCGCATTTAAGGCATCTGTGTCATAAGACTTCCTGTGAGTCATTGTTTCAGTTTTGGGATTAATTGTTCCTCTCTAAGTTTTTACCTGCACATTTAAGGCATTTGTGTCATACGTCTACCTGTGAGACATTGTTTCAGTTTGGGGATTAATTGGACAACTCTATGTCTTTACCTGCGCATTTAAGGCATTTGGGTCATAAGTCTTCCTGTGAGTCATTTCTTTAGTTTTGGGATTAATTGGTCCCCTCTGACTCTTTACCTGCGCATTTAAGGCATTTGTGCCATAAGTCTTCCTGTGAGTCATTGTATCAGTTTTGGGATTAGTTGGTCCCCTATAGGTCTTTACCTGCGAATTTAAGGCATTTGTGTCATAAGTCTTCCTGTGAGTCCTATTTTCAGTTTGGGGATTCATTGGTCCCTTCTAAGTCTTTACCAGCACATTTAAGAATTTTTGTTATAAGACTTCCTGTGATTCATTGGTTCAGTTTGGGGATTAATTGGTCACGTCTAAGTCTTTAACTAAGTATTTAAGGCATTTGTGTCATAAGTCTTCCCGTGAGTCATTGTTTCAGTATCGGGATTAATTGGTCCCTTTTAAGTCTTTACCAGCGCATTTAAGGCATTTGTATCATAAGACTTCCGGTGAGTCATTGTTTCAGTTTTGGGATTAATTCGTCACTTTTAAGTCTTTACCTGCGCATTTAAGGCATTTGTGTCATAAGTCTTCCTGTGAGTCATTGTTTTAGTTTTGAGATTAATTGGTCCCTTATAAGTCTTTACCAGCGAATTTAAGGCATTTGTGTCATAAGTCTTCCTGTGAGACCTTGTTTCAGTTTTGGGATTAATTGGTCCCTTTTAAGTCTTTACCAGCACATTTAAGGCATTTGTGTCATAAGACTTCCTGTGAATCATTGTATCAGTTTTGGGATTAATTGGTCCCCTATAAGTCTTTACCTGCGTATTTAAGGAATTTGTGTTATAAGTCACCCTGTAGGTCATTGTATCAGTTTTGTGATTAATTGGTCCTTTCTTATTCTTTACCAGCGCATTTAAGGCATATGTGACATAAGTCTCCCTGTGAGTCATTGTATCAGTTTTGGGATTAATTGGTCCCCTGAAAGTGTTTACCAGTGCATTTAAGGCATTTGTGTCATATGTCTTCCTGTGAGTCATTGTTTCAGTATTGTGATTAATTGGTCCCTTCTAAGTCTTTACCAGCGCATTTAAGGCATTTGTGTCATAAGACTTCCTGTGAGTCATTGTTTCAGTTTTGGAATTAATTGGTCCTCTCCAAGTTTTTACCTGCGCATTTAAGGCATTTGTGTCTTAAGTCTTCCTGTGAGTCATTGTTTCAGTTTGGGGATTAATTGGTCCCTTCTAAGTCTTTACCTGCGAATTTAAGGCATTTGTGTCATTAGTCTTCCTGTGAGTCCTATTTTCAGTTTTGTGATTAATTCTTCACCTCTAAGTCTTTACCTTCGCATTTAAGGCATTTGTGTCATAAGTCTTCCTGTGAGTCATTGTATCAGTTTTGGGATTAATTGGTCCCTTTTAAGTCTTTACCTGCGTATTTAAGGAATTTGTGTTATAAGTCACCCTGTAGGTCATTGTATCAGTTTTGTGATTAATTGGTCCTTTCTTATTCTTTACCAGCGCATTTAAGGCATATGTGACATAAGTCTCCCTGTGAGTCATTGTATCAGTTTTGGGATTAATTGGTCCCCTGAAAGTGTTTACCAGTGCATTTAAGGCATTTGTGTCATATGTCTTCCTGTGAGTCATTGTTTCAGTATTGTGATTAATTGGTCCCTTCTAAGTCTTTACCAGCGCATTTAAGGCATTTGTGTCATAAGACTTCCTGTGAGTCATTGTTTCAGTTTTGGAATTAATTGGTCCTCTCCAAGTTTTTACCTGCGCATTTAAGGCATTTGTGTCTTAAGTCTTCCTGTGAGTCATTGTTTCAGTTTGGGGATTAATTGGTCCCTTCTAAGTCTTTACCTGCGAATTTAAGGCATTTGTGTCATTAGTCTTCCTGTGAGTCCTATTTTCAGTTTTGTGATTAATTCTTCACCTCTAAGTCTTTACCTTCGCATTTAAGGCATTTGTGTCATAAGTCTTCCTGTGAGTCATTGTATCAGTTTTGGGATTAATTGGTCCCTTATAAGTCTTTACCTGCGCATTTAAGGCATTTGTGTCATTAGTCTCCCTGTGGGTCATTGTATCAGTTTTTGGATTAATTGGTCCTTTCTAAGTCATTACCTGCGCATTTAAGTCATTTGTGTCAACAGTTCCTGTGAGTCATATTATAAGTTTTGGGATTAACTAGTCCACCCGAAGTCTTTACCTGTGCATTTAAGACATTTGTGCCATACGTCTACCTGTGAGTCATTGTTTCAGTTTTGGGATTAATTGGTCAAATCTATGTCTTTACATGCGCATTTAAGGCATTTGTGTCATAAGACTTCCCGTGAATCACTGTTTCAGTTTTAGGATTAATTGTTCCCTTCTAATCATTACCAGAGCATTTAAGGCATTTGGGTCATAAGTCTTCCTGTGAGTCATTGTTTCAGTTTGGGGATTAAATGGTCACCTCTTAGTCTTTACCAATGCATTTAAGGCATTTGTGTCATAAGTCTTCCTTTGCGTCATTGCTTCAGTATTGGGATCAGTTGGTCCCTTCTAAATCTTTACCAGAGCATTTAAGTCATTTGTGTCAACAGTTCCTGTGAGTCTTTGTTTCAGTTCGGGGATAAATTGGTCACCTCTAAGTCTTTACCAGCGCATTTAAGGCATTTGTGTCATAAGTCTTCCTTTGAGTCATTGTTTCAGTATTGGGATCAGTTGGTCCCTTCTAAATCTTTACCAGCGCATTTAAGTCATTTGTGTCAACAGTTCCTGTGAGTCATTATTTCAGTTTTGGGATTAATTGGTCACTTCTAAGTCTGTCATAAGACTTCCAGTGAATAATTGTTTCAGTTTCAGGATTATTTGGTCGCTTCTAATCCTTATCAGAGCATTTAAGGCATTTGGGTCATAAGACTTCCTTCGAGTCATTGCTTCATTTTTTGGATTACTTGGTCCACTCTAAGTCTTTACCTGCGCATTTAAGGCATTTGTGTCATAAGTCTTCCTGTGAGTCATTGCATAAGTTTTGGGATTAATTATTCACGTCTAAGTCTTTACCGGCGCATTTAAGGCATTTGTGTCATTAGTCTTCCTGTTAGTCATTGTTTCAGTTTGGGGATTAATTGGTCCACTATAAGTCTTTACCTGCGCATTTAAGGCATGTGTGTCATAAGACTCCCTGTGAATCATTGTTTCAGTTTTGGGATTAATTGGTCCCTTCTAATCCTTACCAGAGCATTTAAGGCATTTGTGTCATAAGTCTTCCTGTGAGTCATTGTTTCAGTTTGGGGATTAATTGGTCACCTATTAGTCTTTAAGTAAGCATTTAAGACATTCGTGTCATAAGTCTTCCTTTGAGTCATTGTTTCAGTATTGGGATTAATTGGTCCCTTCTACGTCTTTACCAGCGCATTTAAGTCATTTGTGTCAACAGACATCCTGTGAGTCATTGTTTCAGTTTGGGGATTAATTGGTCACCACTAAGTCTTTACCAGCACATTTAAGGCATTTGTGTCATAAGTCTTCCTGTGAGTCATTGTATCAGTTTTGTGATTAATTGGTCCCTTCAAAGTCTTCACCAGCGCCTTTAAGTCATTTGTGTCATAAGTCTTCCTGTGAGTCATTGTATTAGTTTTGGGATTAATTGGTCCCCTCTGACTCTTTACATGCGCATTTTAGTCATTTGTGTCATAAGTCTTCCTGTAAGTCTTTGTTTCAGTTTGGGGATTAATTGGTAAACTCTAAGTCTTTACCAGTGCATTTAAGGCATTTGTGGCATAAGTCTTCCTGTGAGTCTTTGTTTCAGTTTGGGGATAAATTCGTCACCTCTAAGTCTTTACCAGCGCATTTAAGGCATTTGTGTCATAAGTCTTCCTTTGAGTCATTGTTTCATTTTTGCGATTAATTGGTCCCCTCGAAGTCTTTACCTGCGCATTTAAGGCATTTGTGTCATAATTCTTCCTTTGAGTCATTTCTTCAGTTTTGGGATTAATTGTTCACCTCTAAGTCTTTACCTGCGCATTTAAGACATTTGTGTCATAAGACTTCCTGTGAGTGATTGTATCAGTTTTGGGATTAATTGGTCCCCTCTAATTTTTTTCCAGCGAATTTAAGGCATTTGTGTCATAAATCTTCCTGTGAGTCATTGTTTCATTTTTACCTGTGAGTCTTTGTTTCAGTTTGGGGATTAATTGGTAACCTCTAAGTCTTTACCAGCGCATTCAAGGCATTTGTGTCATAGTCTTCCTGTGACCCATTGTTTTAGTTTTGAGATTAATTGGTCCCATCTAAGTCTTTACCAGCGAATTTAAGTCATTTGTGTCATAAGGCTTCCTGTGAGTCGTTCTTTCAGTTTTGGGATTAATTGTTCACCTCTAAGTCTTCTCCAGCACATTTAAGGCATTTGTGTCATAAGTTTTCCTGTGAGTCACTGTATCAGTTTTGGGATTAATTGGTCACCTCTAAGTCTTTACCTGCGATATTAAGGCATTTGTGTCATTCGTCTCCCTGTGGGTCATTGTATCAGTTTTGGTATTAGTTGGTCCACCCTAAGTCTTTACCTGCGCATTTAAGGCATTTGTGTCATAAGACTTCCTGTGAGACATTGTTTCAGTTTTGGGATTAATTGGTCACCTCTAAGTTTTACCAGTGCATTTAAGGCATTTTTGTCATAAGTATTCCTTTGAGTCATTGTTTCATTTTTGAGATTAATTGGTCCACTCTAAGTCTTTACCTGTGCATTTAAGGCATTTGTGTCATAATTCTTCCTGTGAGTCATTGCTTCAGTTTTGGGATTAATTTTTCTCCTCTAAGTCTTTACCGGCGCATTTAAGGCATTTGTGTCATAAGTCTTCCTGTGAGTCATTGTATCAGTTTTGGGATTAATTGGTCCTTTATAAGTCTTTACCTGCGCATTTAAGACATTTGTGTCATAAGACTTCCTGTGAGTGATTGTATCAGTTTTGGGATTAATTGGTCCCCTCTAAATTTTTTCCTGCGAATTTAAGGCATTTGTGTCATAAAACTTCCAGTGAGTCATTGTTTCATTTTTTTGATTAATTGGTTACCTCTAAGTCTTTACCTGCGCATTTTAGGCATTTGTGTCATAAGTCTTCCTGTGAGTCATTGTTTCATTTTTGGGATTAATTGGTCACATCTAAGTCTTTACCAGCGCATTTAAGGCATTTGTGTCATAAGTCTTCCTGTGAGTCTTTGTACCAATTTTGGTATTAATTTGTCCCTTCTAAGTCTTACCAGCGCATTTAAGGCATTTGTGTCATAAGTATTCCTGTGAGTTATTGTTTCAGTTTTGGGATTAATTAGTCCCCTATATGTCTTTACCTGCGTATTAAAGGCATTTGTGTCATAAGTATTCCTGTGAGTCATTGTATCAGTTTTGGGATTAACTGGTCACCTCTAAGTCTTTACCAGTGCATTTAAGGCATTTATGACATAAGTCTTCCTGTGAGTCTTTGTTTCAGTTTGGAGATAAATTGGTCACCTCTAAGTCTTTACCAGCACATTTAAGGCATTTGTGTCATAAGTCTTCCTTTGAGTCATTGTTTAATTTTTGGGATTAATTGGTCCCCTCTAAGTCTTTACATTCGCATTTAAGGCATTTGTGTCATAAGTCTTCCTGTGAGTCATTGTATCAGTTTTGGAATTAATTGTTTACCTCTAAGTCTTTACCTGCGCATTTAAGGCATTTGTGTCATAAGTCTTCCTGTGAGTCATTGTATAAGTTTTGGGATTAATTGGTCCCCTATAAGTCTTTACCTGCGCATTTAAGGCATTTGTGTCATATGTCTTCCTGTGAGTCATTGTTTCAGTTTGGGGATTAATTGGTCACCACTAAGTCTTTACCTGCGCATTTAAGGCATTTGTGTCATAAGACTTCCTGTGAGACATTGTATCAGTTTTGGGATTAATTGGTCACCTCTAAGTTTTACCAGCGCATTTAAGGCATTTTTGTCATAAGTCTTCCTTTGAGTCATTGTTTCATTTTTGGGATTAATTGGTCCCCTCGAAGTCTTTAACTGCGCATTTAAGGCATTTGTGTCATAATTCTTCCCGTGAGTCATTGCTTCAGTTTTGGGATTAATTGTTCACCTCTAAGTCTTTACCTGCGCATTTAAGACATTGGTGTCATAAGACTTCCTGTGAGTGATTGTATCAGTTTTAGGATTAATGGGTCCCCTCTAATTTTTTTCCAGCAAATTTAAGGCATTTGTGTCATAAAACTTCCTGTGAGTCATTGTTTCATTTTTACCTGTGAGTCTTTGTTTCAGTTTGGTGATTAATTGGTAACCTCTAAGTCTTTACCAGTGCATTTAAGGCATTTGTGTCATAAGTCTTCCTGTGAGTCATTGTATCAATTTTGGTATTAATTGGTCCCTTCTAAGTCTTACCAGCGCATTTAAGGCATTTGTGTCATAAGTCTTCCTGAGAGTCAATGTATCAGTTTTGGGATTAATTGGTTCCCTGAAAGTCTTTACCTGCAAATTTAAGGCATTTGTGTCATAAGACTTCCTGTGAATCATTGTTTAGGTTTTAGAATTAATTGGTCCCTTCTAAGTCCTTACCAGTGCGTTTAATGCATTTGTGTCATAAGTCTTCCTGTGAGTCATTGTTTCAGTATTGGGATTAATTGGCCCCTTCTAAGTCTTTACCAGCACATTTAAGGCATTTGTGTCATAAGTCTTCCTGTGAGTCATTGTATCAGTTTTGGGATTAATTGGTCCCCTATAAGTCTTTAGCTGAACATTTAAGGTATTTGTGTCATACGTCTTCCTGTGAGTCATTTATCTCTTTCGGGATTAATTGGTCCCCTCTAAGTCTTTACCTGCGCATTTAAGGCATTTGTGTCATAAGTCTTTTTGTGAGTCATTGTTTCAGTATTGGGATTAATTGGTCCCTTCTAAGTCTTTACCAACGCATTTAATGCATTTGTGTCATAAGTCTTCCTTTGAGTCATTGTTTAATTTTTGGGATTAATTGTTCACCACTAAGTCTTTACCGGCGCATTTAAGGCATTTGTGTCATCAGTCTTCTGGTGAGTCATTGTATCAGTTTTGGGATTAATTAGTCAACTATAAGTCTTTACATGCGCATTTAAGGCACTTCTGTCATAAGACTTCCATTGAGTCATTGTATCAGTTTTGGGATTAATTGGTCCCCTCTGAGTCTTTTCCTGCGCATTTAAGGAATTTGTGTCATAAGACTACCTGTAAGTCATTGTTTAATTTTTTGGATTAATTGGTTACCTCAAAGTCTTTACATGCGCATTTAAGGCATTTGTGTCATAAGTCTTCCTGTGAGTCATTGTTTCATTTTTGGGAATTATTGGTCACATCTAAGTCTTTACGTGCGCATTTAAGGCATCTGGGTCATAAGTCTTCCTGTGAGTCATTGTTTCAGTTTGGGGATTAATTGGTCACCTCTTAGTCTTTAAGTAAGCATTTAAGGCATTTGCGTCATAAGTCTTCCTTTGAGTCATTGTTTCAGTATTGGGAATAATTGGTCCCTTCTAAGTCTTTACCAGCACATTTAAGTCATTTGTGTCATAAGTCTTCCTGTGAGTCATTGTTTCAGTTTTGGGATTAATTGGTCACCTCTATGTCTTTACCAGCACATTTAGGGCATTTGTGTCATAAGTCTTCCTGTGAGTCATTGTATCAGTTTTGGGATTAATTGGTCCCTTCAAAGTCTTCACCAGCGCATTTAAGGCATTTGTGTCATAAGTTTTCCTGTGAGTCATTGTATTAGTTTTGGGATTAATTGGTCCCCTCTGACTCTTTACCTGCGCATTTTATTCATTTGTGTCATAAGTCTTCCTGTGAGTCATTGTTTTAGTTTGGGGATAAATTGGTCACCTCTAAGTCTTTACCTGCGCATTAAAGGCATTTGTGTCATAAGTCTTCCTGTGAGTCATTGTATCAGTTTTGGGATTAATTGGTCCCCACAAAGTCTTTACCTGCGAATTAAAGGCATTTGTGTCATAAGACTTCCTGTGAATCATTGTTTATGTTTTAGGATTAATTGGTCCCTTCTAAGTCCTTACGAGTGTATTTAATGCATTTGTGTCATAAGTCTTCCTGTGAGTCATTGTATCAGTTTTGGGATTAATTGGTCCCCTATAAGTCTTTACCTGCGAATTTAAGGCATCTGTGTCATAAGTCATCCTGTGAGTCATTGTTTAAGTTTTCGGATTAATTGGTCACTTCTAAGTCTTTACCAGCACATTTAAGGCATTTGTGTCATAATACTTCCTGTGAATCATTGTTTATGTTTTAGGATTAATTGGTCCCGTCTAAGTCCTTACCAGTCCATTAAAGGCATTTGTGTCATAAGTCTTCCTGTGAGTCATTGTTTACGTATTGGGATTAATTGGTCCCCTCTAAGTCTTTACCAGCACATTTAAGTCATTTGTGTCATAAGACTTCCTGTGAGTCTTTGTTTCAGTTTTGGGATTACTTCGTCACCTCTAAGTCTTTACCGTCGCATTTAAATCATTACTGTAATAAGTCTTCCCGTGAGTCATTGTTTAGATTTTAGGATTAATTAGTCGCTTCTAAGTCCTTACCAGTGCATTTAATGAATTTGTGTCATAAGTCTTCCTCTGAGTCATTGTTTCAGTTTTGGGATTAATTGCTCACCTCTAAGTCTTTACCTGCGCATTTAAGGCATGTATGTCATAAGTCTTCCTGTGAGTCATTGTATCAGTTTTGGGATTAATTGGTCTCCTCTAAGTCTTTACCTGCTCATTTAAGGCATTTGTGTCATAAGACTTCCGGTGAGTCATTGTTTCAGTTTTGGGATTAATTGGTCCCCTATAAGTCTTTACCTGCGCATTTAAGGCATTTGTGTCATAAGTCTTCCTGTGAGTCACTGTTTAATTTTGAGATTAATTGGTCACCTCTAAGTCTTTAACTAAGCATTTAAGGCATTTGTGTCATAAGTCTTCCTGTGAGTCATTGTTTCAGTATTGGGATTAATTGGTCCCTTCTAAGTCTTTACCAGCGCATTTAAGGCATTTGTGTCATAAGAATTCCTGTAAGTTATTTTTTCAGTTTTCGGATTAATTCGTCACCTCTAAGTCTTTGCCAGCGCATTTAAGGCAATTGTGTCATAAGTCTTACTGTGAGTCATTGTTTTAGTTTGGGGATTAATTGTCTCTTCTAAGTCTTTACCTGCTCATTTAAGGCATTTGTTTCATAAGTCTTCCTGTGAGTCATTGTTTCAGTTTGGGGCTTAATTGGTCCCCTCTAAGTCTTTAACAGAGCATTTAAGGAATTTGTGCCATAAGACTTCCTGTGAGTCATTGTATCAGTTTTGGGATTAATTGTTGACCTCTTAGTCTTTACCTCGGCATTTAAGACATATGTGTCATAAATCTTCCTGTGAGTCATTGTGTCAGTTTTGGGATTAATTGGTCACCTCTAAGTTTTACCAGCGCATTTAAGGAATTTGTGTCATAATACTTCCTGTGAATCATTGTTTAGGTTTTAGGATTAATTGGTCCCTTCTAAGTCCTTACCAGTGCATTAAAGGCATTTGTGTCATAAGTCTTCCTGTGAGTCATTGTTTCAGTTTGGGGATTAATTGGTCACCTCTAAGTCTTTACCTAAGCGTTTAAGGCATTTGTTTCATAAGTCTTCCTGTGAGTCATTGTTTCAGTTTGGGGATTAATTGGTCACCTCTAAGTCTTTACCTGCACATTTAACGCATGTTTGTCATAAGTCTTCCCGTGAGTCATTGTTTCAGTTTGGGGATTAATTGGTCCCCTATAAGTCTTTACCTGTGCATTTAAGGCATTTGTGTCATAAGTCTTCCTGTGAGTCATTGTTTAATTTTGAGATTAATTGGTCCCCCCTAAGTCTTTACCTGCGCATTTAAGGCATTTGTGTCATATGTCTTCCTGTGAATCATTGTTTAGGTTTTAGGATTAATTGGTCCCTTCTAAGTCCTTACCTGTGCATTTAATGCATTTGTGTCATACGTCTTCCAGTGAGTCATTGTATCAGTTTTGGGATTAATTTGTCCCCTATAAGTCTTTACCTGCGAATTTAAGGCATTTGTGTCATAAGTCTTCCTGTGAGTCATTGTTTCAGTTTTGGGATTAATTGGTCCCTTATAAGTCTTTACCAGTGCATTTAAGGCATTTGTGTCATAAGTCTTCCTGTGAGTCATTGTTTCAGTTTGGGGATTAATTGGTCACCTCTAAGTCTTTACCTAAGCATTTAAGGCATTTGTGTCATAAGTCTTCTCGTGAGACATTGTTTCAGTTTGGGGATTAATTGGTCCCCTGTAAGTCTTTACCTGCGCATTTAAGGCATTTGTGTCATAAGTCTTCCTGTGAATCATTGTTTAAGTTTAGGATTAATTGGTCCCTTCTAAGTCCTTACCAGCGCATTTAATGCATTTGTGTCATAAGTCTTCCTGTGAGTCATTGTTTCAGTATTGGGATTAATTGGTCCCCTATAAGTCTTTACCTGCGAATTTAAGACATTTGTGTCATAAGTCTTCCTGTAAGTCATTGTTTCAGTTTTGGGATTAATTGGTCCCTTATAAGTCTTTACCAGCGCATTTAAGGCATTTGTGTCATAAGTCTTCCTGTGAGTCATTGTATCAGTTTTGGGATTAATTGGTCCCCTATAAGTCTTTACCTGCGAATTTAAGACATTTGTGTCATAAGTCTTCCTGTAAGTCATTGTTTCAGTTTTGGGATTAATTGGTCCCTTATAAGTCTTTACCAGCGCATTTAAGGCATTTGTGTCATAAGTCTTCCTGTGAGTCATTGTTTCAGTTTGGGGATTAATTGGTCCCTTCTAAGTCTTTACCAGCGCATTTAAGGCATTTGTGTCATAAGTCTTCCTGTGAGTCATTGTATCAGTTTTGGGATTAATTGGTCCCCTATAAGTCTTTACCTGTGAATTTAAGACATTTGTGTCATAAGTCTTCCTGTGAGTCATTGTTTAGGTTTTGGGATTAATTGGTCCCCTATAAGTCTTTACCAGCACATTTAAGGCAATAGAGTCATAAGTCTTTCTGTGAGTCATTGTTTCAGTTTGGGGATTAATTGTCTCTTCTAAGTCTTTACCTGTGTATTTAAGGCATTTGTGTCATAAGTCTTCCTGTGAGCCATTGTTTCAGGTTGGGGATTAATTGTTCCCCTCTACGTCTTTACCAGCGCATTTAAGGCATTTGTGCCATAAGACTTCCTGTGAGTCTTTTTTTCAGTTTCGGGATTAATTGGTCTCCTCTAAGTCTTTACCAGCATTTAAGGCATTTGTGTCATAAGTCTTCCTGTGAGTCATTGTATCAGTTTTGGGATTAATTGGTCCCTTCAAAGTCTTCACCAGCGCATTTAAGGCATTTGTGTCATGAGTCTTCCTGTGAATCATTGTATCAGCTTTGGGATTAATTGGTCCCCTCTAAGTCTTTATCTGCGAATTTAAGGCATTTGTGTCATAAGTCTTCCTGTGAGTCATTGCTTTAGTTTTGGGATTAATTGGTCCCCTCTGACTCTTTACCTGCCTATTTTAGTCATTTAATTGGTCCCTTCAAAGTCTTTACCTGCGCATTTAAAATATATGCGACATAAGTCTTCTTGTGAGTCATTTGTTGAGTTTTGGGATTAATTGGTCCCTTCTAAGTCTTTACCAGCACATTTAAGTCATGTGTGTCATAAGTCTTCCTGTGAGTCTTTGTTTCAGTTTGGGGATAAATTGGTCCTCTCTAAGTCTTTACCAGTTCATTTAAGGCATTTGTGTCATAAGTCTTCCTGTAAGTCATTGTATCAGTTTTGGGATTAATTGGTCCCCTCTATGTCTTTACCAGTGCATTTAAGGCATTTGTGTCATTAGTCTTCCTGTGAGTCTTTGTTTCAGTTTGGGGATTAATTGTTCCCTACTAAGTCTTTACCAGTGCATTTAAGGCATTTGAGTCATAAGTCTTCCTGTGAGTCATTGCTTTAGTTTTGGGATCAATTGGTCCCCTCTGACTCTTTACCTCTGCATTTAAGTCATTTGTGTCATAGGTCTCCTGTGAGTCCTTATTTCAGTTTGGGGATTAATGTTTCACCTCTAAGTCTTTACCAGTGCATTTAAGGCATTTGTGTCATAAGTCTTCCTGTGAGTCTTTGTTTCAGTTTAGGGATAATTTGGTCACCTTTAAGTCTTTACCTGCGCATTTAAGACATTTGTGTCATAAGTCTTCCTGGGAATTATTGTATCAGTTTTGGGATTAATTGGTCCCCTCTAATTCTTTACCTGCGCATTTAAGGCATTTGTCTCATAAGTCATCCTGTGAGTCATTGTATCAGTTTTGGGATTAATTGGTCCCCTAAAAGTCTTTACCTGCGCATTTAAGGCATTTGTGTCATTAGTCTTCCTGTGAGGCATTGTATCAGTTTTGGGATTAAATGGTCGCCTTAATCCTTACCTGCGCATTTAAGGCATATGTGACATAAGTCTTCCTGTGAGTCATTGTTTCAGTTTGGGGATTAATTGGTCACATCTAAGTCTTTACCAGCGCATTTAAGGCATTTGTGTCATAAGTCTTCCTGTGAGTCATTGCTTTAGTTTTGGGATCAATTGGTCCCCTCTGACTCTTTACCTCAGCATTTAAGTCATTTGTGTCATAAGTCTTTCTGTGAGTCATTGTTTCAGTTCGGGGATTAATTGTCTCTTCTAAGTCTTTACCTGCGCATTTAAAGTATATTCGACATAAGTCTTCTTGTGAGTCATTTTGTCAGTTTTGGGATTAATTGGTCCCTTCTAAGTCTTTACCAGCGCATTTAAGTCATTTGTGTCATAACTCTTCCTGTGAGTCATTGCTTTAGTTTTTTGGATTAATTGGTCACCTCTGACTCTTTACATGCGCATTTAAGTCATTTGTGTCATTAGTCTTCCTGTGTGTCTTTGTTTCAGTTTGGGGATTAATTGGTAAACTCTAAGTCTTTACCAGCGCATTTAAGGCATTTGTGCCATAAGTCTTCCTGTGAGTCATTGTATCAGTTTTGGGATTAATTGGTCCCTTCTAAGTCTTTACCAGTGCATTAAAGCATTTGAGTCATAAGTCTTCCTGTGAGTTTTTGTTTTAGTTTGGGGATTAATTGGTCACCTCTAAGTCTTTACCAGCGCATTTAAGGCATTTATGTCATAAGTCTTCCTGTGAGTCATTGTATCAGTTTTGGGATTGATTGGTCCATTCTAAGTCTTTACCTGCGCATTTAAGGCATTTGTGTCATCAGTCTTCCTGGGAGTCATTGTTACAGTTTTGGGATTAATTGGTCCCTTCTAAGAGTTTACCAGCGCATTTAAGGCATTTGTGTCATAAGTCTTCCTGTGAGTCATTGCTTTAGTTTTGGGGTTAATTTGTCCCCTCTGACTCTTTACCTGCGCATTTAAGTCATTTGTGTCATAGGTCTCCTGTGAGTCTTTATTTCAGTTTGGGGATTAATTGGTCACCTCTAAGTCTTTACCAGCGCATTTAAGGCATTTATGTCATAAGTCTTCCTGTGAGTCATTGTATCAGTTTTGGGATTGATTGGTCCATTCTAAGTCTTTACCTGCGCATTTAAGGCATTTGTGTCATCAGTCTTCCTGTGAGTCATTGTTACAGTTTTGGGATTAATTGGTCCCTTCTAAGAGTTTACCAGCGCATTTAAGGCATTTGTGTCATAAGTCTTCCTGTGAGTCATTGCTTTAGTTTTGGGGTTAATTTGTCCCCTCTGACTCTTTACCTGCGCATTTAAGTCATTTGTATCATAGGTCTCCTGTGAGTCTTTATTTCAGTTTGGGGATTAATTGGTCACCTCTAAGTCTTTACCTGCGCATTTAAGGCATTTGTGTCTTAAGTCTTCCTGTGAGTCATTGTATCAGTTTTGTGATTAATTGGTCCCCTCTAAGTCTTTACCAATGCATTTAAGGCATTTGTGTCATAAGTCTTCCTGTGAGTCATTGTATCAGTTTTGTGATTAATTGGTCCCCTCTAAGTCTTTACCAGTGCATTTAAGTCATTTGTGTCATAAGTCTTCCTGTGAGTCATTGTTTCAGTTTGGGGATTAATTGGTCACCTCTAAGTCTTTACCAGCGCATTTAAGGCATTTGTGTCATAAGTCTTCCTGTGAGTCATTGAATCAGTTTTATGATTAATTAGTCACCTCTGTGGTTTTATTAGAGTATTTAATGAATTTGAATCATAAGTCTTTCCGAGATTGAAATGAAAAAAGAAATACTGACATCATAAATAACAAGACACTCGCCAAATAAATTTACGGAATTGTCATCTCTAATTGAAGAATGTGCATATGCATTTCTAAAATAAACACTAATACTCCCCCAGCCCAAAATAGAACTATATCATAAATGCTGTACTGTACTTAGATTTTACTTTGAACTAAGTTTTAATTATTTGAATCAATTTTGAAGAATAAAATGAATACTGCATTAGAAAACATGTAGTAGACCGCATACTCCAATGGAAATAATGTGATTGATCTTATACTACAATGGAAACAATGTGGTAAACTGCATAATAATGTGGTAGACCTCATACTACAATGGAAACAATATAGTAGACTGCATACTCCAATAGAAACAATGTGTTAGACCACATATTACATAGTACACAGTATCATATTATTGAAATATTTAGATGTACATGAGTCTGCTTATGTTTCTTGTCTAAGTTTTATTCATTGTAATATGCCTATTTTCTCTTTTACAATTAATAAATTAAAATGCAGTTCAATTTCTAATAACAATAAATGCTGTGAATTGTTAAGACATGAGGAATTAAATTGCCGTTGGTAAAAATGCAAAGAAAATATTTCTAAGACATTGTTAATCACAGAATTATAAAAGAAAGTAAGTGTTTTGAGGCGAGAAATTATATCAGCTGCTGATTTTCTTAACATAAGGTATGAAAAGAAATTAGAAAAAAAATCAACCAATATTCAGAGTATGTCAGGTAATTGAGAACAAATTTTAATATGAAAAGAAACAAAGTCATTCAAAATAATGGTTGACTGTTTGTGTTTTATGGCATAATAACCCTTCTGGATTATTTAATACCGTATTATATATATATATGTATATATATATATTGTAAACATATACCTTGTAGGTGATATTTTTCATGTGCCAGAGTTTATTTATTCGCACACAGTTAAAACTTTTCCAGTTGACTCATAGATGAGACTTTAACAGGTACTACTACTCTGGGTCAGAGTGGACTTGTGAGTAATGGTAATGAAGGGGTAATCCATATTTCCCAAACATCTAGAACTTGATCCTCGACATGAGATAGTTAGTTTAGTATCATATTCAGAACACTTGTTGGAAGGGGGACTCCTCTGCAGAGGTGCAGTCGGTGTATTCTACAGGCCCAGCCGACTGGGCTGTATTGAAAATGATAAATCAATCCTATTTTTAAAATAGATCATACATATGTTTACCGTAGAAAGAAACATAAAAAGGTTATTCAATAAAACAGTAATCAGTGCCGTCGACCATTCACTCACATGAGCGACTGCATAGCCGAATCAAACGGTTCTTGTTCATATGCGCCATTACGTCAGCAATGTGAAGGTGCGTTTTGCGTTACGGTTATTGTCGTAAGAAAATGGACCCAATGAACCAAGTTCAAATGCTGGACGAAGCTTTTTGCGTTTCACTTCGTGTTTATGCCTTCGAGAAAGGCATGAATCTCTCTTCTCTCCCCAGCTACGTGTAAATTAATTAGCTGACTGGGTCCTTTAGCTTTGTTACAACGACAGGTCTAGGATAAGGAAAACTGATTTCAAACCAGTCGTACTGATTGTGTGTTGTTCCTGTTCGTAGCGGAGGGGTTTGGTAAATACATACATCTAAGATGATGGCCTTCAACAAGACCTTGGTTTTGAGGAGCTTCTGGTTGGTCTTTCTTTCTTGATCTAGCTTATACACCTGTACCAAGTCAGCTGAGTCGGTGGGACTTAAAATATACCTACTGCATCCTCTTAAGGGGGTAAGATTTCCCTATCGGAAAACTTATCTGAATAGATTTATTAACCAGAAAAATATGAGTTGACCGAAATGGATTTCAGAAGAATAAAAATAAGTACACTGTAAAAGTGAAAATTAACGGAAATGGATTTTAGAAAAATAACTTAGTAGATTACCAAATCGGGGATATTTTTTAATCTTTTGATGAGATTAGAACAAGCTGTAACATGTTGTTTTTTTTTATTAAAAAGAAGCACGGAAAAATATACTGCTTTTTTTTTTACTGAAAGAAGAAAGTCTAAGCGAAGATTGTTATGTCTACGAAAAGTGTCAGGCGAAGGTTGTTTAATTCGATGATTTCCCAACAAACAAAATCGGCAGGCTTGGGGATCAAGACCTATCATGCGGCTTAATAATTTTCGGTTGGGAGCGAAAGATTTTGAATAACATTATTTTTCAAAATTCAAGCGTGGAAAATTATGGTTTATCGTTACGGTTTGAACAAGTCCTGACCTAACAATTTCAGATTAACTGTCTATTGGGAAAGTGAGAGGTTTAAAGTGAAATATTAAAGGAGAGGAAAGATCGGCCCCTTTGGGTAGAAGTGTGAGGAAACTGTGTATTGAAAGCGCAGGAAGTCGAAGGGGTGGAATTAATTATTAAAATCCATATTGGGAGAAAACTGATATTATCAATAGATCAGCCAACCACTACCCGACGGTAGAAAGAAAATTCATATAAGCATTCATCGACTGGTTACTCCGATTAGTGATTGATTTGCTGTTTGGATCAAAATACAACGTGGGCAGATAAACGGATCGATCGTGCAATCCGACGACATAACCACTAAAGCAGAACAATCAACGAATTGAAAGCAGAATCCCTCTAGTTTGGGGGTAAAGCGGATGTATTGCCACAAAAGAACGGTAACACTAAAATACATCTAGTGTGATATGCCATTAAATGAATAAACCAAATCTATACCAACTCAACCAATTACACCAAGGCACAGTATATATTTACCATAGTAACAAATATATATAAAATTTGAGAAGGCAAAGGAGAATCGTTTTATCTCTTCGGATCTATACTTTCTTTGTTTAATGGAACGTCAACCTTTGTGGGTTATTTAAGGTCAAAGCCATCCTTGTAAAAAAGCAGTAGTCGTAATTCTTAACCTATAGCTGGAGGATAAAGAGGTTCTTACCTTTCCCAAGGTTATTAATCTGAAAGTGAATGTAATAGCGCGACTGGAGTTCGAACTCGCTTACTACGATCTCGCAGTTCGGCACATAAGCCACAATGCCACGAGAATTCCCTCTCTCTTCAGAACAGAAATAAAATCATCGGCTTTTAAGTTCACTTTGGATTTTGTCCTAACAGTGTTCTTTTTAATTGCTTCGGTCGTCTAGTGGTGTTACATAATTACCTTTCTCCCAGGTTAGTTGTCTCTGGAAACTCACGAAATTATCAGTGTAAAGTTCATGTTGTGTTTTGTTTTAAAAAAGTATAACTGAAAATAAACTTTTGGATTCACTCAGGCGATAAATTTCAAGACTGCTAAATGATACTATAGTTTATTTAGTTGTTGGGAATATATTGTAATAATCTAAAGTCATCCTTTTAGGGAATTTCTGGCAGACGGATGGCTATGAGCTTTCCACTTTGCTCTATTGCGTCTGTATGTTCTGGCAGCATTCACAGGCTTGAACAGGTTGTTTGATTAGGATTCTTCGGGTTTTATGGCATATCAACCCTTGTAGGTAATTTAATGCCAAATCAGTTTTTAAACAAATAAACAGTTCTATTTCTAACAATTCAGTGTAGCACAAGTATACAGTTTAATTGTCAAAAACATTTTTATTTCAACCAATTCAGTTTAGTCAAACAGTTCTAATTCAAACAATTCAGTCTCGTATAAGTATAGTTTTTGTTTACATACAGTTAAATGTTAAAACAGTTCTATTTCAAACAATTCAGTCTAGCATTCAAAAACAGTTCCTTTTCAAACAATTCAGTTTAGCATAAGTATGTAGTTTAAATATCAGAACAGTTCTATTTCAAGCAATTTAGTTTAGCACGAGTACGCATTTTAGTTCCATTTGACCCATAGATAGGACCCTGTCAGATGCTACTACTTCGAGCCAGAGTAGACCTGGGAGCGATGGTAATGAAGAGGCACTCCGAATTCCCAAAATCTTCGGCATTACTGGAACCTCACCATCAGATTGTTTAGTGCCATATCCAAGACACTCGTTAGGTGATTTTACCCGCAGAGAAGCAATCAGTGTATGCTATACAGCCCCAACCGACTGGACAACTGCAACAGGTAGTTCACCTTGCTGGTCTAAGTTTGGAAATACTATGTTTATTTCCGCGCAGCGTATGTAAGCTCTCTCAGATACTTAATATTGAAGTCTTATCTGATATAAGAAATTAAATTTGTCTATCACATATTATTCATATCCAAATGTTTTTTTTTAATCTATAACAAAAGATTTTACAAGAAAAGCATTTTTATAGGGCACAAGGCCTCTACGAGAATTTTGGAGGAAGGGGAAAGGAATCGGTCATGCTTTCCTAAGGAGTCCGAGCTAGCCACATTCGCCGACCCTTTCACACAGTACAATAAAATTAATCCATTCTCCTCAGGCCCTCCGGACTCACGATTATACCACATTTTCTCTATGGTTTGTGTCTCGAGATATGAACTTGTGAAAATTCTCGAAGAGACTTCTAATAGATATTGCTTGGTAATAGAAAAGAATAACAAATTTCAAACTGCCAATTATCAGAAGACATTTATCGTGTCAACCCAGGACGGTGGGACAAGCGTATAGGTGCGTATGTAAATTTCTTATTACTAACAAACATTTTCTTCATGATTTTCAATGCATTTTTATGGGGAAATTTATTTCCGATGTATTCCTATCGAAAATTCATTTAAAATTCATTTCCATTGTAAAATTACTTGCATTGCATTTGATAAGTTTGACATTTTAAAACATCAATACAAAAATCAATACAAAAATATAGTTTGTAAACTTCCAAATGGTTCGTCAATGTCTCTAGTGAATTTCCAGTGTTCAGCATTAACAGAGACTGTCACAAGGCAAAGTTCAAATAGTAATTTACTAAGCTTTTTGTTAAAATGTGACATAAGGCCGTATGAATGGGGCACGCAATGAGACTCGAACTCTCTCATGAAGGTTTGAGTATCTGGCTTGCTAACCATTAAACCATCCGAGGCTCCAATAAAAACTTCAAATATAAAACAGCTGCCTCATATCTGACATTATATATCACCTGAGGCGCCCTGTTTCGGGTGTGGTAATAATTAAGATTTTTGCTTAGATGTAGCACAAGGTCATATGAAAGAGGCACCCAGTGAGACTCAAACTCACTTGTGAAGGTTTGAGTATCTGGTTTGCTAACCATTAAACCATCCGAGGCTCCAATAGAAACTTCAAATATAAAACAGCCGCCTCATATCTGACATTATATATCAATTTGACGTTGCATTCTGGGAAAATATATCCTCCAATAACTATAAAATACTTGATATGAGGCTGTAATTTTGTATTTACCTTGTGACGCACTGTCTGTCAATGTTGAACACTGGAAATTCACTTGAGACATTGAAGAACCATTTGGGAGTTTACAAATTTTGTTCTTTGTATTGATGTTCTAAAATGTCTAACTTATTAACAGGTAATGAAACCCAGAACAGACACTTTTTTTGATGGCCACGAACAGAATAATAAATTGTGAGGAAGGGAAATTTCTAGAATATATGAAAATTCAAAAATTACATAGCTTTATTTTATCTAACCACGAAAATATTAATGATGGCAATTTTGCGGGGAAAATGCCATAGCGTTTGCACAATTAATTCAATGTCTTGATCATAGAAGTCTGCTTCTTCTAATGCAAGACAACGCCAGGAAAGTCTTAGCAATTCTAAGAAAGAATTATTTGTCAAAAGACAAACCAAAAATTATTTTGTTTTACATTGAATTAACGTCTCTGCACAAAATGTTCAACAGAAACGATCATCGATTATATAATTCGAGCAGAAAAAACCCAGCGATTTCGTTAAAAACGTCAGGCGAAATTATAAGCGATAGTTTATTAATAGTAATGGATTTAAAGAGACTGCTAGTGGAATTAAAACCATCTAAGACAGTTATTACGCAGAAGGATAATGTTCTGACATTCAGCAAATTTAAAGTCACTCTAACAAGTTCTGAAGAGACAGAAAAAAATGATAGAAGAAAAAACTAATACTGCAATGATAATTAACACAAAAAGACAGTGAATTAAAACTACAGATATTTTGTTTTGCTATTCTTGTCTTCCTCATAGCCACAAATACAAAGGTTGTCGTGGCAGAAATCGCACTTTACAAACAAAATTTTCTCTCTTGAAACAGCATGAAAATCATAGGATTGTTTCTTATAGATGTGCCAAAGGCGGTCGCAAGAGTTCACAATGTATAAGTTGCGGTCGTTTTGTAAAATATAAAGATTTTTCGGAAGAACTTTTTCTTTCTGTGTAGTTACGACACCATGGCAAATACCAAGGCAAATGGAGGACGAATAAATACTATTGTTTTAAACCAAGGTGTACTCGCATTTCATAACAAGATATTAATGGGAATGTACGTATTTGTATATTAAAAGATGCTCTTTATATTCCTACATTTAAATAGAATATATTTTCTGTGCTAGCGACTATAAAAAATATTGCAATTATAAACTTTTGATGCAATTATTCAAAATTATTGTACTCAAATGGTACGAAATTTAATGTTAAACAAAATGGGCGCTTATGCTATTTCCATAAATGTAGTGTCGTTAAAAATTGGTATATATAAACCAGACCGAAAATTATTGGTGCCGTATACCACCAAGATAATCCAACAACATTTCTAGAGAAAAATCAATGCCTACGTATTTATATTATACGTATAATATCCGTGTTTTTTCAGTAACACCTGTATTAATTCCTGATCACTAACAATCCTTTTCTTCCTTACTTTTAATGCATTTTTATAGTAAAATAATCTTCAATGTATTTACATTATACATATTATAACCTTATTCTGTCATTAATACTTGCATTAATTCCTGATTACTGACAATCCTTTTCTTTCTGATTTTCAATACATTTCTATAGTAAAATAATCCACAATATATATATATATATATATAGTAGCTCTATTTTCTCTATGACACTTGTATTAATTCCTGTGCGATAACAACCCTTTTATTTCTTATTTCCAATGCATATTTTATTGTGAAACTATTCGCAATGCATTTCTCTTGTAAATTCATTTCTGTCATAAAATTTCTTGAATTTCATTTCTATCGTAAAATCATTGTCAATGTATCTACAGTATATATAACAATAGCCGAATTTTCTTGATCATACTTGTATTAATTCCAGATAACTAAAACACTCTTTTTGATTTTCAGTGCGTTTTTATATTGAAATTATTTACTATGCATTTCTGGAGTAAATTCATTTACAATTCATTTCTATTATAAAATTACTTGAATTTCATTTCTATAGTAAAATCATTGTCAATGTAATAATATTATGCGAATAACTTCATTCTGTCGTTAACACTTGTGTTAACTCCTGATCTTCAATGCATTTCTATATTAACATAATCTACAATACCAAATTTTATATAAAATCCATAATTTTGAATGACGATTTTCTGTGCTAGCAATCTCTTCCCAGCATCTACCACCTTCTAACTCACAGTAGCACTGGATAAGCTTAGCAAATATCATAAAATAAAATTTTAATATATCTGACCTTTCATTTACATAACAATACTTAGCACTTTTTCTTTCATTATCTGATTCTAACAGACCTAATTAAATTCGTTTATGTACTTTGATTTTTTTTTTTTTTTTTTGCTTATGTCTCCATATAGTACATTGTTTTTGTTGCATTTGTTTCTTTTTCTTTCATGAAACCTCAGCCAGAAATTGTGATTAAACCATAAAGAGAACTGACGTCATATAACATAATAGCGGGATTACGAAGTTGGAAAGATATACCTCAGAGCAAAAGAATAATAATAATCTGACTCCACTTGGCACAATGAAAATGTCCTGAAACAATACACGCACATTTCACTAGACATTTCGAAATAGCGCATCATTTAAACTTAAATATATCATACATTTAATTGTAATCTGCATTGTAGCATTTGCACTTAATTCTAATATTATCAAACAATTGAAATTAAATATAGTAGTGATTAATAATAACAGCGTACTAGTAGTCCATCGTTATCGGAGGCAGATACATTCCGAAATACCCAACGGTTATCTGAAGCTGTGGATCATACCAAACTATATATATATATATATATATATATATAGTGTGTGTGTGTGTGTGTGTGTGTGTGTGTGAAATGGCTGTTTAGCGCAGTATATTTAAAAGCCGTTATTAAGGCGACGTGATATACAGAAAAGTTAAACTTACTTAATACATTCATACACACCGCGTATACATTGCCAATTTTACAAGTACAAAAATGTAGAGTAGCTGTGAAAATTATGTATTGCTTATCGCGTAAAGGTGGGATTAACTTCTCTCAAAAATTCGTGCCCCCTGGAATTACTTATGGCATATACCACCAAGATAATTTAATGGTCATTGCTCGATTTTGGAAGTTGACTACTTAACCATACAGGCTACCGTTTTAGTTACCAAATCGAAATTACTTGGCAAAAATAAAATAAAAGTTAAAATGAGAAATTATACGAGTTGATGATTCTTTACAAACAATTAGATAAATATTTGTAGCAAATATATCTTTCGTTAACAAGTTATCTATCTATCAATTTTCAACGCGCATGCGTGCGCACGTACACAACTGAATTGAATACATATGTTTAGAGATTTGTTTTGATTGAACAGATAATTTCTCAGCAGGTTTACAAATGACTTTTCATTGAGCAGATGAATTTATAGATCGATTTTGATAAAGCACAGAATCTTATAGATAGATTTTCAAATAACAGATTGATTTACTGAAGGATTTTTTAAAGAGCAGATAGATTTAAACATTCATTTCTAATACGTTAAAAATAGACCCGGAACTGTTAGTTTTAAATAGGAGGCACTCGTGAACAAGAGTTTTCGTCGTAGGAAGTGGACTTGGCTATTCGCGTTCAAATCCTAAAAGAGGCTGTTTGCATTTCACATGGCACTAATACCTTTCGGAAAGGAGTGAATCCAGTAACGAGCAGTGGTAAACTGGGCTCTTTGACCTTTGTATGGCAACTGGTCTAGGAGAAGGAAAACTGAATTCGAACCAGTTGTCGACCTGGAAAGGGATGGACTGCTCTAGATTTTTCCTGCCCAAGATACGCTTCATGGGTAGCACCCCACGTTCGAACTAGTTTACGGGATCAGTGTGTGTGTGTGTGTGTGTGTGAGTGAGTGAGAGAGAGAGAGAGAGAGAGAGAGAGAGAGAGAGAGAGAATTGGAAAGGTTTATGTACAGGTTCAGCAAAAGTAACAGGGCACGAAATAAAAACATCATAAGTAAACATTCATGGTAAAATCTGCAGTGGTGACTCGTCAAAGTTGTCAAAATGATACTGTCAGCTACCATATCTCATTTTATTGGCAGATTGAAGCGTTCTTTAAAATATCTCTATGCTTTATATTGTTTTTCTTTTATAAAATGTTTCACAATAAAACAAATAAAACAAACTGTTCTTTTGTTCGGCGTTCTTCGTCATAGTCGAATGATGATTTGAAACAAAAATAGATCCAATATAATCGGGTATTAAGAGGATCTTATTGTGTAATATCATTGAATACACACACACATAATATATATATATATATATGTGTGTGTGTGTGTGTGTGTGTGTGTGTGTGTGTGTGTGTGTGTGTGTGTGTGTGTGTTTACTAACTTACTAACTAACAGCATTTACGGTGACAGAGAAAAAGAAGAAAAAAATGCAAGAATTCGAAGATAATATATCACGAATCACTGTCCAGGGGAAAAAGAAAAAAAGTTATCGGGAGAAAAAAAAAAAAGAAAAGGCCAACCTTGTCACATCAATTGAAAAAAATCAAGAGATACGCAATCTATTGGTCAAAAGAACAAAAAACCCACCGTAAAATGCTGCAAAGCTACAATTACAAAGAGTGCTCAATACTAGGTAGTGCAAAATAGTTACAGAGTATCTAATTCTGTCAGAATTAGATACCCTGAGGAGCCGTTTAGGCGAAACTGTAGTAGGATGGTTCCTGACTCACGAATTAATTTTTGTTACTATATATATATATATATATATATATATATATTAACAATGAAATAAAACAAGGTTTATTTCCTCGCTAATCCGAGTTTCACGCCTCCAACCTTTAGGGGAGCTTGTATCCATATGTCTTTAGTCAGTCGACGTGGATAAAAGATCATCTAAAGATACGCTACCTGAAACTTAGAATAGTGAGTGAATTTATCTTGTATTTTGCAGTTGAAATATCGAAATATTGCTCGACAATCTTGAGCATAAAGAATTATATTTTACCGATTTAAACCGTATATGTGAGTATGCATGTTTATGTACATTACACGATGTGTGGGTAGTGTATTTGTGTGTGTGTGTGTATACCACATGAGGTGTGGATGATATATTTGTGTTTGTATGTTTACCACATGAGGTGTGGATGATGTATTCGTGTGTGTATACCACATGAGGTGTGGGTGGTGTATTCATGTGTGTGTATACACCACACGAGGTTTGGGTAGTATATGCATGTGTATGTATATACCGCACGAAGTGTGGGTAGTGTATGCATGCGTGTGTTCGTACACCACATGAGGTGTGGGTAGTGTAGTGATTATCGTAGTATAAGATGGACTCGACAAACCAAGTTCAAACCCTGGATGATGTTTTTCGTTTCCTTTCGAGTTGATGTACCCCTCCTCTCTCTCTCTCTCTCTCTCTCTCTCTCTATCTATCTATCTATCTATCTATCTCTCCTGTTATGAGTAAAATAGTAGAGCAGACCTAGCTCTCAAGCCTTTTAGGCAAGCACACCAGTCTAGGAGAAAGACAAGCAGGAAGCGTCCGGTTATAAAATCTATTTCATAAAAACCTACTTGCTACTGAAACCGCACTACCATCACTGATGTGGTGTGGTGCGTTCCATTGACTCTTTTAGACACACATATGAAAATGTTATATATATATATATATATATAGTACCGGACATTGGCCTAGCGGTTAGAGTGTTCGCCAATGGCCCGGGAGACCTGGGTTCAATCCCAGGTCGAGTCATACCAAAGACTCAAAAAATGGTACTTGATGCCTCCTTGCTTAACACTCAGCATTATAAGGTGCGGATCAAGGGTAAAGTAGAGCCATCCAGGGAAGGAGTAGCGCCGTCCCCTACATCTTGGTGTAGTAGCTATCGAAAAGGGAGCCTTCGGGTTACCCTCGACTATGGTCGCCAACTTTACTTACTTACTTTATGTATATATATATATATATATATATTGATGGAAAATATAATCAGCTGAGTTTGAAGTCCCACTGAATTTGTATACGTTCATTCATGTCCACTTTTCACTTTTAGATAAATTTTATTGTCTGATCTCTTAATAAAATCCTGCCCACAGTCATATTATGATGGTTTATAAAGAAGAGGGCAGCTAGTTCAGTGATTCTTTTCCGAATCGGTACTATATACAGGGTATTTCACAATTTTTAAATCAAGTACCACGAATGATAGAGTAATGAAAATTAAATTTATTGAAAGGTAAAGGAATGTGACAATAGGATTTGCATCCATTTAGTCTCAAATGTGGATAAAAAATGTCAAGAGTAGCTCTTGAGTACATGCTCAAGATGTCTGTCTTTCAGTTGAAGGGATTATTAAATCAGGCGTGAAAAGTTGTTGATGTACATTCCTCTTGAGTGTATAGAATGTTCAGAGGCCTAAATGGGGAGAAACCCGTTGCCTTACGATCTTCACAAGTACAACGAACTTTAGAGTTCTTGACTAAATTGAAAATCTGACTAATGTTTGGAAATATATTGAAATTGAGCTTCTTTCTGTGTCTTGCTTGTGCAATCCTGAAAGAATCAATTTCGAAATGTCTTCACAGAAAAGATTTTCTGCTCTTTTATAGAAGACATTATTTCGCTATATTTGGTTAAATATATTAAAATATTAACTATTTTCCTGCAATAATCTGAAAAGGGAAAGAGAATAAAGACAACAGGGAAGATCTGAGAGGCTGCTGCTTTGTTTCAACAATGGTGAAATACTCTGTAAACAACTACTACCTATTCATTTAACTTGGAGAAGATTTGAGCATTATCAATTAACTTACTTAGTACAAAAAATACGAACTACTCAATTTGAAACTTTGTCGATCTCCCAGTTCATAGTATCAACCAAATTAATATATAAGATAATACGAGTGAGTATCTTCTTAAAGAGAATACTCACTTTTAAAATGAAGTGAAAAAGAGTTCAACCTTGTCTGGTACTAGGTTACAAAAGTGGAGCACTATTGAGTATCAATGTAAGGGACTGCACGACTAGATCATCCCATATACGCCAAAGTGCAGAGATATGTGGAAAAAATAACCCTATTTATAGATTTGAATATTATTCAAAACACGTAAAAACGAAATCAAAGAGACTGAGTCACGAGAAACAGATATAGAAAGAGAAGTTATATATCTGTACGTATATATAGACGAGGACTTCAAATTGCAGAGAAACCAAGTTTTGTGGGACTCTACTATCACTACAACTGATTTTAATTGCTTCTCTTCTCTTTACTATAGTTTTACACGAGAGACGGCTATTGCTGCTGCTGTTACTATGTACTGCTGGCACAGCTTTGGCTATATCAACTGCTACTAACGCTTTACACGACCATTATTAAAGCTGCCTCTGTGGCGAGCGCATCGTGTCCTCTCGTACATACAAAGGAGGGATAAAGTTCTACAAGACCGCGTCTTTGCTATCGCTGATTACGCGTTTCACAGTTTCATTTTTTTCTTCTTCTTTCTTAAAAACGCACTGTCTGAAGTTTTTTTTTAAGACTTGGTGAGAGCAAATTAAGACGTAAGTTTTAAACAAAGTAAAAGAAGAGGGTGGATTTGAAAATAGATAAACCAAACAGGTGGACGACAGAAGAGACACTTATAGGATCGGTCGGTGACAGGAAAAAAAAAAACAACAACAATTGTCACTAATAATTAATTGTGCTGTAATAATCACTGTTAGTTAAAACAAGGTACAAGGATCCTAAATTATAGATGGCGATGGTAAGTGATTTCATTCATGTTTTTTCTTCTGTTTTTTGTGCTATTTTTCTTGGGTTTTCTTTCATTTTTTCTATCTATGATTTTGTTAAAGTCTTTTCAGTGTTGTTCTTTCAAGTGTACATTTATTTATCACTTGTTTTTAACGAGAAAATGCAAGAGGTTACTTCTTTGGACCCCGATAAACAAAGACGCACACAGATATACATATGCACGTACACAGACATACACACCTGTCTTTTACTATCTTTCTCCTCTCCTCTCACACCCATTCGTTGTACCTGTCTGATGAAATCTACCTATCAATCAGTAGATAGGTTACTGCCTTGTGCCAAACAAAAAAGGTCGGTGAATAAACTATCTACTGGTCATCTT